>QAOA01008251.1:47791-200528 GCA_003255065.1 Cercis canadensis | reverse complement strand
TTTTTTTTTTCACTTTCACAATAATTAGGTTCAAATGAAATGAAGTTAGATAACACTACATTATATCACTTTATTAGTGTAGTGTCATATTAATTTGGATTTTAACTATCATTTAGGTTGATAATTAGAATGTGACAATGATTTTTAGAACAAGATGGTTCTCATACATTATCTTTGGAAATAAAGCTATTTTACAAATAGAAGAAAAGTAACTAATAAGAATTTCTATTTTGCATCATGAAAAAAATTATTGAAACTATTCCCATTAGTCATACATTTTTAGAGATTGAAGATTTTTTAATTCAACACTTAATATAGTTCAACTAAAACTAAGTGCATAAAATTGAATTAGAGAGTTTTTAAATTTATGAAATTGAGTTAGAATTTTTTTAGTTTTTTTTAACTATGAGGTTGATTTATAATAAGTGAAAATTTTGTTGTCAAAAACTATATTAAATATTCTAATGTCTATAGCAGGTTGAGTAAATGTATAAGCCCCACTATTGACACACTTATTACAACTTGAGTGGCCCACATAAGATGAAGTTATTTAACCCTATTTTTGCATAGGGTCAGTTAAAGTCCCTTTGTTTCTTTAATTCTTTCTTCTCCCAAGGCCAAACAATAGTTTGTGAAGTTTTAAAAGGACGGCAGAAATGTGCAATAATTGCAGTGACATAAAGAAAATCCTATGTTATTTGTGAATCTCAAATGTGTATGTGACATGTGAGCGAGTCTGTTATGGCGGCTAACAAGTCCAACCCGCCAAAACCAGCAGAAATACTTCCACTTTCAGTTTTCTATGACTCCCATAATAAACATCACATCTCCAAATTATCTTATATACTACCATCATATATATCTACCCAAGCACACATATCACAAGACACAATCTCTTAAAATAGTTAAGGTTATTAATTTAAAATTTTATTTTTCATTATCTTTTACTTAAAAAATCTAACTATTTTATAAAAAAAAAGGTTAAGATTTTTGAAAAAAGAAAATTACAATATTACTTTTTTTTTTTTCTTTTAATTCAAATAAAACTTCAATATCTCGAAAATAATAATAAGCATACCACAAGCACGAATGGTATATACTATCTAGAGAATCTGTTTAAAGGGTTTAACTCCACCTGATTGGAAAGGAATCCAACTAATTTGACCCATTTTGACCAGTTTGTTGACATTTCTGAATCCGATAACGAACAGGTAGAGAAAGAATGAGAAGATGAGGAAGGTAAAGCAGCATAGACATGAATGAAGGCGTCAACCATGTATGCATGGTTTCCCTTGTCATTCATCCTCAAGTAACAAGCCCCCATCTACTCCAAATCTCCTTCCTCATTGCCTCTCCTAAACCCATAATCCATGATGATTTCCTCCATTGAAATCCGGAAATGTAGATATGAATTATTGGATTCCATGCTCTGCACCCTCTGCCTCTTTGATTCTAATTTCTGCAGCAAATGGCCTCTTGACTGAGACAGAATGCCAACAAGCATGGCATGCTTCTTCTAGGAATGTCAATTTTGTTTAGTTTGCTACTTTGGTTGTTGATGTAGCAACCAAGGTAATAAAACTTGAAATATGGCAGAGCAATGGAAACGAGTATTTTGAAGTAGGGTACCCAAAAACTTTATAGTGGCCTTTAAAGAGGTGTGCACTGTGCAGGGGAAGGTGCATGATTGTTAATTCTGTTGTTGGCCAAAAATTAGTATGATTTATGGATAGAGACAAATTTTAAAGAAAGTTAGTTAGCCCTGAATATGTTGGATGAAGTTGGACTTTAAGGCTTGTTTCCCAATTGTAATTTGTTTAAAATAAATTCGACCAACTTCATCAGATTCCTAGTTATGTAAATTAATATACAACAATTTTCTTTGGGTTCAGAGGGAAAAAAATAAACTAAAAATTAGTCAAGAATTTTAATATTTGACAAATCAAATAATCAATTGAATAATTATTTTAATTTTTGTTTCCTTTTAATTAACAGAAGACCTCTAGTCCATACAATACGCCGGCATGCTTTTCCGGCCCATCTTTTACAAAGTAAATATCCCTGATTTTCTGAAAGGCATGCCAGGTCAGCAAGCTGTCTGACCCGGCTTGGTGGCATTTTCCGACCGCCCGGTCCACGTTCAGTGTCCTGGCTACCCGGTCCAAGCCGCCGTAAAGGCTGTTACAGAACCGCATCATATGCTTGACGTCATAAACATTGTTACCGAAAAACACCCTCATCATCCTCAGGAATTCCTCCAACCCATTAGGCAAGCTCCGGCGAGTAAGGATCTTGACAAGGTACCCGAAGTCATACGCGCTGTGAAACGTTACCCAACTCACCGACTCGTTACAGACGAGTCCCGACGACATCATCAGCTCGGCAAACCGGCCGGAGTCGACGCCGTTCACGGCGTTCCGCTGGAAATCAATTCCCTGGCGCCTGAGCAACTCGATGGAATCCGGGGCGTAAGCGTCACGCGCCACATTGAAATCCATGAAATTGAATTCCCAAATGAATCGGTTTCCAGATCCGAGGTCGGGGAGGTTGCCGTCGGCGTCGGAGAGGGTGAGACCCACTTGGATGAGGTTCAAGGCGTCGACGTTGGACTTCAAGAGGCGGTAATGATCGGAGGGGCGAAGTTGACGGTGGTGGAAAGGCTTAGTGGGGTCCATGTGGGGGCGGTAGATGACACCAGGGAATTCGGTATCCATGGAAATAACGGGGAAGCGATCAATGGCTTCCCTGATGAGCTCGAATTCAGATTCTAGATTAGAAGCCCATACTTCCCGGATCACAACGGGTTTTGGATTTGGATCTTTACTCATCAACATAGTATAAAGCTTTGTGTAGAATTGGAATCAATTTCAATTTTTGGAATTGACCGGTATCTGTGCCTGGTGGAATGAGCGAGGAGATCCTTAATTATTTCTTCTTGTTGTTGTTCTTCTCCTGGCTCTGAGTGGTTTGATTTGGTGTGTTAACGAGAGGGTGGAGTTTTATATGAGAGGGGAAGGAGTAGGACTAAGGAGGAGTGGGGGCGAAGATGTTGCTTGGAAACTGGGGGAGAAGTAGGAAAGTGGACTATCAAGAGAGAGAAAATACGTGGGAGTGCGTGTACATGAGGGTGGGAAAGTTCAGTGTAGGGAGAAGGAGAGAGAGAGAATGGGGTAAACTGTCCAAGTTCAACGCGTCGGAAACTTTGACTGAGAGGACTAACGGACGCTAGATTGCTAATTGCCGAGTCAATGACAGACTAGGTCCTTCCCTTCCCATCTTGGCTCCTTCAAATCATTATCATTATTTTTAATTTTAGAATGATTGACCAATACCATACATAATTTTAAACATGATTTAATTGTGAGAATTGAAAAGTTTAATAAAAGAGCTTGTGTATTGAAATCCACTCTCTTCAAGATATGGATAATGTCAGGATATGCCACTTAAAAATTCAGCAAATTTTGCTCAAAACCAGAAATAGTGTTTGGTATCCTATTATTCAATATTTTCTGTTTCCTAATTGCCTGCAGCTAAACAGGAAACTCTATCTGGCGCTTCCAAATATTTATGTTCTTTTTAGTTGATTTCCCAAACATATATAAATTCATGACGTATGCTACTCCTCTCGAGAGGTCTCCCTACTGAATTGTGTTTATATATATCTGGTTTGGTTGATGCCCATGGAAGCTTATGAGATACACTCAGAGTCTCTTCAATTTCTTACACAAGTAAGTGATTTGTTACCTTGGGAGGATGTCACATAGTTAATCACACTAATTAACAAGATTCAAAAAAACAATAACTGGATGGCCGTTTCTCCTTATTCTTGGTAAAGTTAAAATTGAGGCATGACAATGTGTGGATTTATGCTTTGAGAAGCTCATGGGCTTTGCGCGTGCTGTATAGTGTTTGACAAAATAATAGAAAGGACGGCGGCCAACCTTTATCAGCATGAAAACCATATGCTTATAACTATATAATTCGGTGGTCCCATCCCATGCATCTAAGATAAAAATAAACAGATGCGTGCAATTTGGCTGCTAAACCAACATTTTATAATCTACTTGCAACATTGAATAATTAATAATTTAGAAAGGTAATCGAAGAGCACAATAATAATCAAGTATAAGGGAAGAAGCGTAGGAAGCCCAAGTTGGCCACTTTCCCTTCCACGTCTTAATTAATATGGTGAGTGGTGACCTTGGTTTGCTAGTTAAAGAAAGTGATTAATTAAGCTTTATAAGGGAAAAATAAATAAGGAAATGAAAAAGCCTTTTTCTCTCTCCTTCCCTCCCTCCCCATTCCTCAATAGTCCTCATGTCTCCGTTACGAAACGACTACCGGTCATTGTGTTGTGTCTCTTCATTAGTTGCCAAAAGGTTTTAATATATCTCACTAGGAAAGGAATATGGATATATACCAAGTTTCTGAGTTTTCCAGTTGACAATTCTATAAATTAATATCGCATTTTGACTTGGATTGGATAATTACAAATATGATTAAATTCGGATTATAATTTATAAAATCCTTTGGCACGTGTGCTTTGCTCATTCGCTGGAAAAGACTAAATGCAGAGGTCAATTTTGGCTTAAGCTAAGGGAAAGTTCCATTTGGACTTTGCTAATGCCAAGTATGGAATGAATTTTGGGTCAAGGTCATACCTTCAATCTCTTAAAAATTAACCTGTTTTGCCTCTAACTCTCTCCTCTTCCCCTCTTTCCTTCCCTACACAATTACACATATATATAGTTGTTTCTTTTTAAGGCAAATGCAAGTGCATAACATAGGCATGACCCTGGTCTGGGAACTGAGCTGTTCTTCTTCCTTCTGACTAGTTTGTTCTTTCTTCATTACGTGGCTCTGATTTCAAGCAAGTCCAGCAAAGTAGTAGTGCAGCTTCTGGCAGCGTACCACGTAAAGTTCCAATCAAGTAGTTGTATCCATTAAAATTTTAGATTAAATTTGCACTGCGCTTGTGGGATCCAAGCCTCGTGAACTGATTTACAAGCAAGTTGGGCCACGTATAAGTACATTTCGGTCCTAACATTGGATTAAATACCATGCCTTCAACATTATTGTTCGTATGCAGTACAAAGCAGAAACGTATGAATGATTTATTGTCCTAGCATAGGGGCGCGGTTTTGGATCATTTCTGTTATTACATCACCTCAGAATTAGATAATCAAAATTTCATAGGTCATATTTAGCCGCAAAATCCATACTTTTAATGAAAAGTTTGATCAATTTAAGACTGTTTTTCTTTCAAGTTTCAACGCCAAATCTTTAGCCAGCCAGGATTCATTTCGCTTAAATAAATAAATAACAACCATTACAAAGAAAAATAATATTTAACTTATTAAGTTATTATATTAGATATTAATGATAAGCGCTATGACTTATTTTAAATATATATATATTAGATATTAACAACTTATTTTTAATTAATTCAAGATATTGAAAAATCCTATTTTAAATATAAGTTTTAAATAGACAGAATAGGTGGCCCATATAAAATGTCTTTTGAGTAAATTTCCCTTCGTAAAACTATTCACCCATGACCCACCCGTGATTCTGACCAAGTTCAGTTCATCTATATATTGTCTTTTTAGGTGATACCCTATTTTTTATTTTATTTTATTTTTTGGTATATTGTTGATACCCTATTTATTTATTGTTTTTTGAAAGTGTTATTTACTCATTTGTATTTTCAAATTTATCCACTTTTGTTATTAAAGTAAAAAAGAAAAATGAAATATAAGTTATAAGAGATGATTATGAAATTATCATCATAACATGCACCAAGAAAATTAGTAGGGAATTAGATAATTTTTTTTTTCAAATTTAGCCATTTCAAAAATATTTCACATTCTCGTAGTGTAACTGATGAACATGCGTGCGTGCGTGCGTGCATGTAACAAGTTTCAATGCATCTAAAAATTAGGGGGAACAAGTGTGGATCCAGGCGCTGAGTAAAAACAAGGAACACGGTAATGATAAAGGATTACCTATTATTTTATTTGATTCCATCTATTAAATGTATTTCTCAAAATGGTCAGAAAATTGTCCTCAAAGAAGACCCACTAATACACAGTCCTTTTTGCTTTCATCAATTATGCATGGTACACCAAGAAACTGCTTGAATTATTCGATTGCCAAATTGAATTAAACAACAATTAAGAGAAGGAGGCATTCGAGCAAAGCAATGATGAACCCTAGCTAGCCTTTCGTTCACTTGCAAGAGAGAGTGAGAGTACCCTTAGTTATACAACGTCCTCAAGCGTAATACAGCTATTGTAAACTGAAACCTCATTTAATACAGCTTCACACTCCTTTTATTTTAGTGTGAAGCTGAATAGAGCAACAATTATTTAATTAAGAGAATTTTTTGACCTCATTCTTTTGAGCTATTTTCATTATAATAATACTGAAAACTTAGTATTAATTGTTGTTATTTAAAATTAGTTAAGTGGACTCATTATTTATAGTTATTCTCTCTTCTCTTTTTTGTTTCTATGACTAATTTTAAATCACAGTAATACTAGCATTGAAAGTTTCTCCCACTTCATGACGCTCTTTTGCCTTACGTGAGATTCTTTCTCTTTGCTTACTTTTCTCCAAGTTTCTTTACACATGAATGCTTGAAAATCAGATGTTAGCTCAACTACCATGGTAACTGTAGATGAACAACCGTTTGTGCTTTGCTCACTTGTTCATAATTGTTCATTTTGCTAGACTAGCCACTACCGTTTTGTTGTACGTAACTGATAAATGAATCAAACTTCAAACAAAAATAAATATAACGTTATCGAAATTTAATCTGCAGGTTCATTTGGTAGCTAGTTGATACATACGGGTGGGCCATTCTTTTGGTTTTCTTCTCCTTTATTCCAAAAGGAAGGGGGAAAAAAAAAGAAGGAAAAAAGCAGAGAGTGAGATTACGAATAGGAATAAGAATAAGCGATGAAGGCGATTTACTAACTAGTTAATGAGTGGGAGAGGGAAGGGTGGGGTTTGTTTTCTTTCCCTGGTCTCACAAATTTCAGAAAAGAGAGATGAGGGAGAAAGAGAAAATGAAAGAAGAAACAAAAATCTGCAAAGATGATATGATGATGATCAGTTCTAAGGTGTGTGTGGCTTCTTGGAGTCTTGTTCATTAAGGAAGTCAAGCAAGACAGTACTCTTGCACTTGGGGCATTTGGGATCAGGATCCACCTCTGATAGCATAACATACATGAGGCATCGTGGACAACCTACGAGAAGCATGGCCCTTGTTTCCTCGGTTCTTGCCTTATTTGCATGCTCGTGCTCATGGTCGTTGTGATGCTGCTGCAGCTCCACATTCTGTTCCGCCTCTGACGACACGCATGATCCCTCAACCGTCATCTCCGATGAGTAGGATAATATTGAAGATGTCGAAAACTCTGGCGACTCTTCTAATGATGATGAATTGGCCTCTCTTGCTGTCGGTGGCGTTGGGGACAAATTCAGCCTCAACTCCAACCTTGAACTGCGTCCTCGTTTACTCATCTTCTCTCAACTCACTATCACCCCAATTACTAACTCCTTAACCTATCTGTCTCACATATTGTAACACAACCATGTGGTCAATTTTTTATGTACGCTCCTTCATAAGCATATAAATTAAAAATGTTAAAGAACGCTAATTAACATACATACATACATACATAGATCAATGGAATTCATTAGCTTACCTTATAAAGGAAAACAAAATCCCACAGGATCAGAGGCAGCAGATGGTGATATATAGATTAATAGAGACTCGCCGGAATGGTTGGAGAAGAGTTTAGGTTTGTGTTGTTGAGATTGAGGTAGCAGCCAGCAGGGGAATTATATAGTGGATTTTTAGAGAGAGAAATAGATGAATTGATTGCCCTTAAATGTCATATTTAATTATGGCCAGGAGTGGAGGGTAAGCTGTAAGCATAATTTCCAGAGAGGAGAGAGGAGAGGAAAGGGAAGAAGAAATGCCTGATTGGGATGGTATATTACGCAGCTAGCTAGCCTTCATTCATTACTAATATTGCATGGTCATCAATATAGGTACTACTCTTTTTCTAACACGGAATCAAGTTTCCTTTCTTTTAAATCCTTTTCATGTTTATTGTTGATCTAACAGTATACCTCAAAGTCTCGTTTATTTATTGAATGATGTTGAACATTGACTTCCCCATTATGTATATGTAGAGATACATATTTTGCGTGAGGCCTGTGGTTTAGATCCATAAATTGCAAGATTTGACCGTTCCCCAGTGAAAAACTCCGGCAAGCTATATACAAATTGCTCTTACAATTTATATCTTTCTTCATTTGGTTACTTCAACTTGAATTAATAAAGCTCTCTTTTCATTTTTCTATTTTTTTATTTGTCAATGGGAGACTACACAACAAACCATAAATTTTCTCCTTCTATCCACAATGGAGTTGCTCAACTATTATATACCTACTCTCATTGAAGACAAATTGCTCAAGTTTTCATTCAAAATTTTCAACTTCTTCTTCATATTTATATTCCCTCTTCTTGGTCTACATTTTGGTGCTCAAGCTATGAAAACTAATCAACCCTTATTCCAAATGGTCTCTAATCCATTTATACGATCATTGACATTCATCACAATGTACACTTAATTATAACATGTTTATATTTCTTCTCTCGTCATATGTTCATAACATAATATATAGTTCAAATGAGACTTGTTAAAAAAAAAAAGATTTGCTTATAGAGAATAGCTTTTGATGTAGAAATCAGTAGTTAGATTTTTTGTTCAATTAAAGATTTATTTATAAATTTGAGAAAAATTCAAATTTAATTATACATTAACAGTTATAAACACACATTAAATTCTTTAAATTAAGCGCATAATTTCCATCCTAATCTTTTTTTTTTTTTTTTGCACAAAATTATGCACACTCATTTACTTCCACACGCACACACACAACACTTTTTTGACCTTCGTTATACTAATTAATGATATATAACGACTTGTACTTTTAGGCCACTCATTTTTCAACTACCTCTTGTTTCTCATATCTGAGTCCGTGGGACGCAATTATCAAAATTCAAAAGAACCATAACTCATCAACCACAACTGCCACTTTTCAAGGTTTGCAGTTTTAAGAGACACAGTAGATCGATTCCTTATGATAGGATCCAACGGCTGTGTGTGTGACAGAATGCACATAATTATAATTAGATAATGAGTCACTGTAAAATGTAGGCCGAAACCTTAATGATATTGATAATTACATTCAGCTAATGTTAGCGCCACCATACACGAGATGCATGTTAGTTGGAGACCAAATATATACATATGCTGATATGCATCTGGTTTGAAATCTATTCATGTCTTCTTATTGCTCATATATTAAATTTAATTACTCTCTTTCTTCTTTTCTTTTTGATAGGACATTAGATTTCTCTTGCCTATAATAATACATATTTATTTCGTGTTTTTTTTTTCTGAATATTGCTGGAACTTATATAATATTTTAGTACAGACAATTTTCTGTGGCAGAATTTAAAGTGTTATTTTGAATAGATATTAATTATCTTCTGTGTTCCTCAGTTAAATGTCTCAGAAATTAAATACATTAAACAATGTGGTACCCCTGAAAGCGACGGATGTTGAAACCCTTAATTAACCTCTCAAAAACTATTTAAACTTTTTACTACTAGACCAAAGATAGTGACTTTGAAAGCACTCATCTTGATCATCAACTAAAGAGAACTTCTTCCAGCAATATTATATTGCTGGGATGTGGCTTCTGCCTTCTGACTAAGGGAGGCAACCAAGCAGGTTATAGCACCATATTAACCTTCATGCAAAATCAACTTTCAGCCGAGCAACCATCTCCCATCTTTCAGCGTGAAACCTGATATTTCACCATTTGTCATTACTTGCTGCATAGCTTCAGATTATCACATTGCGTTTGAAGGTATTCCTTATGCTTTTTTCTCATGGATACTGTCATAGACATTCAACCATAACTTCACATCTCAGATAATAAGCGGCACAAATGACCCAACTATAAATAGCTATTGATGGGTTATACAGGAGATTCAACACCTTGGAATTTCCATTTGAAAGACGTGAGACTCGCAATGAGACAGAAGTCAAAATATTCATACAGAGTGGGAAGCAAATCTTTCGCAAGCTTTTCTTTTAACGAATCAAGAAACAAATTTACAGCTTGAGTATAAAATTAACATTATTGACAACCTTGCTGACTCAGTCTAATCCTCTAGGATTTGCTGTCGCTCAAGCTCAAGAATGCGCTCAGCTAGAGGGCTGACAGTGCCATTTGTTGTTCCGTTATTACTTCTACACTGATGCAGTTGTTCCTGGAGATGCCGCACAAGCTTATTGAGTCTCCGTATATTCTTTTCTTGCACTAAAATAATCTGCAGTAACCAACATCCATCAGAAACAACTACATTGAATACTGACCAAAAGCAGCAGGGTGCCAGATCCACCAAAATTTTCTGTTTCTAATTTTGGACTTTCAAGTGTGGAGCTTGATATATGGAGATATTGCTAAGCATATGTAAATATATCACTACACTGGTGTTTATAATTTGAAGAACTACTGAGTTGTATACAATGTAGATAAGCGATCACTAAACTCAGACTATCACAATCTTTGGTATGATACCACTGTCTTCTGCAGACATTAGCTATGGTTCCCAGACTTCAATGGCAAATTACTTTTATTCTCTTCCTTTGTTTACTTTACAATAGTTTTATCACATAATAATTGATCAACAGGAACATGCTGCATTCAGATAATCAACAGGTGTAGAGTTGTATCAATCGTTACCATTTCACTGTACTTGTCAATGCTCCAAAGAAAGCCATGTTCTAGTCACCACTATCCCCTTATTTAATCCATTTACAGTCTGAACAGACAGCCTATATTTAGTTGCTGTTCCCATAGTGAAATAGTTTTTTGGTAGCATATAAAACAAAAACTGTCTCCAATGATGAAACCTGATATTTCTGAAATACTGAGATGCTAAAGCTATGTCATTAGGAGATTGATCTATGTAATCTCAATTAATTTGAATTATCATCAGTGACCAGAGTCATAATGATGCAGATTTTTAAGCTAGAATAGCAATATAACATGACCTTGATAGCCTAGCTCATAGCAGAGAAAGGGCTAATAATGGACAGAACTGCAAATTTAAACTCTCTTTTACACAAAGTTGACTTCGTTCTGAACCAGATCATAGAAAAAGGCTTTCAGGACAGAATTCCAAAACTCCAGATGAATTCAAAGAAAACAAAGATACAAATAATTTCTGATAATTCCCTTGAATACTCAAAAGAAGACTATGTGAAACAATTCCGAACATTCTCATTTAAGAAAATGAAAGCTATAGATTATCATAAAAAAGTATCTTATTAAAGAAAAATGGCTAATTGGTGATAAACATATATGCAGTTTCATTTTGAGAGTAAGTTTGAGAAGTTGTAGAGTTTTTTGTTGAGAGGTAAAACCATAGGAGGTAACTGCCACTAAAACTAATTGCTGAGTGTAGAAGAGAATTGTGGAATGGTGGAGTGGTTAGTTTTCATGACTCTTCAAAATTTGAGCACAAAATTACTTAGTTATCCTTATTTTTAATAAAGGTAAATAGCCTAGTCTGGGATTTTGGTAAAAACTAAAATTGCATACCAAATTGGGGAATTGTTTTTCTCTATTTTTATAGATTAAATGTAACTTTATGCATGTTTCAGGTTGAAGCGAAGCTCTCATTAAAATGTTGAATAACGACCCAACAGTTGTACCAGAAGGCCATCAGAAAAGGCATAATACATAAATGTCAAATAATGGCTCACCTGAAACCACTAATCAAATCAACAGATGAATATATAAACGATGGAAACAAAATGGATGATGGGAAAAACTTAATACCTTCTCCTTTACAGTTTCTTCTCTCTTTGATATCTGGTGCTGCTTCTGAGATATGCCAGGATTTGAGTCAACATCAACCACAAGTTGTTGCCTCCACTCAAACTGAGAAGTGATTATAAGTACAAGCAGCAAAAAAACAAGCAACATGGGCCTCGACATCTTTCCCAATTACTGGTAAAAAACCTGTTCAAGATTAACCAAAAAATGATACATTACAGAATGATAGTTGGTATGCACACAGTTTGAATGAAAAGAAAAAGAACCTGCAATTTCAAGAACAAAGTCCTATGCAGTTCTATCCTTTTTTTTAACTGTCAAAAGAAAAGTTTCATGCGTTTATTAAATCCAAAAAGAATGTAGGTTTGTAGCTGAAGAGAACAGAAACACTAAATACAGCACAACTCAACGATAAAATTCAAGAATAGGAATCCCCAGATTGAAACAAATAAGAATTAAACATAACTGAAAGAAAGGACACTGCAATATCATTGTGAACACAGGGAGTTCAACCATCTGCGAACCCACAACTCTTCCAAGGTCACTAAGAAGAAACAGTAAAAATTCTGAGTTAATTAATCTGGAAAAAACACTCATTGTGAACTGTGATGCTTAGATTTCGAACACAACTTAACAGAAGTCAACTTGTTAAATCAGGTTAAACTAATTCACATAGTTCAAATTAGGCTTAGATAAGATATAAATAACCATCCATGTCTATTCATATTCACCCACGTCGATTATTTTATAGGAGTCCAAACAGGAAAGAAATCATGATCGACGAAGAAATACTCTCAAAAAACATGTTTTTGCAAGTAGAGAAGAAAGATATCAAATTGAAGGTGAATACTTACAGATCGAGGTCGAGAAGAAAATCCTAAATTCATTATCGATCCCCGAGGGCCTCCAGAAAATTCGAGCTCCGTTCCAGCAGATAGAAAGCCGATGCGAGTGCTTCCAGAAAGAGTCGGAAATTTGATCAATTAGAAATTAAAAGACTAGAATAGACATAAAATTTGTAATGTATAGAAATTTCCGAAACTAAATTTGGGGTTTTATGTTTGTGCTTTGAATTTGACGTTGGAAGCCACAGTTAGCGGCGAGTGCAAGCAGAATATAACCTGCAAGCAAAAGAGTATTTCTCAGTTTTTTTTTTTTTTTTACTGTTTGAAGCTTCTGTCAAGTGTGTCAACCATTTACGGACACGGCAGTAACTTTGAGTCTTTGAAGACGAAGAAAATGATCAGCTGCGGGTGGAAACATAGTCTATCCCCTATGACGATACTGAAACAGTCCTTGCACTGCCACGTCCGAAATAAATGTATAATTTATAGCGCATTTGGGCTCCACCATTAATGCCAGAGACATGAAACAAACGGATTATTTGTTTCTCATTCTTTTTTTGTGTGCTTATGTTCTTTCTCTAATTTTAATGTAATTTTTTGTGATATGATAATTTAAAAATAGTAACTTCGTACTTATCATGGAAGAAATTTATGTTTAAATGCAAATCTAGTACGTTTCCAATTCCACCATAGAACTAAATTTAGTATAATTGTGCCAAAAATGAGAAAAAAAAAATGAAATTTTAATATGATCATTTAGATTATGCAACTATGCAATATCCAAGTGATGAGATGAAACGTACGAGCCGAACACAGTGAATTCATCAGTGTTTGTCTGAAACCAAGTTTTACCCGGATTGTCCGAACACACAAAAACCAGAATATACAGAAGTGAATCCCCCATCAACCAAAACATCATGCCCACTAACATACTTGGATTCGTCACTTGCCAGGTAAAGAACAGCTTCAGCCACATCTTCCGGACTAAGAACTTTACCTGTTCATCAAGCTTAAGGAAACCTTTGGCCATGGGCGTAGGAACCACATAGGGAGAGACACAATTAACACGGATCCCAAATGGTCTAAGCTCCACAGCAGTGTTTCTGGTCAAGCCCACCACGCCGTGTTTTGAATATGTATAAGCATGTGATGCGACACCACCAACAGATCCACCCACACTAGCCATGCTGATTATGCTGCCCCGGCGAGCCGGGATCATCACCCTGGCTGCGTGCTTCGTGCCCAGAAAAGGACCAACCAAATTAACACCGATCACTTCCTCAAAAATCTGATTTTTCTTTGTCAAGTATGCTGGGTTTCCACACACCAACTATACCAGCGTTATTGAACATGATATCTAGCTTGCCATAATTGGAAACTGCTGTGTTTACAGCGTTTTCAATGTCCTTTTCCTTTGTCACATCGCAATGGACATAGGAAGCAGAGGATGAATCCAAGTCTTTGCAAACAGAGTGGCCCAAGTCTTCTTGGATATCAGCTGCAACTATTTTAGCTCCATGCCTAGACAAGAGTTCTGCAGTGCACTCGCCAATCGCGCTTCCCTTCTAGCCTGTGATCAACGCACTTCACCTGTGATCAACGCTACCTTCCCTTCTAGCCTGCTAAAATTGGGCATGGCTTATCCGTAAACACGAGTTCACTTAAATCCAAGGTACAAATAGCAAATAGGTGAAGTTGGAATGTGCAATGCAATTACCTTCTGGCTACAGCAGAGACTATGAGACACTCGCCATGAACGACCTTGTGATGTGACTTCTGAGCCTCCCAGAAAGCTGTATACACCTAATAAACTTTGCCTATACTAAATCTTCTAACAGGAGTAACATGTGTTGTTAGTCTTTATTCCAGTGCCATGAGGAGACTCAATATTAGACAATGCTTCCAACTCTCACCTATGAAAATTTTAAAATATTTTACCAAATTATTTTAATAATTTTTGAGAGTTTTTACCTTTATAGTTTTGGCCCTTTATTTTTGTCTTTGACTCCTATTGAGTTATTTTTAGATTAGTCACTAATTATGAAATTAATGGATATTTGCTCTTCCTCTGAAAATTGTCACTATATGATTAAAGATTAACGTTTTGTATACGATCTATTTCTCTATTAGGTATTGGAGCCAATAAGCTTTTTCTTAGTTAATTGATTAAGGAATTTGATCATATACACCACATTTTTCAAACCTTTTCTCAGTTTTTCTGTATTACATTCAAAATTAAAGCTGCCTACAGAGTGTTATCCCCTAACTCGATGTAATGGTCAGTAATATTGTTAAAACTTGACGCTTTTAGAGTTGTCAACAAAAACCATAAACACTGGAAATATATATATCACTGATTGTCTAAAGCAAACATACAAAATCCAGGGTTTACATAGTGAATCCCCCATCTACCACTAGATTGTGGCCACTAACACACTTGGAATGGTCACTTGTCAAGTGGAGAGCAGCTTCAGCCACATCTAGCGGCTCGAGAACTCCCTCCTCGTCAAGCTTAAAGAAATTCTTAACCAATGGTGTGCAACCACATAAGGGGACACACAGTTTACCCGAATGCCAAATTGTCCAAGCTCCACCGCTGTGTTCTTCGCTAGCCCCAAAATGCTATGTTTGGATCATTACCCTGGACGCATGCTTGGTTACCAGAAAGACACCAACCAAATTAACGTTAATCACTTGCTCAAACTCAGACTTGTCGTTGTCAAGAATGCTGGATTTGTTGACACCAACTACACCTGCATTGTTAGACATGATATCTAACTTGCCATATTTAGAATGTCTACAGCGTTTTCCATATCCTTTTCCTTTGTCACATCGCAATGAACATAGGAAGCAGAGGATGAATCCAAGTCTTTGCAAACAGTGTGTCCCAAATCATCTTGGACATGAGCTATTACCACTTTAGCTCCATGCTTGGAGAGTCTTGCAGTGCACTCACCGATTCCGCTTGCCCACCGGTGATCAGAGCCACCTTCACTTCTAGCCAGCCAAATTTATTTGTCCATGACATATTAATAATGATTCATTCAAATGAAGCAGGGGAAATTTAAACTGTGTATAAAAATAGAAGGTTAAGTAATTTGTTTTGTTGCTACCTAGCTAATAGGTGAAGTTGCAACTTTGTTTACCTTCTGAGGGCAATTGAGACTAGCGAGGCACTTCCCATGGCCGACCTTGTCAGCCCTTCTAGATAGACACTGCAGAGACCTTCGCCCTCTTAGTATGTGCTAAGCGTTACTCTAAAAGTTGCATCTCTCTTATACATAACCTTCCAAGAATGTCGGTGATGAAACAAAAGGAATGAAAAACTTTTGAGCCAACTTTCTTAATAATTTTCTTATTGTTTTATTTTGAGTAAAGAGATCTTGCGATCCATGAATATTAGTTTTTTATTTTTATTTTTTGTGTGAATATCACTTGTACTTTATAATATATACAATTTACAAACAAAGGAAAACAAAAGAAGATATTGCATTCACCTATTTTGAGCAGAAGTCACTGTAGAAATTAAAGAGTGTTTGGCTGGGGACCAAAACTTATAATTAGGGGTGAAAGGGAAGTCAGCCAAACCGGTAAAATCGACCGAACCAGACCGAACCGGAGGAAACCGAACCGAACCAAGAGATATGATNACTAGCGAGGCACTTCCCATGGCCGACCTTGTCAGCCCTTCTAGATAGACACTGCAGAGACCTTCGCCCTCTTAGTATGTGCTAAGCGTTACTCTAAAAGTTGCATCTCTCTTATACATAACCTTCCAAGAATGTCGGTGATGAAACAAAAGGAATGAAATACTTTTGAGCCAACTTTTTTAATAATTTTCTTATTGTTTTATTTTGAGTAAAGAGATCTTGCGATCCATGAATATTAGTTTTTTATTTTTATTTTGTGTGTGAATATCACTTGTACTTTATAATATACAATTTACAAACAAAGGAAAACAAAAGAAGAGTAAAGAAGATATTGCATTCACCTATTTTGAGCAGAAGTCACTGTAGAAATTAAACAGTGTTTGGCTGGGGACCAAAACTTATAATTTGGAATAAGATTAGTGTACATAGAATTAGAATGTCTTTCAAGAATCCAATGCTTTTTTTTCTTTCCCTTTTCGCATCTCTTTCCAAAGGCCCCTAATTAAACAGTTTACCTTGTCACAAGGGATGGCAGAGCTAAACATCGTTTACAAACCACCACTACAAAAGATACTCTTTCCCCTGTTTAAGATTTTTGTTTGGCGCAGAGGAGCGCCATAATAATTAATACATACAAAATTTGTAGGGCTAATCCATTATATTCCAACGGAACAAATGTAACATTGCCTACACTTACATATGTCTAATTATAGTTTACATTCGAAACCAATATCCCACAACTTTTCACCTGTTTAAGACCTCCCAATAAAGACAAAAATAGAGCAACCGAGAATAACACGAGCAAAACAAATAGGGTAAAGAAGCTACTGTTTGATGAGTGCTTTGAGCTTGGGAAACGAACTCGTGTAGCAGAATGGCTTGGTTTTTCAAGCTTCAATCTTATTCTTCGTTGTGCTGTGCCTTGGGAAGGAGGTATCTGCGCTGGATCCCATGATCTTGTGTCATTCAGTGAAGATTCATCTAGTTTGATGATATCATCTTTCAGTATCTCAGCATAGAAATCCTCTTCATCCACATCCTAGAGTCAGTCTCATTCAAAACACAATCTATCAGAACTCTTGTATCTAAAAGTGCAATAGTCCATGAAACAAGGAAGCTAAATAAATCTACCTTTTGGGGACTGGTAGGTTCTGTAAAGTTAGGCTCATTTGTTGGACTTGGTCTGCGATTGGATTCGGTGGCAGAATCAATTTGCTCCACTGAAGGAGAACCATAACTGCTGCTGCTCCGTTTGGAGCTACATCCAGCCCCTTTATCTTGCTCAGAGACACCCAATGGATCAGTACCAGTATCAGAGATAGCACAGTTACTTTCATGTGAAGTTCCTGCTTGCCTTTGACTTGAAGAGGCTCTATTTGGAGCATCATTCAAACGGAACTCAGTGTTCCTCTTGAGGCGACAAACAACCAAAGAATCCTAAAACATGGTATATTATAACTCGCAATCATTTAATCTATTAATTACTCTTATTGCCTCCATAGTACAGGAACAACAACAACATTTCATCAATGTGTGCAAACTTAAACATATTGTTAAATAGAAAGAGAAAATAAATAAATAAATAGTGCAGATGATAAATAGCCACCTGAGCTTTGTCAATAACGCAGTACTCATGCATAATCCATTCAGTCCTTTCCCCTTTTGGTGCACGACCCATGTGGAATACCAGAGTCCGCTTGGTACCAATGACATTAGAACCTGACTTTACATTGCGCTCTTTCCCGGTGGCCTTCCAATAACCACATTCAGTTGCCCTCTTACTTTGTGAGCCATTTGGGTACTTTCTTCCACGAGGGGAGAAGAAGAACCACTCGTTTTCTGATTGAATGAATGATTTGGCTGTTTGCAGTTAAACCAGCACTAATTAATAAGTCACATGCAGGATATACAGTAACAGCCAGATGATCATCTATAGATTTCTTTTAATTTGATTCTCTTATTAGGGATGATCAAAGTGCACTCTAGGTGCAACCTCATTTTAGAGGACGTGGATACTTAACATCACATGACATGACATGCTTAGGCCAAAGTTGAACTGAATTGGATCCACTAATAAATTATTAATCTATTGAAGCACGAAATTAACACATAAATTGGACCCATAATATTGATTATTGAATAAAGGATTTGACTTTAATAAAAATGGAGAGAGAAAGACAGTACTAAGATATAAAAAATGCAAAGAAGAAGGAGATATATGTGGGTGGAAGGCTTTCTGAATTGTGAGTAAAAATAGAAACCTGGTAAATCCCAAGGCTCAAATCTACAAATGTCAACCTCGGAAATGACTTGCACACTCTCTTCATGCCCATCTAACTTCTTTCCGAGGTAATAGGAAATCAACTCCTCGTCGGTGGGACAGAACCTAAAGCCAGGAAACATAGAAGTTGCAGCGATTGACATCTGCGCTTCCATCGTAACCACGTCCATCCTCTGAAACTGCGAGCCCTCCTCTCTGTTTTCTTTGTTCACCTCAACAATTTCCCCCATGAACTTAATAAAGCTGCTTTATAAGGAGGAATAGAATCGACGAAAGCGACAAGATAGAGAATTCAATTTGCGAGGGTTATTCCTTAATTTGCTATCAGTATTTGGCTGGCTCGCTCTGTGATTGTGCTTTGCTTCTGTTTGCAAAGTTGGCGACTGTCGTCCTAGTCTTGTCTTGCAGATAGAGATTTTGAATTTTCAGAGAGAAAGTCGGCAGATATGAGAAAGCTTAATGACACGTAGGACCGATTGTACGGATCGAAAATGTTACGTGGCCTGCCCACGTGGTCTCAGATTACCGATGTGCCTTTATGTACTGTCTCTCGATCGCCGTTTGTTTCATGTTTTTCCCGTTAACTCTGACAGACAGATTGGGAAAACCCACACACACGGGCCAATTTGTCGTTTATGTCACCCCCCCGCCATTATCGCTCTCTCTCTCACACTCGCTCACTGATTCTCACCCCCTTCCATGACCTCCCTAGCTTTAAGAAATGATATTAATATAACAATGAGAGAGGTTCTTTGGATCAAATCTTCTTTCCATTCATGATTTTCTTTCCATCTTCTTGCCATTCACCGTTTCACAAGGTTTTTGCAGTGAGCGAAGCACTTGGAATGACAATGGAATTTGCGTCACTTTATTATAACTAAAATTTGAAATATATATATATATATATGAGTACGGCTGTAGGTATTGAGATATACCGTGCTCTTGATGCGCATGCTGGTAAAACTTGGGAAGCATCAGCTACTGACATTGCCAGAGGGTGGATTCTTTGTTCTATTAGGCAACCAGTTGTGGTCAAGGAAGGAGTAGCCAAATTCATAAAAAATATATAATTTAGGGATAAGGATGATAGATCTCAAACCAGACTCCTTTGTATGAAGGAGAAGGCCTCATCTCAGTTGACTTAACGTACTCATTACACCTTATTCTTCTCTCAATGTCGTAATGCTCTTGTAAATTTTCAAACGTTTGAACTTTGAAGGGGGAAAGACACCTCAACGCAAAATTTTTGATACAAGTGAATTAAGAATATAAATTGATAATTTTGTAAATGGAATTGGCTAATATGCTCATTTATTTTTTCTGCAAAGAAGATTTCTTCACTTTGCTGACACTTGTAATGCGTTGGCATTCTCCAATTGGTTGTGCCTAAATATGACGTGTTAGTGTCCACCCCAAATTCGTTTTGTAATTTTCTTGTTAGCTGAGAGATGCGCAGACATGGAAATTTTCTAGAACCATCTCGTGCTAAGGAAGTTGAAGTATCAAGGATATCAACTCATAGCTCAATAGTCAATAGCCCCATAAAGATTAAAGAATTAGTAAAAATAAAATAAAAATCACCGTGCAAGGAGTTGTACACTCAGTGCAGCTCGACCATTCTGGGACGACAGCGGCAGAGAATAGAGAGGAGTCCCAAAAAGACATGGCGCTTGTAACAACAACTCAAACCATCACCGATGGACCTCTGTTCGCCGAGGTTGACATGGGCTCCGATGACAACGCGCCCACGGTCCGAGCCTCGGTCGTTCAGGCCTCTACTATCTTCTACGACACCCCCGCCACTTTGGGTACTTCCTCCTTCTTTTCTCAATTCCTTCAAATCTTTTTTCTGATTGAATCAGTAAGATTTTCTTTATTTCCTTGAGCTGTTCATTTGCTCTGTTTGATCGTACTTAAATTTCCCTTTTTTCTATGTTTCTGTATCCGAATTGCCATTTGCCTGCTTGGAATTCTTGTATTTCTCTATTTCCATTTTGACCAAGTTGAAACCTCTGTTTTGCAAGCTTTGGAAACTAATAATTCCTCCTCTATGAAGCAGTGAACATTTTTTTTTTCTTTCTATTTATTTTTCGTGTGTCCTGTGTAGATTTACGTTTTCATCCTTGAGCTACATTCTTGCTTCTTTGTTAAAATGATGATGATGTTTTGGTGATTCCGGTTTCTGATGATTTTACATGCAGATAAGGCTGAGAGATTGCTAGCTGAAGCCGCTAGCTATGGATCTCAGCTGGTTGTATTTCCAGAAGCATTTGTAGGGGGCTACCCACGAGGCTCAACTTTCGGTGTTACTATTGGAAACCGCACAGCTAAGGGTAGAGAGGAGTTCCGAAAGTATCATTCTGCAGCCATTGATGTGCCTGGTAAGAGTCAGGACACAACTTTAGTATTTGTTGGGACAGCTATTCTGGATTTCCAATTCCTCCCAATGTAAATCTGATGGGTTAAAAAATATAAATAGATATTAGATAAAATATCACAGATGTATAGAGCTTGCAAAAGCTACTGCTCCATGCTAATGCCTTAATTTCCCTAAAGCATTGGTAAGAAACTCTTATCTTTGCTTCTAAACAAGATGTTTTTAGTAAAATTAAGATTTGCTGCCAATGTTAAGTTTCATTGTCCTGTTTTAGCCATTCGATTTTCAGTCTGGTTATTGACGCACTATAAATTAATTTTCTATTTCTCCAACAAGGAAATAAATCTGTTGAGTGTTGACACTACTCCTTATGATAGGACGATTTACGACTCTAATGAATCCATGTTACCTTGTCAGTTGGCACTAATATATCTGATATGTTGTAGGTCCTGAAGTTGATAGATTGGCAGCAATGGCTGGGAAGTATAAAGTGTATTTGGTAATGGGTGTGATAGAAAGAGATGGCTATACACTTTATTGTACTGTCCTCTTTTTTGATTCTCAAGGTCGTTACCTGGGAAAGCACAGGAAACTCATGCCAACGGCATTGGAGCGCATTGTGTGGGGGTTTGGGGATGGATCGACGATTCCTGTGTTTGAAACTCCAATTGGAAAAATAGGTGCTGCCATTTGTTGGGAGAACAGAATGCCACTTTTAAGGACAGCCATGTATGCTAAAGGTTACAACTTTGTTGAATTTTCATCCAACTTCCAATTACACATTATAATATAAGACCAACACTACAAAAACTGCATTTAAAACTGCTTATGCTTGTACTGCACCTAATTTGTTTAGCTGATTATGTGGGTCTTCATTTCACAGGTATTGAGATATACTGTGCGCCTACATCTGATGCCAGGGATGTGTGGCAAGCATCAATGACGCATATTGCACTTGAAGGTGGATGCTTTATTTTGTCAGCAAACCAGTTCTGTAGAAGGAAAGATTACCCACCTCCTCCAGAATATGAATTTCAAGGCACAGAGGAGAATCTTACACCAGATTCTGTTGTATGTGCCGGGGGTAGTGTCATTATATCACCATTAGGGGCTGTTCTGGCAGGACCAAATTATGAGGGGGAGGCACTCATCTCAGCAGAGCTAGGTTTATTATCCTTATCAGATACTCACACTCATTGAACTTGTTACAATGCTTTGCCGCAATATTATTTTTTCTGAATGATGTCTGGGAGGAATCATCCAAGGCAACTTTATATTTTTGCAATGGGTTTCAAAAATCAATGAAGTTGCTTGATTCTATTCATTTTTATCCCTTTCAGAATGATTCTTTTTGCAATTTCCTTTTGACATTCTGTATCCCTTCTCTGCTCTTTACTTTTGAAAAACACTTTGCAGATGGGTTAAGGTAACAATGTTGTGTTCATTTTCAGGGTTAATGATCAAAAGGAAGTCATTTTTTTGCATGACTTGTTCTTGTTTTTCCCATGGTATGAACTGTATCATAGGATATTTATTGTTGTGCTCAGTTTAATGAAGACTTTGAGCACTTTCATATCATAACTTTCATTTAAGGCAGGCAAAGTAATGTGTTGTTTTTAAGAATGAGATGAATTGGAGATTTGAGACTTTATGAATGTTGCACGGTGATGCTTTATTGAATATTATTAAGTATAATTTAACTGAGGAAGTCTGTGATCCTATAATTGCTTTCTCCCTTCACTTGTTTTCATCATTTAGGGATTTCAAGTAGAGTGTCAACTATTCCAGACAATTTTCATGGATTTTGCATCATTGTGGTCAGTTTGGTTTGGTTTAACAATTTATGAGACAAGTTGATTCAGTTTGTGTTTCAACTTGAAAGCATCCAAACTGTACTTCAGACACATTACCTTTCCCTACCCTATCTTTGGCAGAATCCTTTGAAATTTAACATTTAGCAGTGATGTATCTAATGCTCTGAAATTTGATAATTTTGCGCAGATCTTGGAGAAATAACAAGGGCAAAATTTGATTTCGATGTGGTTGGACACTACGCAAGGCCTGAAGTGTTTAGCTTGATTGTCAGGGACCATCCAAGAAAACCAGTCACTTTTGCATCAACATCGACAGAAGTTGAGGACTCTCACATGTAATTTCTTCTTTTCAAGATCTTCTGGACTTTTTCGTGATAGAGTAGGATATGGGTTCTATTTTTAGCGTCATCTGTGGTTGTTGTATGTTAACAGTTGTATCTTAACTGTAAAAATGAACCTTTTGTTGAACTCAAAATTACAATAAAGCGTCATCTGGACTTCCACATTTTATTTTTTCTTACGTCTCTTTACATTTGGCCACATTTGAGTTTAATTGCACCCACTTTAGATCCAGATAGTTAAAAGATACACGACATAAATAATTGGTTTTGTATTGATATCTATAAATGGGTATTGTATACTTACCCCAACTATTATTATTATAATCATATTATCGTGACAAGGTCCCCGGTACCCATAGAGTAGGAGAAGGTCTCCAACATTTTGATTCTTTTTTTTTTCCCCTTGTTATAAAGTATATCAGATATTTATTATATTAATGAAATTTGAAAAATCCATTATTTACATAAAATTATAAAGTAGCATGATTTATCATTTTATGTGAACGGGGGACTTTTTTCCACTACATATCCAAGTGAAGCACCCAAATATAGTCAACAGCCTCGTAAAGACTAAAGGAGTTAGAAGACAAAGACATGGCGCTTGTAACAACAACTCAAAGCGTCGGCGATGGGCCGCTGTTGGCCGAGGTTGATATGGGCTCCGATAACAACGCGCCCACTGTCCGAGCCACGGTCGTTCAGGCCTCTTCTATCTTCTACGACACCCCCGCCACTTTGGGTACTCCCTCCTTTTCTCAATTCCTTCAAATGTTTTTCTGATTGAATCAGTAGGATTTTCTTTTTTCTCCTAACTGAAGCAGTGAATTTTTTTCTCTTTTATTTTTTTCGTGTGTGAACTATGTAGATTTACGTTTTCACCCTTGAGCTACATTCTTGCTTCTTTGTTAAAGTGATGATGATGTTTTGGTGATTCCGATTTCTGATGATTTTACATGCAGATAAGGCTGAGAGATTGCTTGCTGAAGCCGCTAGCTATGGATCTCAGCTGGTTGTATTTCCAGAAGCATTTGTAGGGGGCTACCCACGAGGTTCAACTTTCGGTGTTACTATTGGAAACCGCACAGCTAAGGGTAGAGAAGAGTTCCGAAAGTATCATTCTGCAGCCATTGATGTGCCTGGTAAGAGTTAGGACACAATTTTAGTATCTGTTGGGACAGCTATTCTGGATTTCCAATTCCTTCCAGTGTAAATCTGATGGGTTAAAAAATATAAATAGATATTAGATAAAATATCACAGGTGTATAGAGCTTGCAAAAGCTACTGCTCCATGCTAATGCCTTAATTTCCCTAAAGCATTGGTAATAAAGTGTATCTTCGCTTCCAAACAAGATGTTTTTAGTAAAATTAAGATTTGCTGCCAATGTTAAGTTTCATTGTACTGTTTTAGCCATTCGATTTTCAGTCTGGTTATTGACGCACTATGAGCTAGTTTTTTTATTTTTCCAACAAGGAAAGAAGTCTGTTGACACTACTCCTTATGATAGGACGATTTACGACTCTAATGAATCCATGTTACCTTGTCAGTTGGCACTAATATATCTGATATGTTGTAGGTCCTGAAGTTGATAGATTGGCAGCAATGGCTGGGAAGTATAAAGTGTATTTGGTAATGGGTGTGATAGAGAGAGATGGCTACACGCTTTATTGTGCTGTCCTCTTTTTCGATTCTCAGGGTCAGTACCTGGGAAAGCACAGGAAACGCATGCCAACGGCCTTGGAGCGCATTGTGTGGGGGTTTGGGGATGGATCTACGATTCCTGTTTTTGAAACTCCCATTGGAAAAATAGGTGCTGCCATTTGTGCTGAGAGCAGGATGCCACTTTTAAGGACAGCCCTGTATGCTAAAGGTTACAACTTTGTTGAATTTTCATCCAACTTCCAATTACACACTATAATATAAGACCAACATTACAAAAACTGCATGTAAAACTGCTTATGCTTGTACTGCAGCTAGTTTGTTAAGCTTAAGCATCATCGTATTTTTGAGTTTAGCTGATTATATGGGTCTTTGTTTCACAGGTATTGAGATATATTGTGCGCCTACAGCTCATCCCAGGGATGTGTGGCAACCATCAATGGTCCATATTGCACTTGAAGGTGGATGCTTTGTTTTGTCAGCAAACCAGTTCTGTAGAAGGAAGGATTACCCACCCCCTCCAGAATATATATTTACAGGCATAGAGGAGGACCTTACACCAGATTCTGTTGTTTGTGCCGGGGGTAGTGTCATTATATCACCATCAGGGGCTGTTCTGGCAGGACCAAATTATGAGGGGGAGGCACTCATCTCAGCAGAGCTAGGTTTGTTATCCTTATCAGATACTCACACTGATTGAACTTGTTACAATGCTTTGCCGCAATGTTATTTTTTTTCTGAATGATGTCTAGGAGGAATCATCCAAGGCAACTTTATATTTTAACAGTGGGTTTCAAAAATCAATGAAGTTGCTTGATTCTTTTTATTTTTATCCCTTTCAGAATGATTCTTTTGCAATTTCCTTTTGACATTCTGTATCCCTTCTCTGCTCTTTCCTTTTGAAAAACATTCTGCAGAAGGGTTAAGGTAACAATGTTGTGTTCATTTTCAGAATTAATTATCAAAAGGTAGTCATTTTTTCGCTTGACTTGTTCTTGTTTTTCCCATGGTATGAACTACGGTGTATCATATGATATTTATTGTTGTGCTCAGTTTAATGAAGAGTTTGAGAACTTTCATATCTTAACTTCCATTTAAGGCAGGCAAAGTAATGTGTTTTTTGTAAGAATGAGATGATTTGGAAATTTGAGACTTGATGAATGTTGCACGGTGATACTTTATTGAATATTATTAAGTATAATTTAACTGAGGAAGTCTGTGATCCTATAATTGCTTTCTCCCTTCACCTGTTTTCATCGGATTTGAAGTAGAGTGTCAACTATTCCAGACAATTTTCATGGTTTTTGCATCATTGTGGTCAGTTTGGTTTGGTTTAACAATTAAGAGACAAGTTGATTCAGTTTGTGTTTCAACTTGAAAGCATCCAAACTGCACTTCAGACACATTACCTTTCCCTACCCTCTCATGGGCAGAATACAATTCTTTTTCTTCAGTCACCACATTGTTAAACGGACTTGATTTGAATTGTACAAAAATATTATAGCATTTAGTGATGTATCTAATGGTCTGAAATTTGATAATGCTGCGCAGATCTTGGAGAAATAGCAAGGGCAAAATTTGATTTTGATGTGGTTGGACACTACGCAAGGCCTGAAGTGTTCAGCTTGATTGTCAGGGACCATCCAAGAAAACCAGTCACTTTTACATCGACATCGACAGAAGTTGAAGACTCTCACAAGTAATTTCTTGTTTTCAAGATCAGCATTTTCTCTTAGGTTCTGGACTTTTTCCTGATAATGTAGGATATGGGTCTTAGTTTGAACGTCATCTGTGGTTGTTGTATGTTAACAGTTGTATCTTAATTGTATAGACGAACCTTTTGTTGAATTCAAAATTATTGGAAGTTTGGTTCTTGAGTTACTTGGGATTTTTCTTTATTTGTTTATTGTTAATTTTGGCCGTAGTTACCAATCTACCAGTTATGGCTTATGCGTTTCAGTTTCGCTTCATTAAGGTTGAGGCTTATGGTTATAAGTTGGTTCTCAATTATTTTTTCATCTTCCCCTTGATTCCGTATGGCTGACATCCCAAAGGACCCAACCTCAGCTGGAACCGGATATGATCATAGTACATAAGCTCAAGGACGTATAAATAATGCTCTTGTAAAATTTGAAACTCTCTCACCGTTTCAAGAGGAAAATAAACTTAAACGTAAAAATTAAGAAATTCTGGTGAACAATAGAACAAGCTATGAGATATACTTGGGCTAATCTAGCAAATTTTCCAAATGAAAAGGCTAATATGCTCATTTCTTTTTTCAAATTTGAACCCATGCATGGGATAATTATCCGTACTATGATGGTGGGACTTTTTTAATCATAATCAATTTTTTAAAAATTATAAAATAACATGATTTATCATTTATGTGAACATGGAACTCTCCATTTTCCACCACATATTCTAGATTTAATTGTGAAAGAATCCAAACCTAACCTCAACAGTCAATAGCCCCGTAAAGAGTAAAGGAAAAAAAATTAAAAATAAAAAGTTCACCTATCATTGGATGAGTTGTAACTTCACCACACTGTAACCCCACCATTGTACGACAGGACAGCAGCAGAGAATAGAGAGGAGTCCCAAAAAGACATGGCGCTTGTAACAACAACTCAGACCGTCAACGATGGACCTCTGTTCGCCGAGGTTGATATGGGCTCCGATTACAACGGGCCCACTGTCCGAGCCACGGTTGTTCAGGCATCTACTATCTTCTGCAACACCCCCGCCACGTTAGGTACTTCCTCCTTTTCTCTCTTCCTTCAAATCTTGGACTATTTTTCTGCATTTGCTTGACATGTTCCTTTGCCCTGTTGGTCGTGCTTTTCTCTGTAAATTTCCCTTCTTTCTCTATTTCTGTGGCGAAAGACCATTTGGCTGCTTGGAATTCTGGTTGAATTGATCTATATCCATTCAAGGCAATGAACTCTTCTTTTTTCTTCTGTGTCCTGTATAAGTCTACGAGCATTGTTTGTTTTCATCCTTGAGCTACATTCTTGCTTCTTTGTTAAAATGATGATGATGATAATATTGTTGTTTTATAGTGATTCCGATTTCTGATGATTTTACATGCAGATAAGGCTGAGAGATTGCTGGCTGAAGCCGCTAGCCACGGATCACAGCTGGTTGTATTTCCAGAAGCATTTGTAGGGGGCTACCCACGTGGTTCAACTTTCGGTTACGGTGTTACTATTGAAAACGGCACAGCTAAGGGTACAGAGGATTTCCGCAAGTATCATTCTGCAGCCATTGATGTGCCTGGTAAAAAGTTAGGACTCACTTTTAGACTGTAGTATTTTTTGGGACAACTATTCTGGATTTCCAATTGCTGGCAGCATGAATTTGATGCAATCATCTTGTTGAAATATAAATGGATATAATTCCAAATCCTACTTCTCCATGATAGAGCCTAAATTTCCCTAAAAGCCTTGGTAATAAATTGCATCTTTGCTTCTAAAGAAGATGCTTTTAATAAAACTAATATTTGCCATTGGTATACCCTTATCAATTGCCACTAATATGTCTTACATGTTGTAGGTCCTGAGGTTGATAGATTGGCAGCAATGGCTGGGAAGTATAAACTGTATTTGGTAATGGGTGTGATAGAAAGAGATGGCTATACACTTTATTGTACTGTCCTCTTTTTTGATTCTCAAGGTCGTTACCTGGGAAAGCACAGGAAACTCATGCCAACGGCATTGGAGCGCATTGTGTGGGGGTTTGGGGATGGATCGACGATTCCTGTGTTTGAAACTCCAATTGGAAAAATAGGTGCTGCCATTTGTTGGGAGAACAGAATGCCACTTTTAAGGACAGCCATGTATGCTAAAGGTTACAACTTTGTTGAATTTTCATCCAACTTCCAATTACACATTATAATATAAGACCAACACTACAAAAACTGCATTTAAAACTGCTTATTCTTGTACTGCACCTAATTTGTTAAGCTTAATCATCATATTTTTTAGTTTAGCCGATTATATGGGTCTTCATTTCACAGGTATTGAGATATATTGTGCGCCTACAGCTGATGCCAGGGATGTGTGGCAAGCATCAATGACGCATATTGCACTTGAAGGTGGATGCTTTGTTTTGTCAGCAAACCAGTTCTGTAGAAGGAAAGATTACCCACCTCCTCTAGAATATGAATTTCAAGGCACAGAGGAGAATCTTACACCAGATTCTGTTGTATGTGCTGGGGGTAGTGTTATTATATCACCATCAGGGGCTGTTCTGGCAGGATCAAATTATGAGGGGGAGGCACTCATCTCAGCAGATCTAGGTTTGTTATGAGTGTGTTTGGCAAAATCCTTTGAATGTCTTGCTATGATACTTCCCACATTGTTAAAAGGACTTGATTCGAATTGTAAAAATATTTTATAACATTTTGTGATGTATCTAAATGCTCTGAAATTTGACAATGGTGCGCAGATCTTGGAGAAATAGCAAGGGCAAAGTTTGATTTTGATGTGGTTGGACACTACGCAAGGCCTGAAGTGCTCAGCTTGATTGTCAGGGACCTTCCAACAAAACCAGTTACTTTTACTTCAACATCGACAAAAGTTGAAGACTCTCATCAGTAATTTCTTGTTTTCGAGATCAGTGATTTCTCTCAGGTTCAGGACTTTTCCCTGATAATGTAGGATGGGTCTTAGTTTTAATGTCATCTGTGGTTGTTCTATGTTAAAAGTTGGATCTAATTGATTCTATAGACGAACCTTTTGTTGAACCCAAAATTATTGTAATTTGTAACTGATGACTTGGTTCCTGAGTCATCTGACAGCTGTAAATGCTCTTTATTTTGGAAATAACGTTAATGCTCTTTATAAGCTGTAATTGCTATTGCTGCTCACCTACGATTTTTCATTATTTGTTGTTGCTAATTTGTAACTGACCTGGTTCCTGAGTTGCAACTTGCAAGATTGCATATTACTTTACAGAAATCTTGGACTCTGTTGAACTATTTGAGTAGTAATACTTTTTCACTTTTTTTTTTTTTATACCTCTTTTACACTTCATAACCACATAAACTTTCATATTATCATTTCTTTTTCATAGAAATATGTTTGCTTCTTCTCTAGTTCATAATAATATACATTAAAACAGATATAAGTTACCATAGCTGTATACCCGTATAAAGTTACTAGTAATATCGTTAAATTTAGAGGGCAATAGCATATTATTGCTGCATACCTCTATGAAATTAGTAGTTCAAACCAAAAATTTAGAAGGCACTAGGTACATATCTTCTATGTACAATGGGATAAAAACTCTGTAAGCGGGGGAAAAAAATATAGCCGTTAGTGTGAAAAGATATGAAAACATATGGTCCTACACGGTGTCCTGAAATGGTTGATCCAAACAAAGGCGGCAATAGAGGACAGTATTCAAATGTTTGAATACTGGGAAGTATCTAATAATGCTATCTGTCAGGCTGTCACGGCCAGCACCGTTTCATACAGCAAAATATAATGTGTTGTTTGAAATCTGAATATCGTTTAGAATTAGAAGTAGTCAGTAAGTAGAGTAGTTGCTGATCTTATCTCGTTTGCTAAATTCTTTTAAGTATTAAAAAAAAAAAAATTCCCTTCCTGCCATTATTAGCTAGCAATTTGTTGTTGGCTAAAACTGCCATACCAACTGCCGAGTAAAGCTTTCTAGAGGCATGCAGAAAATATAGGCAGAACCAAAGCTGTAGTATGCGATTCCATTTAATATTAATATTTACATTTTGCTTGCTATGACTTGGATACATGCAAAGATGTACACCAGTGATGTGCCTTGAACATACTCAAGAAAACACACACGAAAGAAAGCAATAGCAATTTGGAATAAGAATAGAAGCTATCTATTATACTAACTAACAAAACTCTTGACAACCGGATTTCTTTCCTCTTGTTTCAAATCATCTACCTCCAAGACCAGAGAATTTTCCCCAACTTCTCCACCAGTATCCTGCGAAGGCAAAGATTGAATAGACTTATGGTTCTCAGTTTCATCCTTATCATCTTGTATCTGAGCTCGTAACTGATCAGAAGTTTCTGGATTATTTTTGCCAAAATCCCTCTTCTTAAAACTTGCAGCTCCTTTGTTGAAGCAAATACTTCCCCACTGAATTTTCTCATAAGATTTCCTCCCTATACTTTCTTTGTCAATTGAAACTCTTCTAAAATCACCCTGAGCATCATTGTCACCAGCAAAACTCCACTTGTAGCTTCTATTATCATTGTCCATGTTTAATTCAATGGAATGAAGATCACTGTCATTTGAGTCTTCTCCCTCATGCTCTACTCCATCTCCAACATCCAAATCATCTTCTTCCTCTAAATTTTGAAATCCCCAGCAGGTTTTCTTTAAATAAGCCTGAAGATCCTTGAATTTTTTGAACTCTGGAGATATATCACCGTTTTCTTCAACTTCTTTAGTTCTCAAACAGGTCTCAAGCTCATTTCTCAGCTTTTCCAGAACAGCATTTTTCTCCTCAAATTGATATTTAGCCTCTGAAAGCTTCATCTGGACTCTCTCCTCACGCAAAACATCAGCTAATTGAAGCATTTCCCTCTCCTTTTCAACCTCTTCTCGAACTTTCGCTGACTCCCTTTTCAGTTCTTCTACCTGCGCTCTGTCTTCCCCAATACCTCTAGCTAGTTCATCACTAATTTGCTCAAGAATCTCTTTCGCTCGTTTCTCCCTTTCAAGCTCTCTGGACATTTTTAAATGGGAAGCTTTTATGTTAGCCATTTCTTTGGCAATCTTCTTATTCAACCTCTCGGTTTGCCTTCTTAGCTTCTTCTCCACCTCAAGCTCTTCCGCTAAGTGTGTTATGGCATTACGAATATTTTCTCGTTCTCTTCTTTTCCAAGCAGCTTTTTCTTCTGCAAAACACTTCATGAGGTTCTCAATATCATTCTGGTTTGAACTCGGTTCTTGAATTACTTGATCAATCTGGTTGCAGACCCGATCAAGCTCACTGCCTAGGGCCAAGACTAGGGGAATGCTTGATGAATGCTGTTCTTGAAGGCACATTTGGTTTAGTACCTTTATAAGCTTCTTCGATGTAGATAGACCATTTCTAGCTTCCTTCAGACAATTCTTAACTCCAATTGCGCATTTACCACGAGTTTTGCTTCTTGGTTGATTTCCTACCTGCATTTCCACGTTGTTCATCTTAAATAAGTTTACAACTATCAACTTTAAGATTTGCAATAATAAGCAATCATCCCAAGCAACAGAATGATAAATGAAACAAATTCTCAACTAGTAAATCAGAACCAGATGTAATTTTTTTCAGTTACTCAGTGAAACGTAACTTGTTGAGAGTGAAAATAACTGCTTAAAAAGTGCTAAGGCTGTAGTTATTGCAATGTGGTTGATAACAAGAAAGGCTACCTTCCATGTTGACAAAATTTCATCATTATGAGATAGTGTCCTAGTAAAGAATTTAAAAATATCACAGCCAACATGCGTCATGTGTCATTATTGAATATTGTTTCCTATCTTCCTTTCATAATTGGACCGATCATTATGAAAATAATAACCAGGTATTCGTTTGGATAATTTACTCTACCTCGATTAAACTGGCACTGCTCAGAGCATCCAAACTTCCAAAGTAGTAATCATCTGCCAACTGAAGTTTATGAGAGACCACTGACCCTCTTCTTTTGCAGCTATCACCTTCAAAACTTTTCATTCTCTGCATTTTAAAAACAAATTTAAAGGCAGAAGGACCAGAATTTATGCTAGATCCTATGAAGCAATACCCTAATAATGATTATGAATTTACCTCTGACATAGGACTATAGGATGGATCTGACATTTGTGGCCGCAATAAGCCCGATCTCGATAAGCTCACAGCTTTCTGTCTGGTGCTTATCTCCTTCTTGCTTCTCATTTGCTCTGCCTCAAAATCCTTCTTGCTTCTCATTTGCTGGGACTCAAAATCCTTCTTGACCCTCGATGGAGGGAAATCATTGATCTCCCACAATGTAGCAGCGAGTTTTCTTGCAGACAGAGACAGTTCCTTCTCTTTGGAGGTTACCCCAGAAGAAGGCAAAGGCTTTGCGAGCTGGGCATCATGTTTATGCATAGCCATAGAAGGGGACCTTGTCCTAGTCTTCCACATGGGTACCGGGGTGGTGGAACCTCCTTTCTTACCCACCAAAATGGCTCTTTTAAACCGGTATCTTCGTACCAAAGAAGACGAAGACGAGGAGGAACAACCTCGCTTCCTGATCTTGTTCTGCTTCTCGTTGAGGCCTTTCTCCAAATTGTGTGCGTGCCACGAGGACATGGTAGCGAATTTCAGGTACCCAATTTGCCGATTTTGCGAAATTTACATGATTCGGACATTGAACGAGGTTAGTGCACAAAGTTCATGGGAGTAGAGTGCTAGTTGTAGTCACCATCATCATCTTTTTCAATGTTTTGGTAAGCTGGAACTGTTAGCCTTGAATTTAGCAAAGAAGAAAAGTGGGTCATGAAAGATCTTCTCCCCCTTCTGGCGTGTTTGAATGTCTAAAGAGATTTGAGGACCAAAGAAAGTGGGAACCTGTCAAAAAATGGAAAGATACGTTTGAGATAGAAATGGAAGCTTTACTTGTCTTCCCTTCAGAAATCTCGAGAGGGAAAGAAAAAGTGAGAGAGACAGAGAGAGAGAAAGAAAGGAAGAAAGTAAAGAGCGAGAGTGAAGGAGGGAAGAAAAGGCACACACTGTTTATTGGTCATTTGGTTTGTTAAAACCACCATCCTCTCCTTAAAAAGACGAGAAGAGACGACGTGGCAGGCACGTGAGAGGCAAGTGCACTCAATCAGGGACGTGCATGTGTTAAAATGAACGTCCTTAGTGGAGAGATCAGAGAGCATTTGACTCTGTTCTCTGTATTGATTAATTTCCACTCAACTCCTATTTTATCCCTTTTCTCAGCTCGAATGTTTCTCACATCTGTCTTCAAACGAGTTCTTAACGTAATCCAAGGCCATTTTTTGCCATTTGTTCCTTCAACTTGTATTATTGAAGCAATCCCAACATAATTGATATGATATAAAGATGGTTAAACGCCACGTCGTTGATATTCATTGGTAGCAAAAAGGTTACAGTCACTTAATCAAATCATATCTCTTGGATTGGTGCATTGAATACAGGATCATCAGGATAATTCACCCCTTAATGATTAAGATCAAATGAAAACCGGGTTATGAAGATAATCCCAAGATTAGAGTCAATTGAAGGCAGAGTGTATTGACGTTTTGAAGAAAAGCAGATGATCCCAGAAAAACAAGAGAGGTGGAGACAAAAAAGAACACAAAAAATGGGTTGGAGTTGGACACCAGAATATAAATAAAAGTACCGAAACAATAATAACCATAATAATTGGGGGCTGTTAATTTTCTAATGGATCTCGGATGCTACTACTTCTTTCATGTAAACTCTTAATCAATCATATCATATGGGGTCAATCACTCACTCACTCACTCGCACAAGGACGCAAATTTACAGAGGAGAACAGCACGAGGTGGGACCCCACAAACGGCTCAATGTTTGGGAAATCATCGCTGGATTATGAGCTTTAACAAATCCAATGGTCGTAAAGAGAACACACAATGCCTGTTAACATGAGTGAGGCCCCCACCACCAACCTTTTGGTTCTTTTGCCAATTTGGTCAGCTTCTTCTCTTCAATGATTCTTTCTTTGGAAACGGAGTGTGATTTTATTTGGACCCTGTATATCTGGTATCTCCGAAAGAGTATGCGGGAACTTACATAGCAAATTCATCTTCATCTTGTTTCATGGAGCTTACAGCTTTTATCACTTAACAATATTCTTGTCTCAGCTTCATTAATTGTAAATTGTATCTCCTCAGATACCCTACAAAACAGTATTTGACAGATGAAAGCTTCTTCTTCCTTTTTTTTGGCTGTGGGAGTAAAATACCCCAATTCCCCCATTATTGAGCATTTATTGTGCTGGTGAGATAAGAGATACCAATATGGTGAAAAAGGTGAAAGAAGATAGAAGAGGAATTATGAGTGTTGTAAGACAATAAGAGCCAACTTGCTAAAGACTATAAACCATTCCTCATTCACATGTTAAGGTTGTGCAGAGAGGTCTTTATTTTAAACAATGCCAACAAGGCAAGCAAGATACTAAAAAAGAGCTTGATTAAACTTTGGCCCCAGGAAATTTTGCAGGACTAAAAAGAAACATAACTAGTTCCTTTTTACACTATTTGGAACAAAGGGGACAAGTACAATTAAATTATAATATACAACAATGGAGGAGATATTACACAAGATTTTCCAAGTAACAAGAAGGAAAAAGGTAGTAGAAGAAGTCATACGTCATAGATTACAAGATGCAAACAAAAGGGAAAAGAAAAATAGATCATAGAAGTTAACAATTCAAAAGTAGTCCTCAGTCCTTCCCTTGAAGCCAATTTGCCCAAAAGTGAGGACGATGAACAGCCCTAGATGCCATGTAACCAACCACAACCTGTTCACGATGGTATAACATTATTTAAGACTCGACTATAAAATATTTCAATAAGACACACGATAGCAGTGTCTAAGATAATATTATAATTATTGCCATCTAAACAATGTAGCCGGTCCCATGGTCTAGTGGTCAGGACATTGGACTCTGAATCCAGTAACCCGAGTTCAAATCTCGGTGGGACCTTTTTACTTTTTTCCGTCTCCATTGTTCACGAGAAGACCTGGAGAGGACTATGTTGTTTTTCTTTTCATTAAAATTCAAATCCAATTTAAATTACATTGCAACAGTTTTTTCTTAAATTTATCCTGCCTTTTCAATTGATTTCCATGTGAGAGATGTAAATTAAAATATGCAATACTCGAGAGTGTTTTACATATATATCTCAATTTACTGATGAGAATCATTATTTTTGTCTCTTCCCTTATGGAAGAATAATTTTGACCCTAATGCTACTTGAATTGTTGATTAAAAAAAACAGAAATAAGGAATTTAAAAAGGGGAGGAGACTAACCAAAACTGTGAATCGAGAGCGGGAGGGGTGGGGAAGTGAGCCAGCTCAGCTCCAATGCTCTCAAAGAAGAGCCCCGTCAGACTCTTACCATCGATGGCTGGTATGCTAGATGGAGCTAACCAACCGATCAACCCAAACCCGATCACATTCAGATCCTTCCGCAGCCAATCCCTCTCGAAGCTTCTCAAATCAATTAAAATAAATAACCATTTAATTGGGCCAAAACAAACAGATCCAATGGTAAGGGTATAGTAAATAGTAAATATCCTTAATTACCACGTAAACTTGCCTCCCGATGCGCGCGCTACCCTCAGAGGATTCCTTGCACTCACTGGTGATTTCAAAAATCCTGCAAATTACCACAAGTTGAAGATCCAGATCGGCATGTTTCTACTTCCTACACCTAATTATGTTACAAAAATTTAAAGGACAACCTGAAGTGAGGCGTCTTGTGTTGCCCAGTCCTATCACCGTGGATGGGGTCGCAAAAGTCGCCGCCATTTCGCTTCTCACTATTTGGGTTCAGGGAATGCTAATGCTGAGGTGATATTCAATATCTGAATCAGATATGTTAAAACAAGAGGTCATCCATGATTCTCTCTTTTCTTGGATTACAGTTCTTTCTACAATTCGTCCCTTGTAGATTTAGATTGCATGGATCGGGTTCTTACTCAATAACATTGCGCCACGTATCATTTCACAGATAAAGTAGGGTCCCCAATTCATTCACAGATAAAAGACTTCACAAAACTGTCTTCATTCACCCCAAATTGATGATTGGATCTCGACCAATATTGTTGGGCTGAAGCTAAGCCCACAAATTATCATAAGATTAAGCAAGTTTCTGTCTTATTTAGGCCCGTGAAGGGAAGGGTTGAATAAAATGACCCATAATTTGATACTTATTCAACAACAACTAAATTTTTTAATTAGAGATATGAATTTGAATATTAAATCTCAAGTTTTTTTTTAGAAGATTCCTAAACTAATTGTAATACTCATTTCCTTATATGTCAATATTTGGGATATACATAATATAAGGCATAGTGGCATACCATGTAAATGGCATACCGTGTAGATTCTCTTTTTTTTTTTCTTAATCAAATCACTTATAGTATGTAAACTAACTTTCTTATGGTAGACTAATAAAGTAAAACCAGCAACATGTGTTTCTCTAAGTCATGAAGTTTACAGGACCGTTATCTACTTATATTGGCCAAACAAACCCACCAATGGTGAAAAAAAATGTCATTGGGTCATGACTCATGATTTTCAAACTTCAAAGCCAATTAAATTAAGACTACTGATGACTCAAAATTGGCGGATCCCCATTTGGAAAAAAGCGGGTCGTGGTTTTGACGCTAACATGCAAAAAGTTTTATTTTTCCAAATATTAAAAAAAATCCCAACATGATAAAGGCACAAAAGGATGACCTTAATATTAACCCACAATAAAAATACCTTATGATATAGTTTTAGAATACTGTAACCAAATTTGTCTGTATAAATATCATTACTCTTGTAATTGCTCGGAAAAAAAACTAAAGGAAAAGTCACAAACTTTGCAAGTGAAACATATGGCTGTACAGCTAGAAATAAAGATAAGATCATTGGGAGAATCCACATCCATACCGATAACACTACTTGCTTTAATATAATTAAACTTTTAAAGTGAGAGTCCAATGAAGCCTACTTTCCGACGTGGTGTTGTCGTTATCTTTGACCCCCTCCTCCATTTGATTTGATCCTTCTTCCCAATAGGACTATTTGTTCAACGCCAAGCTGAAACCGCTACTGCTAGTCAGTTATTACATCTCCACAACTTTCTTCTTTTAAATTTGATTTAATGCACTGCAAGTTGTTATAGTTTGGACAAATTTTGAATTAGATATTTATAGTATTTTTTTTTCTTTTAGAGTTCTTATAGTTTGAAATTTTTTTAATTGGGTATCTATTATCACCTTCAGTTATAGCTCCGTTAGTTTAGTGTTCACATGACAAACAACTTGTTCATGTGACAATAAAAGAAGTTAACATGACACTAAAGTAGCACAAAAATTATCATCTCTTCATCTTTATCAACTTCAAACTTCGAGAGAAAATATAATGAGGTGACAAATTTTGTATCACTTTAGTGTCACGTCAACTTCTTTTATTAGTACATAAATAAGTTATTTATCATGTAAATATTAAATTGACAGAGTTATAACTTGGGGTGAAAGCAGAAATCTAAAAAAAATTCAAACTATAAGGACAAAATAAAAATAAAAATTATATGAACNCAGAAATCTAAAAAAAATTCAAACTATAAGGACAAAATAAAAATTAAAATTATATGAACCTAATTCAAAATTAGTTTAAACTATAAACACTTATAATATATTTAAACCTTTAAATTTTAACGCTTTCCTTTTAAGTACAACTAGTTTAACACCCTTAAAATGCACGGGTTGGTAAAACAAAAAAGAAAGAAAGCCCATAAAAAGAGAAAAAAGAAATAGAAAAAGCAAAAGCAAAATAAAAAAATGAGGGAGTAAGACATAAAACTTTGATAAACACACTCTCAAAAAATAACTATTAATTATATATAGGGATAACCCGCAAGTATAAGACTCGCATAGAAGAATTTGCTGTAAGTATAGCAATTTTATTGCACTTCTAAACTTTTTAAAAATGAATGAACAAACCCAAGTAAAATACATTATTAATTCTATCTGTGTTCTGTCATTGTGCGTATACATCTCTGTTTTCCACTTTTCATGTCTTTGCTATCTCCTCTAGTTTTCGTCACTCTTCCTTTTCCCCTAATTTGCATAACTTAAACTCAAGTAACTATACTTAAATAAATAGACAACTCTTTCTTCTGTGTCAGACAAACATAAACCAGCAAAAGAATGCGAAAATAGTGATGGCAATGACAATAGAGACCATGTCCATCTCCCTCTCTATCCTCTGTTTCATCTCTCTTCTCTCTTTCTTCATGGACGAGAATTTGTCAAAATTCACTTTCGTTTCCTCTTCATTCACTTTCTTCCTCTTACCGTTTTCCATTGCGCTTTGCAAAATTACCATACTCTCCTTCCCATTGACATGCTTTCCGTCCATATCCTCAACCATCAAGCTCACTTCCCTCACGTGCATATCCCCACCAACCTTCCCGCAGCACGTGACCTTAATCTTGAATTGGACCAAGTCCGATGGCCCTTGATCACTCGCCATCACTACCGCGAACAGCACCTCCAGGTCCCTCGTCATCCAGTGCCGCTGCACCAAAACCGGCCTCCGGCTGGAGAGATTCGCGGCACGTTTCCGGGTCGGGTCGATCACGATCCAGCTCAAACTCAAATTATCCTCCAGGTGCTTCAGTAACTCCTCGTTTTTTCGTGCGTATTTAACTGGAGTAGGGACGGGGTCTTCCGGGTCGAGCAGGTCGACCCATAAAGGCGAGCAGAGGAACCAACCGGTTTGGGTCTCGGACCTGTGGACTTTGGAGAATATAGGCTTGTCCTGGTAGTATATATCGACGGCTGAGATCAAATCCCCCGAGGGAAATGAACGGTCCGAATGCTTCATATGTGAAGAATAAGTGAGGGAAGGGAATGAGTCGGAGAAAAGAGAACGGTGACCGCCGGGAAAGGTGGTGACAACATCGTGGACAAGTGGGTTCTCTATGGACGGCCACGTAGCGGTGCAAATTTTCCGCCAGAGAGTTTCATCGGTGCAGAGCCCGCGTAACCGAGACGATGCGCATGCAGTGGAGGCAAGCGTTGGGCCATCCAGTCGATTCAGGATGTGACTCTGAATGATGTCTGGATGGACGGCGGAGATCGTCGGGCCTTTGTCTTCATCGACGGTTGTAGATTCTGCCGTTGGAGACGAAGCCATGACTCTGAGAAACTTGTATTGGCTCAAAAGCTGAAGAGAAGAGAGATATTGTATCAAGTAGTGACTAGTTTGAGGATGGAATATTTTCCATCAAATGCGTTTTATAGGGCGATTAGTTAAGAGTCAACACTGGTGGATCTACACGTGGGGACAATTGGTGAAAAAATTTCTAAAGAATGTGTAGCAATATTTTTTTTGCCCACTAAAAATCGCTGGAGTCGAGAGTTTTATTATTTTAGAGCTATGTTTCCTTCTCTCTTTTTTAGTTTTTTTAATCTTTCACAATCACTTAATTATTGTATTATCATGGGTGTAATTGGAGAATTTTTGTGAGGGAAAATTGCTTTTACAATTGCTTTTTTTTTCTCCAATAAATTATTTCTCATTTTTCATTAATTCGAGTATGTAAATTTTACATTGAAACCAAATCCCATATATCTTATGTATTTTATATTATAATTTTGTCGTTTTTGACAAAATTCTTATAATTTATTTTTTATTTTTACTAGTCAAATTTTTTGGACCGTTACAGTGGGAGGGAATCTTTGCAAATTGCAAGGAAAATAAATTCAAAGCGATCGACGAAGAGTCAACACTGGCTGTGAGCGTCAGACTAAATAATATTCAAAATTTCAAACCATTTTTCCTTGTTTAACGATTCCTGTGGGGATGGGAAGTAACTTACAGACTTCATTTTTGGAATTTCTTTTTCCTTTATTTTACTTTTTATAATTTCTTTGAACCATCTGCCTTGTGTTTGAGCTTGTAAACCCATTTGCAGCCAATGGTGTGCTTACCATGAGGCAAAGGGACCACAGACCAAGTCTGATTGTTATCCATTGCTGTCAATTCATCAATCATAGCTGCACGCCAGTGAGAGCTTGTGACAGCTTCATGGTAAAATTGAGGTTCAAGGAGTATGGAAACCTGAAGGGTGAAAAGCCTATGAGAAGGAGTTAAGGCATCATAGGATAGATAATTCCTAATAGGGTAGGGGTAGTGCAAGGAGGGGAGGGAGTGGCATGCAAGAGATTGCAGTGAAAGTGTTGGAGGTAGGAAGGAGGCTTAGGAATTCTGGTGGATTTTCTTGGAGGAATGGAAAGAGGAACAGAAATGGCTAATTGTGGAGCAACATCAGATGAAGGAGAAGCAGGCATAGGGGGTGATGAAGGAGAATCCACAGGAACAGGAGGCACATGATCAATGGCAGGAATAGGAGGTGCAGACTGGGAAGGACAGTCAGGAATGGCAGGTGCTGACTGAGATGGGAAGTCAGGAAGGGTTTGAGGTAATACCAAATCAGGGAAAGGATCAAGAAGTTGGTGTGAGGAAGTAACAGTGTGGAAGGGAAAAATAGTTTCATGAAACACAACATCTCGAGAGATAAATATCTGTTTGGTAACTACATCATAGAGTTTGTACCCTTTCATGCCTGGAGGATAGCCAAGAAAAACACAAGTGCGAGCTCGAGGTTGAAATTTTGACCTATGAGTAGACAAGGTGGAAGCAAAGGCAAGGCAACCAAAAACTCGAAAACTGGAGTAATCAGGAGTTCTGTGATATAAGACTTCAAAAGGGGTACGATGATGAAGCAAAGGGGTAGGGGTTCTGTTGATTAAGAAGGTAGCAGTCAACACACAGTCACTCCAAAACTGTATAGGAACTCTGGATTGGAAGAAAAGAGCCCTAGCAACATTTAGAAGGTGCTGGTGTTTGCGTTCCACAACTGAGTTCTGTTCAGGTCTCTCAACACAGGAAAACTGATGTAAGATACCTTGGTCACTAAAAAAGTCTTTGAACAAGAGCTCAGGAGCATTATCAGATCTGAATTGTTTGATCTTGACATTGAACTGAGTAGAAATCATTTTACGAAACTTGGGAACCACAGATGCCACTTCACTTTTGTGTTTGAGTAAAAAAATCCAAGTGAACCAAGTGCAATCATCCACCAAAGTAAGGAAGAATTTGTGACCAGGATAAGAAAGATCCTTATAAGGGCCCCAGACATCACAATGTATCAAATCAAAGGGAAATGGAGACATGTTATTATGAGAATCAAAAGACAAACGTCTTTGTTTAGCAAGGGGACAGACATAGCATGGTTGAGATTTATTCAAACTAGAAAGATCACAGAGTAAACGTTTCTTCAAGCTATCTAAACGCTTAAAAGAAATGTGACCAAGTCTATTATGCCAAACTTGAAAGGAAACATGATTAACATATGAAGTAGACACAGAACTCAAAGAAGTAGTATTCAGTATGTAAAGTCCTTCATGCCTGTCATCCCTGCCAATCATCTTCTTGTTGCTGGCCTCTTGAATAAGGAAGTAATCAGGAAAGAAGCTCACTGTAAGGTTACTGACAGAAGCAAGAGCACTAATGGAAAGGAGATTGAATTTGAACTGGGGAACAAACAGCACATCTTTTAGTATAAGCATAGTACTCAGTTGTACATCACCATAGAGATGCACTGGAATCTGATAGTGGTTAGGTAGGGTAACAGTGGCATTGTGTATAGGTCGTAAAAAAGTAAAGGCATTGGCATTGGAACATATATGGCTAGCAGTTCCATAGTCAATTATCCAGTATTGACTTGAGGAATAGACAGGATTTAAGGCAACAGATAAGCAAATACCTGTAGCATAGGAAGTAGAGGGGTGATCACCACCAGTAGGATTCTTAACTGAGGTTGACAGATGTGTGGACAACATGCTCATTAGTTGTTGATATTGAGCATAATTCAGGTTTTGGAGAAAACCACCAACAGAGGCAGTAGGAAGAGCTTCAGTAGGTGCTGAGGTGGAAAACTGGTTTACAGCAGCAGTCTGCTTGTACTTGTAACCAGGAGGATAGCCATGGAATTTGTAACAACGATCCATCGTGTGACCATGAAACTTACAATGAGTGCAATATGGCCTATCCTTCTTGGTACCTCTATTTCCTACAGAAGCAAAAGGTTGATTGCCTCCTCTATATCCTACAGAAGTAGGAGGTTGATTGCCAACCTTGGGAATGTCGACCTTGGCAGCAAAGGCCATAGTGCCAGAGGTATCAAGGGTAGAAGAAACATGACTAGTAATCTTCCTTTGATTTTCTTCTTGAGAAACTAGAGCGAAAACTTTGTTGATGGGAGGCATAGGATCCATGAGGAGCAATTAACCTCTGATTTGAGAGAAAGAGTCATGCAGTCCCATAAGAAAAGACATGATGTACTCCATCTGGTAATGGTAATGGAGATCTTTTACACCTCCACAAGTGCATTTTCCACATGTGCAAAGAGGTATATAGTTGCTCAATTCATCCCAAATAGTCTTCAGCTTGGTGAAATAGACACTAACAGAATTTTGTTCTTGATTGAGATTCATCAATTCACGTCTCAATTGAAAAATCCTAGGTCCATTGCGTTATTGAAAACGATCTCGAAGATCAATCCAGATTTCATATGCGGTTTCAGAAAAAATTACACTGGCAGAAATATCTTTGGATATAGAGTTGAGAATCTAGGAAATCACAATGTTGTTGTTTCTGTACCAGGAATTAAGCATATCGAAATATGTACCTTCTGGTTTGGTGATTGATCCATCAATGAAGCCTAGTTTATTTTTGACCGAAAGAGCAATTAACATAGCTCGACTCCATGATGCGTAATTCTCTCCAGTGAGTTGTTGAGAGACAAGAGTCAAACCAGGATTGTCCGAATAGTGTAAGAAAAAAGGATGCGAAGGTTCATCAATGGCGGATCTACTTGCAGCAGATTGAGAACCAGAGACATTCACAGATGGAGAAGTAGCTTCAACCATGGTGAAGAACGATCCAAAGAAAATCAATCAAGATCAGAAAGTTGATCAAGAATCGAGAAGGAATCGATGAAGAAAAGGAATCAGAGATATAGCTCTGATACCATATTGAGCAGACGGAAGCAGAGAGAAGAAAAGGAGAAAATATATTTTGATTTAATCAAATGATCAGTTACCTTACAAAACTAGAGCTTACTGCTATATATAGAAATATATCAGTAAAGCAGTTGTAACTAACTAACTAAATAAGAAGGTTAACTCTGGTTAACTAACTAAGTAAAAGTAACTATTCTAGTTAATAACAATTAACTCTGGTAAAGTATAATTAACTCTAATATATATAAGTGTGTGTTTGGATTCGCTTTTCCAAAAATTAGCGAGAGATACCGAGAATTGATGATATAAGAATTAGAGAGAAAAAAAATTTGTAAGAGGAGACTTATGTACATAATTATAAATATATAAATTGTATAAAGTATTAAGTAATCATATTTGCATTTGTGTAATGCTACTAAATCACTACATACGATTATATTAATGCACACATTAATTAACATAACTTAAAATTAATAAGATACACTAAAATTTTATGGAACACATACCTAATACACGAGTTTAAAAGTAAATAATGATTGTAATTACAAAATTCAAAAAGTAATTGAAAAAACCGATTTTATGATTGAAAGCACATTGTTCTCAAATAATAATAGTCTTGGTCTATTCCATTGTCCGTTAAAGCTCGTAGATGCTAGCGACAAAAATAAATAAATAAAGCTAAACTGCATGATCGGTTGGCTTATTCCCGTGTTCTGTCCGTGCTTATCTTGCCACGCCACGCTTAACGCGTCGAGGATTGCAGTATTTACTTGGCTCCGGCCAGTGAAGTTGTGAACCATTTGAGAGTTGTGACAATTGGTTATAGTTTAGGACAGATTTGGTTTTAATTCATTGTACTTATCAGTTATCATTTTCAACAATTAATGCAAGATAGACTTCAAATTAATCACGCAAAACACATGTCTAAGTCTAACCTAGTTAAATCTTATCATATATCTCTATTCAAATAATGCTTCCCTTCGGGTAACACCGCAAAAGGCCTTTATTTTAATGTGACTAGATTAAATTAAAAGTTTTATTCCAAGAAGGTATGGTTCACACACACAGTGATAGTGACAGAATTGTATAGTTTTTATTATGAGATAGCGAATGATGTCATGTTTAATAACCGAACATGACAGTTTATAAAGTCTAGTGATGAATGAAGAACGAAGAAGAGCACATGATATCAAATATTGAAAAATTAGTTTATAAAGGACGTAAAGTCAAAACCTCTATCCATTCATGATACTTGTCCTAGTCATGTGGAAAATTATTATTTACTAGCAACAAAGGAAACTAGGGGAGTAAGACCGATCGAACAAACCAAAAATCGATCAGGTTCGGTTTAAAATTTTATGAAACTGATCGGTTTCATTCGGTTTTCTGTTTCAATAATAAATTGAACTCAACTGAACCTATACTATATATTTCATAATTTTAAAAATTATATTTATTACATGTATATATATCATTTTTTATTTACATTATTATATTTTATACTTGGAAATTTGAAATGTTTTGTTCTACTTTTGTAATTTGATTGGAAATTTGGAATGTTCTATGGTAATTTGATTAAGAATTATATCAATTGATTATTTGATTGAATTTATATACAATAGCTGATTTTCATTTTTGAATGTTTTATACAATTAACTGAATTTTAATTTAATGTTAAAAGGTGAATTCTACACAATTCAAGTTTTTAATCGACTTGAACCACTTAAATCGAACTGACTAAAATCGGCCATTTGTGGTTCGGTTCATGAACCAAATCTAGAAATTTTCGATTTTCAATTTCCTCAAATTGACTCCATCTATTCAATTTATAAAAGCATCAGAATCGAACCGAACCGACTTTCACTTCTAAAGGGAACAACTTCCAAAATCAGTCATGGCACATGTTTNCAACTTCCAAAATCAGTCATGGCACACGTTTTTTTTTTTGCGGCTGCGTGGGTCTTTTGGGTTCACCTCCAATCCAAGTTGACTCAAAAGGCAAATTTCGCTTGTCTGTGCTGCTGAGAATTAATAACTACATCATTTTTTTCATTAGATATAAGAAATTAGATTTGTCTAACTCAGAAAAATGAACAATAAAAAAAATGAAAATAAAAATAAAACGTACTAATTTTTACCTCATGAGAGATTCATTANCTCATTAGAGATTCATTAAATAGAAGAAATGAAAATTTTTAACAGAGAAAAAAAGTTTGTTTGTAAGACTTAGGTTCGAATTTTATTGTGAGTAAATTTTTTTTAATAGATAATTTATAAGTATCACTATAAGTTATTGGTAAAGCCTGGGACATGCTTGACCTTAAAATGTGATAATATTTTTTCATCCTAAACTTTTTATTACAAAAAAAAAAATTAGAGGAAAAAAGTATTTTTAAAAAATTATCTAAACTAATTGTGTTGTGTAATTAACAAATATCTAAACTTACCCAACAAAAAATGTTTGCCCAAAGATCAAAATGTTCACTCAGTTTATTATGTTGCTTTATTTTTTAAAAAAAAAAATTAGTATTTTAGTTATTTAATGCATAAATTAAGAAAAATATCATTTTTTGAATATGTAAAAGTTTGAATTATTTGTAAGAAAGCAAGAATTTAAATTTCCATGTGATGTAACAAAATAAAACTTATAAACTAGAATGTAAGTAGTCATGAATTTTCATGATTTTACACACACATAAAAAGTTTAAATTAAAATATTTAATTAATGGAAGTTTCTCAGATATTTTGTTGTATGTCATACTACATAAAAATAACTAATGTGTAAATTATATGTATACAAATTAACTATTTTTAAGTTTATTTGAGAAAATAAAATAAATTAATTTTATATCAAATAAAATATAAAAATTACGTATGCTTGCTACGTCAGTGTAGTATGACATATACATACAGTATCATATAATCCCATTAATTAATTTAAAGGCATTGATATTTTAATTTTAGTTTGATTGAAACAAAATTTTATAAAATTTTAATTGTTTGTATAAATATTGAATTTTTCAATGCCAATATATGAAATAATAGTTCTTTCTTGATAAATATAGAACAGTATAAAATAGAATGTTTTAAATTTGCAAAATCCAAATTGACATTAGTGAGGTTGGATGGGAAGTTTGTTGGTGTAACATAGTCAATTTTCAAAGGTTAGTTTTGAACGTAAGCGAATGATTTGCACATGTTTGTGAACTGGTTTAGAATTTGCATCGGGAAAATTAAGAAGCCATGGACGACGAACCGAGAAGAGTACGACGTAGAACGCCTGTGTACGAATGCATTGATAACTGTTTCAAAAGGCAAGCTGTCGGGACCACAAAAAATACCAGATTCAATACTGGAATGGACACTTGTCACTGACCGAATCATCGAAATCATCTTCACAAGTACCAGACATCAATACTGCTGGTTACGCTCCACCCACACGTACGCTAGCGGTTGCGGACATGGATAACTGCATATGTTTCACTCAGCCGTACATTGTATAGGGAAAACTGCACCACATAGTACATGTTTTCTGTTTGCGGGCTGAGGTGGGGCTCCTCTCCCCAAAATTGATTCACACTGTAGAAAGATCAAAATCAAAAGCTTTACCCATACGCCAGATTTTGGGTTGATTGACAAGGCAACCATTAAAATCTGACTCGAAATTCCCTGTTGCTGGAGATTTCATCATCAAGCATGGATCCAATTCAACAAGAAGTAAGGCAAATTTACTAATAAAATATACTTTAACAAACCATTTACTAACTCTCAATCAAATTAGACCCACATCTAATTAGATAAAGAATGATATTCATGATATTGACAAAAAAAAATTATTTACTAAAATAAAATATTATAAATTATTTATTAAAATAATACACATCCTTCTATAAATAATGTAACATCTTCTGTGTACTTATCAATAATATAATCAGAAATTATATTTTTTAGTCATTTTGGCAAGAAGCAAAATAAACAGGTATTAATTTTGCAGTTTTACATAGTTTCAGAAATTAAAAAAAATTGAAAAATACAATTTAGGCAACTTATTTCCACAAGTAAATTTGAATCGCCAAAAGAGATGTGTATGTCAAAACAGACCAATAGACACATGACACTTCACCAATTCAATAGCGCTTGGTCCTGAAACCAAGGAACTTAATATCGGAAATGTAACATGAAATCCAGTAGAATCAAAGACTTGATATTTAGTCCTCATATTTGAAGCATTAGCATATTTCTAGATTATTATCATTCATCACCCCATGTTGATGGCCCTCCCGTTCCAATTTCTGATAATGGAGATGATGGAGGCTCCATTTTCCGCTTTTTAGAACTCTTCCACATGGCTAGGGAGATTACCGTACTACCCGCCAAATTCACATCTGTAGTTGCTTTCATTTCACCGCCATAATCCTGATTTTCTGTATTATTGACCTTGAAAAGCTCCACAAATGAAGCTTCTGCATTATCAATGACGTCAACTTCACTCTGTTCCTCATTTTTTACTTTGTTCTTCTGTTTCTTTTCAGTCTTGGTAACATTCTCCTCAAAGACCATACCCTTGTCTGAGGGCTTGTCCTCCTTTTTAAGCTTTTTCTTATTTGACTTGTTCTCCATGTCAAGAGCAACAATATCTAGATGGTCGCCTTTCTTCCTGTTATTCTGATAATTTTTATTTTCCCTATCCTTCTTTCGAGCTGTATTTTCGTCGCCAAGTACCATGGCTTCCTTCTTGGATACAACATCAACAGTTTTCTTCCTTTTCTTACTTGATTTGCTCCCGATGTCAAGATCACGAGTAGTTTCAAGATGATCATCCTCATTTTGACCCATTGGATGATTTGCATTATGCTTTTCTTTGATACTATCTCTCTCCTCATCAACTTTCTCGTTCTTAGTATATTTATCTACTGGTTTGGCATTGAATATCTGTAATTTCGGTAATACTTTCTTAATCTGTAACATTGCACCCATGACAGCTCAAGTTAGGGATGAAATTTTAAACATAAATGTGAGTGAACAAATGAAACAGTAAAATAGGAAATTACCTTTCTTGCTATTTTTTCATTTGTGGTAACAGGATTTCCTTGTAGATTGAGATTTCTCAGATTCACTAATGATTTGACCACCTAGAATTGAAGGACATAACCAACATACATGGTAAAGGGCGTCATTCCAGACGATTATGAAAGTTAAAATAAAGCGTAAAATTCAAGGCTGCCTGACAAACCTTTAAATCTGACCACCTTGTGATCACATTATTCCCCAAATCCAAATTCAGGAGTTTAGAATTATGAAATAGTTCAGCTGGGAGACACTGAACATCCAAGAGAATATATTATATACTAAGATGTTAAACCAGATAAAATGAATTCTTGAGCAGAAATTCATGAAATGAATGCATTATATGGAACAGTCAAAAGACACCGATGACTTGAAGTCAGATTTCAAGGAAAGTCACACATTAGAAACACACCTTGATCTCATTGTGAGCAAGGCGGAGTTCTCTCAACTCAACACACGACTTGAGTGAGGAGTCAATAGTCTGAAGCTGGCAATAAGAGAGGGAGAGCTGGAACCGAGTGACACATTATGAGCATCAGGAATACAAAATTGAAATTAGCACCGAAGGAGCTCAACATCTCAGGGACCCTTTACCTTTGTGATAGATTTCACCTTCACCAGAGCCTCGCCAATTTTACGAATAGGATTTTTAGATAGAACTGCGAGAGAATTCAGTGAATAATAGGAAGGTTATTCAAGTTAAAGTCATCAACTGATTTATATGATTCATCTAAAAGCAATCATGTTATACATGTATTTAAAAAGAAATCAATTAGGAGTAGAATTAGATCAGTTTCTACTTTTAAGTATAAACTACAAAGAAAGAATAAACATCTGACCAGCTTTAACTAAGTTTAAAAGCCAATCATTAAGATACTAGATCATTCATCAGTCAACCATTCAAAAGGAAGTATCTAATCATGGGCTTCATTAATATCTTATACTAGTTTCACTGGTGGCAAAAATTCGGTGAAGTCCATTTCTAAGTTAAACAGAATATAGCATCCGATGCCTACCAAACTTATAAGCCAACCCAGACCTGGATAGACAGGTTTAGTTTATATGGGTTAGCTATTAATCTTCTCCAGAATCAATCATCAAAAAGGTATATAAATACATCAAAGCTATGTCCACAATCATCTATCTCAACACAGGCTTCGGAGACTGGACCCTACTCCCTAGCCCAAGCCAGCCCCTATATCCCAGCCAGGAACACTTGCTTGGTAATAATAGATTGTTACGAAAGCATAATCAAAATCATAAGAGTTAGTGACATTGACAGAACTTAAAGGAAATAAAGAAAAGATGAAATATAATAAGTTGTACCAAGGGTGTTCAAATCTTTCATCTGATCAAGTTTGCAAATGGAGACAATCTTGTTTTCTGTCCAACCCAAAAGGGAAAGTGAGTATACAAAAATAAAGAAAGAAAAATCACTGCTAATATTTATGTTGTTCTAACTTCAAAAGGTTTATTATGGTTATAAGTAGAACATGTTACAAGCCTCACCATTCAAAATCAATGCTCGCAAGCTAACAAGAGACATGACCTGATCCATAGATTTAAGATTATTTTTGCCTGCATTGAATACCTGATTCACAAATATGAAAGAAAGTAACTACTAAATACTAGTATAACTCATTGAACTTTTTGTGAAGAACTACAACAAAAGCAGTTAAGTTTGACAACGAATATGCACCATGGACAGATGCATGCACACCACACACAAACAAACACATGAACAAAGATAGAAGAATCCTCATTGCAGAACAAAAGTTAGCAGCATTCTTTGTTACGAGCTCTAAAAATTGTTATCATTCTAAACTAAAAAATTTCACATAACTAAATAATTAAATACGGCCTATGAAATGAAATATCTCTTACAAATTAAATCTCAAAAACTAGAGACTTGAGCTCGTGATAATAAATGTATAATGAGTGTATTAATAACTTTATCGCTACACAAGGTCCAAATGAACTTAAATCTAGCAATATGCCTGGCAAAAGGAATCTGTTCATTGAATTACCCCAAATTTTACCATGAACAAAGCCAAAATAACAAAGTAGACATTTTTAGATGACAGAGAATTAGCAATAAAGAATAACATCAGAAAACTAGGCGCCTCATGCTTCCTCAGTCACCAGTCGGAAACCTGCAACTACTTACAGTGAGCTTAGTAAGTCCTTGAATTCCTTCTAAGCTTTCTAATTTGTTTTCCACAACAGATAACCACTTCAAATTGACGCATGACCTCAACCCCTGGTATAAGATATATAAGAGCAATCCATCAAAAAGGGCCATAGCTAAGTTTGAAAACATAACAAATTAAAAGGTAGAAAAAATTGCTAAGAAAGAAACTACCTCAAGTGAAGTTAGATTGTTGAGCTTAAGATCAAGCTTTTCCAAGTTTTTGAATTTGCCCAAGCATGATACCTGCGAATGTAAAATTTCCAAAGCAAATTTTTTATATTTTCTGTACTTCAAAGGGGCAAAGAGACTCAAAAGAGATGGGGAAGTGAACCGCAGTTTGTATTACATCAGAAAGAGCTTTGTGATTGAGTAGAAGAGTCAAAATGGAGTTAGAATCGCTGGTTTTGTTGTCCTTCAAGACCTGCTCGAAGCTCAGGCGAGTCATGGTCTGCTTTGTCGAGTCACTGATTCAACTGGTTAGGGTTCTAACAGATGAAAAACCCTAGCTTTTATTATTATTATTTTTGCTTTGTACAAAATACAAAAATTGTACTTCCATTCACGGAGACTGTTGGCCCTTTGTGGGTCGAATCTGGAAGGGCATCCGACCAGGTCGGTCGTCTTTTTTGGGGCTGGCCATCCTTAACACATTGAAACTAGTAGTTCAGTAGTTGTTTATTCCAAGATTAGGTTAAGCTTACTTTTCCTTTTTACACTACGGTTTACAAGTTCAAACAATTAGATCACAGGCTTTTTTTTTTTTTCAAAAAAAAAATTAGCTACTTATCATATTAGGGTATGCAAGTTGAAAAATAAAAAGTTGAGTGAAAACTCTTCTTTTTTTATTTTTTTTTATTTTCTCATTATATTTTACCAAGAAATATAAAATGATTTACATTTCAAACATTCAACCCATCATCATTCACTTTCCCACTTTCACGGTTTCACCTTTTTCAAAAATGTATTTGATATATGGCGCCCATAAATTATGAAATCATTTATGATATCAAGTCTAAAAATAAATGCAATTGTTTCCAAGATACTGGGACATCTACCCTTTGTCTATTCCCTCTACAAACTTGATCACTTAGAATTAACATTTCGGCCTTTCGTACATGGGAACAAAATGCGATGCTAGTAATATATAGTTGCCAAGAGTTACTGGGACTCGTCTACAAAAAAGGAGATTGAGAGCAAGAAAATAGATGGAAAACAAATTGGTCATTACTTTTCCTAGTCTTTTTCGTTTTCAATTGTCAGGATCTGATAAAAAAAAAAAAAACCAAAATCATTACTTGACCAATATAATACCGCTCAGGCACTCACTTCAACCATCATAATGTTACACGCTGGATCAGATCCTTTGGCTATTTCCAAGCTACCATCAACTGATAACTCGGGGATGTATTTTTTAAACCAAGCATCCCAGCTATTCAGAAAACAGAGCAGAGAAACCACTGGTGCTTCAGACTCAACTGTGATGGCCGTTGCGCAAGTGTTAAAAGAATATCATGAGATGTATTTTTCCTGCTGCTCTTGAAGAAGCCTGGCTGATGATTTGGCATCCAAATATAACGAACACACTTCATCAAGATCCGCCTGGTAATTGCACGATAAAATCATACTCATTTAGTTTAAGATAAAGATGAATGAAACTCTATGAAGCACATATTGACTGTCAATTTCTTAGTTACCTTGCAGATGCTGTCTCGACCATTCATTTTTGCTACAATGCTGGCGGGCGATAATAGCTGAACAGCATGCCTGACAAACAACAAGTATAAGTAACATTGGAAAGTAAAGCATTGGAGAAGAGCCAATCTAGAAGGCAGACCTTAAAGATGTCTGCTGTCCAATCTCCCCAAGGAAAGCTAAACTTTCCTCATCAACAACCAGCTCCTCTACTTGTGCACGGATAGCTAAAATCTGTCCCAGATGCAAGGAGCATATGTGTTACTACTTCTGGACTAGATAAATAAGATTTTCAAAGAGCAGTGAAGAAGCCCACCTGTATCATTTCAGCAGGACCATAGGTTTGTGTTCGAATGATCACCAACCGGTCCAATAGGTCCACAGGTATGCCATGAGGACTGGTCATGTCAGTTCCTCTGCGTAACAAACAGGCAATTTAACAAATCAAGGCTCAGCACACTGAGGGTAATGGAAATGAAACTGTCACACTACTAATCAAAATGATCATTTACGTCTTTGTAGGAACTTTTAGGCCTCAATTATATCATGAAAACAGACATGGTTTCATCAAAGTACTCCAAATACCCAACTGTAAAAGGGTCTTCTGAAGTGCCAAGAGCACACGAGAGGACTAATTCACTCAAAAAATGAACGTAGGTCAACAAAGCATTGAAATAAGCCATGAAAGTGAAATAGGTTCCACAGAGGTTTGCCTATTAAAATTTTCTAATCAAACATCATATGCACAGTCAACACATGGCAAATGAATTAGAAATTTCAAACACTAACTTAGATAACAAAGAAAGATGCTGATGCCAGCTATAGGAATAATTTATTGAGAAGTATGACATGCTTCCTTTTATAGTGCAAATCTAAAAAGAATAATTTATATGTTCTTCAAGACTCGGAACATCTCAGTAATCAATAGACTGCGATTCTACATTTAACTCATTTGGTTTCTTGAAATTTACCACCAGACCAATTTCATACCTTACATTGCATATTCCTCTATTTGTAGCAAAGATTACAATGGGAGACAGGGAGCTCTCTAAAGCACGATTCAAATAGGAAAAACACTCCATATCTAGCATATGTACCTGAAAGTCAGCATTTAGAAAGATTAATTGAAAGCAATATGGATGCAGATATGACTTCATGATAGAGTTAACAAAAGTCACCTCATCAATAAATAGAACTCCGGGGACAAGCTCTGCTATACCTTCATCAATATATCGGTTAACCACCTGTAATCAACATAAACATATTTGTGAAGATAAAAGTAACCTTATATATATATATATATATTCATATATCCATCTTTTCTTTTCCTTTAGTTCTTTGGTTGCAAAAGATGACCTTGTCAAGATCACTATTTTCAAATTTATGCATAAAACATACAAAAGAGTGTTTTCATATGCCAAAGGGGCACTTAAAAATGATTGAAAAAATTCCCAAGGAACTTAAACTAACCTGCCAACCCTTAATTCATTACCCAAGACTAAGAAAACAAAAAAATATATACACAAGACCAGACAATACCTTGTTAATTTCTTGTCTCAACTTGTCAGTGATTTCTGTTTTCTTGGGTTTCATCATCTGGCCCATCAGAGACAGAATATCTTGCCCACCTTGAGGCCGAGCATTGGCAGCATCCAGATCATGTAGGGTTACATCCTTTAATAATAAACAACACCAAAATCAGAATAAGATACTAGTAAATCTAGACATTGCCTAAAAAGCCTTCTCATTGAGGGTCTGGACCTCTTAAGCTGTTTTTTCTCTTAAAAACAGCTCTTGAAATAGTTTTCAAATACAACCTACAGTTTCTGAATACAAATAAACAGATTAATCTGCTCTAAACTGAAAACTGGGAAAACAAAAAAATTTGACGTCCACAGAAATTAAACTTAAAATCATAAAACTATCGATTGTATGTTACGTTGGCTTCAATCAGCATGTTACCCAAACCAATCTCTCTCCTTCAGTGTTATCATCAACATAAGACTAGTTACATATCAACTCAAAATGGAAGCAATGTCCTTGAAATTAACAATGAAATTCAGAAATGAAATCATGCATCTAAATAAGTTTCAAGTATGATCAAGTAGCAGGAATGCAAACAAATGTATTAATAATATTAAATTAGCACATCTTGAGACATATTAGTACACAAATACAAAAACCAATCCTTCAAATTAAATACCTGAACAATCTCTTTCTTTTTGTGAACCTCCCCCTTGGGAAGTGGGACATATTCCTCTGCTTCAAGATCAAATTCTGTAGCAAAAGCATCACTTCTACCCACCCTTTTCACTGCTCCACTATTTGCTTCAATGTATATAACATCCCCCACAGCAACCTGTAAGTGTGTCAAAAATTACAAAATCAAAACTTTGAATGTCTATACCTGGTTGACACAACTATTATAGAGCTATAAATCACTCCTCTAAAAACTCTAACTTAACAAAAAAATGTATAAAAACAACATGAAAGCTATGAAATTAGAGGCCTCACCTTTTCCTTAATTATGGCATCATATATGGTGGGATCCAATTTTAGCTGCTTGGTTCCTTTCACTGTTTTCAATCCAATTATCACATGGCTAATGCTTTTACCATAACCACCAGTTACACTCTCAGTTTCTTCTGGTGAGAGCTCAGTTACCTAAGACAAGAATAGCAACACATCACAAGTTGGTATCAACAATATTATGGAGATAAAAAAATTAGACTATAATCCCATGAAAACTTTTGCAGGTCAATTATAATTTATTCACCTCTCCTTCATAAACCTCCTTATTTTCCTTGATTCGTAGGCCAATAGCCCGACGAAAATTTTCCATTAGAACCTCTGTCTTCTTTACTTCTGATGAGTATACTTCTGAACCAACCATGGGACAGAACGGAACCTGCAAGTAGTCAAGAATAGTATGTATTTCATCAGCAAGTTGGGCCAATAACAATTAAAACTAATACATTAGCCATATGAAAAAAAATCCAGGAGTTAACCTTGCTCCCAAGCTCCTGACTTATCCCAAGGGCTAATGCAGTCTTCCCAGTTCCAGGAGGTCCAGCCAGTAAGAGTGCCCGACCAGCCATCTTCTTCTGACGTATCATATCAACTACAAGACCTGCTGCTTCTCTTGCCTCTGCTTGTCCCACAAATCCGGCAGCAAAAGATAATGCTTTTCCATTGGCCTGAAGCAGAACGAAACCAGGTAAAAGAAATGCCAGTTATTCAAATGGTAATAACAGCAAGAACAGGTGACGATCTCTCCATCCACCCCATAAAAAGTTAATAGTCTCAACATTTTATGCCTTCCAAACCCACCACACTTTTAACCCTTTGGCATAAAATGCAGCTATGTGATAACTAGAATACTACCTGTAAGTTCATGGCCGTAAGGCCTATACTTCATTAGTTGGTCTACTATAAATTCTGGTTCAAAAATACAAGAAAGGGGAGGAAGAGAGAAAAACTTTTGCAATTGGACAGTAAACATAAGCAAAAATACAAACTTGTCCCTTAAGATATATTGGAAAAGGTAAATGATTGCGATTCTAAGTGGAATAACTTTGAAGACGTATAAATCCGAAAATTGAAAGTACGAGAAGCCGTGCTCAATGTCCTAATTTACGAAATAAGCCTAATAGAATAAAAATTGGTGATAAACAAGCTCCACGTGCAAGCTAAAACCCTAGGCTTTAAACCCTGGAAGAGGACTAAAACCATAAAATCCGGAAGATATAGAAGAGTTCCATAGTTGCTATTGTCTGAATGTACTTGTTTGAGTGTGTGTGTGTGAGTCACAGAAAGAGAGAGATAGAGAACCTCAAGACCAAGGCCTTTGATGTGTGTGTGGGTAGCAACGCGCTGCTTCTTGGTGGTGGACTGAACCTCTTCTATCCTCATCTTCTCCATTACCACTCTCTCTACAGCTAGTATGTTTTGCAGAAACTTCCAGTTGGAGGCTGAAACTATTTACGTTGAGAGAAGCGGCCTCCGCACACAAGAGCTTGGGAATTAATCAATTACTAGAATAAGAAGACACTGACTAACCGAGCTACAGTACTATTGGTAAATGGTACCAGGGGATGACCCGTTCTCCTCGATCCATGGGCCAACCCAAGCCCAAAATACGATTGCTATTCAATGTGGAATCAGTCTGCAGTAGCCAAAAAGCCCAGACCCCAGATCAAAGCTTGTGAGTTTATTGGTTAATAGTTTATTTTGTTTTATTGTATTTAACTATTTTACTCATATTTTTTAACAAGCGCGAATTTTTCTCAAATTAAAAAATAAAAGGAAAAAAAGAAAAAAAACTCTGTAGCTCGACTTATTCGGCCCACATCTATGATCTATGGTTTATTCTGAACGGATAATGATCTCTTTCCCGAGTCCCGACACTCAGTCACAAGAAAACTTCTACCTAGCGCCAATGCCAACCTATCTAGTAAAAACTGGTGAGAGATATTTTTGTTTCCTTCATTGCTAACCCAATCAGGGATATTCTTTTTTTCCAGTGAAATGAGCAATTAGACAAAAGAGGACAGGAGCTTGGTTGCTCCAACCATTCCATGGATACCCTTTCAAGGATTAGATGCCTCACCTGTTGTTACAATGTTCAACTTCCAACAATTTCTACATTATCTCGTTTCCGTTGTGCTTTTCCCAGAAGATGCTCATCGGCTTCAGTATTAAGAGCTGGTCCTCCTTCAGGTTAGCATCCTCTCATTTTCCCTTGTTGGTTGCAATGGGAGTATTTAGTTCATTGTCTGTCAAGGAGTTTATATGTAAAAGTTTAACCTTAATTTTCCGATTTTCGGCTGGTTTTGATATAGCATTATTGATTAAATTAAAATTCTTATTAAGAGGGAAGGGGTTGGGGGTGATGGGTAATGGACGTAGATGCCATATGAAGTTAAAAAGCGGAATTCTGCACACAAATAGTTGTTTTGCATAGTAGTATTTGCTTGGTTGTACATAGGTTTCTTCTCGAGAATACTAGCGTTGTTGGAAGAAACAAAATTTCCAGTTAGAATTCAAGTACCCTTCCACAGAGAAATTAAATCCTAATACCCCATTCAACATAAAATTCTACCGGAGAAATCCTATCAGTTAATCTCACTCTGTGGGACACCATAGTTTTGGCGAAGAGGGCATCGCCCATTAAGTATTTTCTTTGATTGTCTGATTTTAAGAACGTAAGAATTTGTATCTTCTATATTTATTTGAGTACATGCTGTCATCATAACTTATGTCCTTATAGCCTCAAAATAGTAATATTTAGTCATTGCCGGAATCCTCTTATGCCTGTCACTCCCTGGATCTACTGAAAGCTAATTGTTTGACACTCTCTTAATTTTCAGTGAGTGATGCAGATAAGGATGTCTTCCAAATATTTTTTAAGGAGAGAGAATTAAATGGAGATTTTATATCAAGAGCTTCTGATTTATTGTGGCAGAGGAAGTTCAGATATTCTGTGGATTCTGATATTGGCGAGCTCACCAACACTTCTCAGCCAACAGAACAGGTGCAGGCATGCAGCAGGCTTCTTGTGTTCAATTTCTTTTCAGAAGCGCAACGTATTTTTCTTTATGATGCTGACTCAGATTTTATATATTCTATAATTTTTATGCGAGATTATAAATTTCATGGTACATTTGTTTCAATAATTGTTTGCCTTCTGTTGATCCAATTGCAAATCTTGTTTTATATGTTTTCATTGACCAAGCAGTTCAATGACATGTATCACTTCTAATATTTGTAGATCACAGAGAATAACAATGATGATGGCTTTTTGAAACTTTCAAGAACCCAAGAGTGGCTATTAGGTGACAATTCTGCACCAATAAATATGAAAGTGACTGCTAAGGTATGCTTGTAGTTGTTTCTTCTTTGATCTGCAGGACTTTCATTTGTATTGTTTACGTCATTATCCCTTAACTGAAATTGCGAAATTGGATGTGAAAATTAAATTGCAATAAGGATTATATTTTATTTAATGTTTTTAAGTTCAACCGTCCAATAATACTTGATGTTTTCATTCCTATACTAACAGGTGTTGGAGGATGGCAGAGAAAGACGGAAGAAACTAAACATTCTCAAATATGAATCTGTATGATACTTCTCTTGACCTGAGTATGTTCTTTGTTAGCTCAAGTCAGTGACTAAGTGTTTTCTCTCCTCAAGGCATGAAGGCTTTGATTAAGAATAGTTGTTCAACTGTTGCGGAACTTGCTGACTCTTTATTCTTTTTATTGTTAGCTCAAGACGGAACTGATGCTTCTATCTGTGGGTATTGGAATGGCTTGTAGTGGATATTGCTTGATAACTTTATCAGTACAGGTAAAACTTCAATATTAGATATGCTCTGTTTGAAAACACCATATTTCACCAACTTGCTATAAAAATTGAGAACAATACCAATCCAATGCTTCTAAACTCAGTTATGTTCTATTTCATGATAGTAAGAATCACTATATATGGATGGCAAGATCTTGACACAATGGTTTAACCACTACAATGGTGGAAGTTTTATACCATTTATTTCATCTGAAACAACATCTATTTGGAGCATGTCATGGACTTATATGTTTACCTGCCTCCAATGTGCAGGCTGCTATAAGTTATGTGATTGGAGTCCTATTCAGGTTTGTTTTTGCATTTTATTAGGTTGAATTTTTTTTTTTCTGTGGTTGTGGATGAGACAAAGTTGTTAGTATTGAGTTGGCTTATCAGAGTGAACTATTTTAAACATTACTTCAGAAAAGTTTACCTTTCTTGTCTGAAATTTTGGCTAATCCTGTCTTCCAACCAATTTGAAGTAGTTGATTATCCCTTCAGTTAGGAGGGAGAAAAGGGGAGGGGAGATGACAAGGTTTCTACTTAGTAACAGCTTTTGTTGTTGTTTATTGTTGTGGAATGTAACAGTATTATTTTCAATGCAGTTGCTTGTATCTTCAACTCTTGTATCAACATGCAGACAACCTATCCAGCGAAGCTGTTCCTCAAATCTTCATGAAAAAGAAGTCAAAAAAGTACAACTGAAAACTTGTGTTTTGCTCTGATCGTGGCGTTAGTATTTTCTGTTGTTGACGTTCTCTCATCCCTTGTTTTGATTAAGCACATTTATTTCTTGACCAGAATTGGTATAAGAACTGAAGACCTTCAAGATTTGTTGGAGAGGACAATCAAGGGTTGCAGTATTTCACTTTCATCTCCAAGGCTGGTGATCCCAGCAGCCATTTTTGGACTTTGGGTTCTGTCTCATCGGTATTTTACCAATGACTTATTTGATTTTCAGGTAACCCTTGGAAGTATGTGTATCATAAATATTTTCCTTTGTAGCTGCAAATTAGGGGTGGAAATGAGCCGAGCTGATCTGAGCTACTAGCTCAAGCTCAGCTGGATGAAAAATTATTGAGCTCAAACTCGGCTCACTTAATAAGTGAGCCAGTTTTCTCGGCTCAAGCTCAACTTGCTCTGAGCCAAGCTCGAATCAATGAACTACAAACAACAAAAGTTCTATTTACAGCATTAGGGGAGCTACTAAATTTGGACTTGGGTCTTGGGTTGTGTACTTAAGTTGGGCCAAACTATTAGGTTTGTGTTATTTGTTTGGTTATTTAATTTGTTTTATGGATTATTACAATATAATATGAATTTTCAGAAAAAAAAAATACAATATATATATAATCGACTAGCTCACGAGTAAGCTCAAGCTTGGCTCATTTAATAAATGAGCCAAAATTTTCAGCTCAAGCTCAGCTCATTATTAGCTCATGAACCTAACTAATTGAGCCATTATCAAACCAAGCCTCAAGCAGCTCGTGAGCTGGCTTGACTCACTTCCAGCCCTACTGTAAAGCCTTACTATTCATCTCTAGTTAAACACATTGGTCATTTATGGTACTATTTCTTGTTCTATTCAGCTTGTGCCCGCCATGTTTGGGATGTTTGTCTACAAGGCCGCTGCTCTAGTGCAAGTATATAGAGACAATGAAGACTTAAGATTAGTGTTTCCAGAAAATGGAGATGGTTCAAGTGACTGAAATGTTCCTTTAGGTTTTGCTCGGTGGACTACATTACTGCTTTCAGTCTTGAATTTTCGAAAAGCCAAACATCTGGAACTGCGCTCTGGTTACAAGGCTACTACTACCCATCTATATCATTTGTCTTAAAGTTGAGTTGATAGATAGATGCAGAAGATATGAGAGACAATTCCAGCAGTAAGTTGTTATTCTTAGCCATTTGACTTCGAAATTCTAATTGATTTTGTCATTCATAGTTGTAAATTTGCATAGATATTCAATTCTTTTCCTTGCTTCTTGTTTTTATAATATAATCATGGGATCATTACAAGTCATCCAAATTCTGATTTTGGAAAAGACTTTGTTGCTCCCCCCCAAAAAAAAGAAGGAAAAAAGAGAAATATTTTGTTGTTTGAAGGAGTAGGTTTCTGTCGTATTCAATGTCCTAGCTTATGGTGCGATTACACTTGTCTCGAGTCCAATTGACATTGCCGAACTATGTCATGTTAACCTTAGAATTAATTAATTTTACACCGCCAAATAAGGTTATGCTCAACACCCTTGCTCACAGCTTTCATTTTCTTTCTTCCATCTGTGATTGGGTTCAAAATTGGAATCAAAACAAGGAATCCAAATAAAAGATAATGTAGTTTGTAGTTTGTTAATAATATAGTCACACAAAATTTTCTAATAATCACAAACTATAAAAAGTAACTTTCACCTCAAATAACGTTGTTGTTCCAATTACAACATATCTCACTACTCATAATCATTATTCGAAGTCACATAAATCTAAACAATAGATTCGCCCACTTTCTATTTATTTATTTTATATAATTCAATTTTCATACCATTGTGAACCAAACATTTTTCTCTTATAATAAGAGCAATATATTATTTACACACCTATTTTATGCAACAATTTGCACTTTTCTAATTTGTATTACTCTTTTGATTATCAATAATACATAAATAAAATACTTTACAAGAAAAAAATTGTGAAAACCATGCAAATTGTTATATGAGCTAATGTTTATTTTTTAATATTTTACTGTAATTTTAAATTTAAATACAAAATTCATACAACCACTTTAGTACATACCACTCGGCCGGCCGTTTGGATATGTACGAGCCAATGTTGAAATCAAAGTTATGATTCAATTTTGGTTTCTGGCCATGAAGTTATGATTTAATTAAACTCCGGCTCCAGATGATTATATGAGCCTTAAATAGATCATCATGATGGTGGGCATTGCTGGGGTCTACCTTTTCTTCTGAGCCAACGTGACAACAATGCAGCAAATCCCGAACCCGAACTAAGTATACTACTAGAGTACTAGTTCCAGCGTAACTAAACTCCTGTCCCCGTCTTCGCTTCTCCTCTCCGATCAATCTCTCTCTCTCTTCTCTATCCTTACATTTTTCTACTATACTGCCACTACTACTACCACTTGGAATTAAACATGTATTAAATTCAGATCCCCATCTTCTCCTAATTCCCATTGCAAACTCCGAAACCCTAGATCTCCATGATTATGGCGCCAAGAAAAGCTCGCGAGCGTGAAATGTTCGTAGAGTCCATGTACTCAGTCATTGCGCTCGTCTTCGTCCTCGTTGCTGGCGTTGAGCTCTGTGACGCCGCCAGCGTTGTCGACGTCTACCGGCTTATTCAGTACGATATGTCTGGGCTTCCGTTCGGATCTCGACTCGCTAGCCTCAATCACCATGCCGGTTCTCTCCCCTTCTCTCCCCATGCTGATCTCTCACGCACCGTGCTCATGATTCCACTTCGCGAATTGGACATGACCTTTGTCAAAGGTTTCCATCTCTTTTTTCTGCTCGCTTAATTGCACTTGAAGTATTCTGTAACTTATTTCAGAAATCGAAGTGAATCAATCATTATTGCGCTAGTTACGAGCAGTCTTAGTCAAAGAGCAAAATATATTTGCAATATCTTGGTGCTGATATTCTCGATGTATTGTTATGTTTTCTTACTTTGGGTTTCATGAGTGCGATGGATTCGCTAGTAAACTGAGTATATTTCACCACTAACTAGCGATAAGCTGAGATTGGAGACTGTTAGACAGTTGTCCTATCAGTAATGATCGTTGTACAACAATTTTGCGTATTTCAGATAGTACTGTTTAAGGTCATGTAACGGTAGTTCAGATAATTCATTATGATTTTAGTTCTTTCAATGAGCGGATGAAGGGACGGATCCAGAATTAGGAGTTCAAATGGTCCAATTAATAATCTTACAGAATATATTTATACTAGTCTCAGCAGATAAAAGAGAAATATTAGAGAACTTAAAAGTGTTGAGCTATTTGGACTGGATATAATGTATACTCATGAGAGGAGTGCTACTAAGAGATTATAAATGATAAAGTGGTGTAAGCAGAAGTGTTTCATATATGCAAGACTTCCCAATAAACTAACATATGTGTTGAAGGTCTCGGGTTTAATGTAGGTCTTACTCATTTGGCAAGTAGCGGAAACATAATAGAGTTTATAAATTGACAAGTTAGCTTCTATGCTTGCCCTGACATTGTACATGCTAGTCACACTCCTAATATAGTTAGTCATAAATTATATAATTGTCTATATTTTATATTCGAATACTTGTCATTTCTTGTTCCTGTCATTTATCAAGATTATTGTTGTTTGATGAGTATTATCTGATCTCATCCTGACAAATTCTACAAGATAGTAACTTCTTTTGATTATAATATGGCAGAATATATTGCTGAAAGAAAGCCTCTGGGGGGTTTATTATTTTTGCTCCCCCAAATGTTCAGTTTTGAAAATCAAGCTGGCATGGGAAATAATCATCAAGATAATGGTAAAGAGCTTCTCGAGGATGTGTTAGCTGAACTTGAACAGATACTGATACACACCAACTTACCTGTGAGTAAATTAGAGACAGCTTCTTCCATATCCAGATTGTTGTAGTTTCTGTCTTTTCTTCAGAAATTTCACATAAAAATGAAATGTTTTCCCTGTGGGAGTGGGGTAGGAAAGTTAAACTGATTCAGTTAGTGCTGACAGATGGTTGCAAAATTGGAAAAATTTCCTTTATTTTTACCCTTGTTTTTGTTCTCCGGTACTATTAGTCTAGTATATAGGTTGAACTATTTGTGATTCCCAGTGTATTTTTCATTATTGATGTGTGATATAAGGAAGAAATCACTGAGCTTGGTTTTTTAAAGAATCATTTATAAGACCTATTAAATCTTGCTACTATTATGACCATAAACTTCATGTGGTGTCACATATGGACCCCTCTAGGATATGTAATTCCAGTAATCTAATTCTTCTTTCATTTATAAATAAAATTTTCTATTTATAGTGTATGTGGCTTCCTTTTCATGTAATGCTGATAAAATTATTCCTGCAATTTTATTAGATATTTCTTCTTTCTGCTGTCATCTTGTCCATTTACCCCTTCATTTTCTTTTCACCATTTTCATGAAAGTGTAACTTTAATGTGTTGCATATTGTTACAGTATCCTGTATATTTTGCTTTTGAGGATGACAACGTCAATTCTGTCTTAACTGATATCAAGAAGAATGATGCTACTGGTCAGCCTGCTACTGCAACTACTGGCGGGTGAGTATAAATTACTAGATATAGCTTTCATTGCTTCAATTGGATTTTGCAAATTCTCTGGATGGTCAAATCAAGTGTGAAGTGAATTTATATGACTTGATTCATTGGTCTACATGCTGATTCACACATCTCATAACGGGTTTTGTATATTAGATTTTGCACCATCTGCCCTATTTACCTGGGTTATGTTTCAATTATTGATTGGTTTTACAGTTACTTCTTTTCTTTCTTTTTTTTGGATTTGCTTTCTGTATTAAATTAGCGGACATGATTCTGCTTGTTCTGCCAATTTTGTTATTTTTTGGAGAGTGGTGTTCATTGATTTTTTCTTTTTAATTTCTTGGGAGACGTTGCAGGTACAAGTTTGTTGTTTCAGCTCCAGAACCAAAGAAAGTTGTATCTCCCACCATTACGAATATTCAGGTTTTTGTTCAACCTTCTTTTTAATATAAGCAATGATTCAAATCATTATGAAACATGGGGAAATAATGCATGGTTGATAGTCTTGGGCAGCCAAATTCAAGTATGAAATGTGATGCAGGATAGTTTGAAATATAAAAAAAAAACTTTTAAACATCCTTTGAGCTTCTTTGGACTCAAATATTATTTTAATTTCTTGATCTGACATTATAGTAGAGATGTAACTCAAGGTATAGTATTTCCTGAAATACTGTTAACTTGTATATAATAAATTTTTGGCTTTGTATGAAGATGCTAATCATATTTTTTTTTCTTCTGGTTTAGTTTTTTCGGAATAATGTCTTTCTCAGCTTTTTTTTTTTAAAAAAATTCTGATGATTTCACTGAACTAATCTAACACTACCGACATGTATTCAAAGATCCCTTTCCTCATTTGAAGTTCAGCAGACATGCTGATTTGTGGATTATGAAAATAAAGGATACGCTAATTTTAACTTTGGACCTTTGAGGTTAATCTTAAAAAAATTTCTGACTTGGCCAACTGCTTTCAGTTCTCTCTATGTGTTTCATTGGGGTCAATTGACATAGGAAAGATATTCCTAGGGTCCTACCCTATACAGTAAAAGATCATCTTTTTTAAAGATTATAATTAATTAAGTACTTTCAGCTCTGTCTAACTGGTTCATTATGGTCGGTTGACAGAGTTAAGAGTCCCCTCCCCCTTATTTGTACTTGTAAAGATTATGTATAAAATTGATTTAAGAGTAAACAATGGTCTAAGTCTTTCATTTAAGGGTTAACAATTATGTTTTACAACATTCTCCCTGTACTCCTATCTTCTATTATATTCTTAAAAAAACTTGTGTGGATATTGGTTGCATCGTTTGAGTGGTTGCAGGGATGGTTGGCTGGACTGAAGACAGATGATGAGGCTAGTCAATTACCTACCATCGCTATAGTGGCATCATATGACACTTTTGGGGCTGCTCCTGTATGTGATTTTATTATTCCCACCAATAAAATTAAATTGTATTAGATCTATGAATGTGTTAAAGTATCTGCATTTGTAGGCATTATCAGTGGGAAGCGATAGCAACGGAAGTGGTGTTGTGGCACTTCTTGAAGTAGCTAGGTTGTTCTCTCTTCTCTATTCTAATCCAAAGACAAGAGGACGATACAATCTACTGTTTGGGCTAACATCTGGTGGACCTTACAACTATAATGGAACTCGTAAGGTGATTTATTTGTTCATCCATTCTTTTGTTTGCTAATAAATCTGTCTTTCACATTGAAGTTTGTCTTTCCTCCCCTATTTTGTTGTTATGGCTTGTGAATCTTAAACCTCTGCATCTTTCAGTGGCTTCGGAGCTTTGATCAACGCTTGCGTGAGAGCATTGACTATGCTATTTGCTTAAATAGTATTGGCTCATGGGAAAATGAATTGTGGATTCATGTCTCTAAGCCCCCAGAAAATGCCTATATAAAACAAATTTTGGAAGTAAGTGAATTGTCACAACAGAGCAGATGTTACTAAAATGCATTGACTTGCAGTTGTGTTGTAATGTATTTTTGGTGGATTTTGGTATAGGATTTTTCTAGCGTGGCAGAAGAGTTGGGCTTTAAAGTGAATCCGAAGCACAAGAAAATAAATATTTCAAATCCCCGAGTAAGTGGTAATCCCTAACAATTTTGTTTCACTTGTATAGTTCATAAGCAGTTTGTCTTAAGTTTCTTTTGTATTTAATTTCGATATGGTTGCATTTTATCAAACAATAAACCCTTCCCTCCCTTCTTTTATAATCATGGACGGAGCAATTGTTTGTACCTTCTTCATATGTTGATCAGCATTGTTTCACTTTGATGTTTCCATCTTTCTAATTTGCATGTGGACCCTGCCATGAATCATCTCCCCCCAACCCTCACCTCCCCAACCACCCTCCCCCCCAAAAAAAAATCCTCCTTCCTCATTTTCTGCTAAATGCTAATGTTAAAGCTGGTTATTAAAGCTATTGACCTGCTGTAGGTAGCTTGGGAGCATGAACAGTTTTCAAGGCTGAGAATTACTGCTGCCACCCTCTCTGAACTCCCTACTGCACCTGAATTGCTAGAAAGGACTGGCGGTTTGGTTGACAGCAGGTCCAGCTTTTGACCTAAATATGATTTTTTTTTGTTTCTTTTATAGCTGTTTGCTGAGAGCTTGGTTCTGCAGGCATTTTGTCAATGAAACAGCAATCATCAGAAGTGTGAAGTTAATTGCTGAGAGTCTTGGGGTAAGGTTCATTACCTTAAAGTTCATAGAAAGTGGGAAAATGTGCAAGAGAAGGGTGGGATGTAACTTGCTATCATTTCAACATCTTTGTGTCTTCTGTTATGCACAGAAGAGTGCACGCACAACATGGTAGCATTTTACTCCCTTCCTTCTTCCTCTTGCATTCATGTGTTCCACTTGTTCTCCTTTAGGCTGAGAAATTTTCCTAATTCCTCTCTTTTTAAGAATAGCATGGTATCTGACATGATATGGCTGTTGGTGCTTGAGATGCAAAAAATACTAAAATTTGGACTTGTCATGTCATTAACATTCTGGGTATGATCTTCTTTGATTTCATATTGTTCCTATTTTTTGTTGGCTGTTGCAACATAGTTGGAAAAGCTTTTCTGAGATAAATAAATCAATGTCAACAAATTAATTTTCCAGCGCTCGCCTTTTTTTTTAAGAGAATACCTTAAATACTTTGAATTTCTATAATGTGCCAACAGTAGTATGGTGTGGTAGAGACTACTCAAATATCAGCCAATGCCTGGTCGTGTTACACTTGAGATGTCAAAGCACATCTAATTTGTTTCCCGTCCTTTGACTTCTACTGATATAATCTGATGTTTTTCTTGAATTGCTTTCTCTCTAAGCTAATGATTTGAAGATATATAGCAGAGTTAGTACCTTGTCTGCTTTGAGATATGTGGCATCAACAGTCTTTTCTTTATCTTTTAATGTAAAGACTAAATGTTTCTGTGTTTAACCTTATCTGCTACTTTCTGCAGAGACATATTTACGGACATCAAGGAAAGAACATCCAGATCTTTGCGGACAACAGTAATTTGGCAGTAAATCCTTCTTATATTCAGTCATGGTTAGATGTTTTGTCACAAACACCTCGAGTAGCTCCATTTCTCACAAAAGATGCTCCTTTTGTCATGGCACTTAAAAAGGTATTATAAGTTGATGGATTTGTTGTGATGTGTTATGTGTTTTAGGTAATTTCTGATTTCGTCTGGTTAAGCATCACCCTAATGGAATGGTTTGGCTTTTGTTGATTGGGGACTGGGTGTGGTTTGGACACCTGAATAAAGCACTGATTTTGTAAAATGTTTGTGGAGGAAAATACTACAGCTTAGTGATTAAGCTATCTTTCTAATTATAAATTGTAGTGAAACAAAGTGGTCAGATTTGAGGGTTCTTGTGCCTCCTCAATTTCCTTGATACCCAGGGTTGAACTTGAAGGCCCCCCAGGCCCCGAAGTCATCACAGTTTTCTATTTTTTTGGTTTTTTTTTTTTTATTTGGGGGCTATGAAATCATGTCTTTCTACTTATACCAGTGTTGTACTTAATTATAGGAATTAGAAGATCACACTGATGAGGTCAATCTGCAACGTGAAGTGTTGGATGGGATTTTCACTTTCTATGATTCAACTAGTGCTTTGCTAAATGTATATCAGGTATCTGAAGTTACTTCTGCTGCATACAAATTTTAGCCATCTACACTTTTTCTCCCCTTTTTCTAGTGTAAGTCTATATGCCTCCTGGTCCTGGCTGATGCAAACTTAATAAATGAATCTTTGTTGGAGCAATCTTCGCTTTGAAGATCATCAGCCTTCTTACCCCTGAATTGCTGTGTACATGGTTTTCAATTTATTGTTGGCGGACTTGTCTGGCTTTGGTTCCTCTGAAGGACATGTTTCCCTGACCAATAGGGAATTTGTACCACTAACAAAATGAAGTTTCTTCATAGCTTTTCTTTGTTTACATTATCAATCATATTCCATTAGCTAGTAAGTAATTAGTTTGCGTTTTTGCAGGTTGCCAGTGTCACGTTTGACTTGCTGTTACTTCTAGTATTGGGATCATATTTGATAGTGCTCTTCAGTTTTCTCGTCATCACAACTAGGGTATCAATTTGTTATCTTTCTAACATCAATTGCAAAACTTAATATTGAATGTATATTTTCAGATTTCTGTTCTATGTGGACTTTGATAGGCCTATTTCGTGTGCACTCATTGGTAATGATGTTTTTTTTAACAGGGTCTTGATGATCTAATCAGTTTATTTCGGCGGCCTCCCTCTCGTAAAGTGAAGACTGCATAATAACTTTGGTGCGTAACTTAGTTTGCCTCAACGTTTTGCCACTAGTTCTGCAGTTTCAATAGATTTAGGATAAAAATTCTCATGAAAAGCGTGGGAGGATTTCATTGATTATTAATGGTTTTTGTTAATTTAGTAATTGAAACGTCAAGACGTTATTTTCTGTTGTGCTAGTATGAGGAACATCGGGGTCACAAGAAAAATTTTGATAATTAATTTTGTACGTCTCATTTGCTGCATTTTGGTATTTGATTTACAGTATCCCATCTTTATAAATTATGTAGAATCTGATAGACATGAAAGATAGTCTGCAAATAGATCCCAAAGGTCAGCTTGTCATAAAGATCTATCATCCTGCATAGAATAATGCGTTGAAGATCGTTGATAGTTTTGCATGGAAAATTGAATATGTAAATTGTTGATATACAGGTTGGTTGATTAGCAAGAGATTTAGATTGCGACATTTATATGCGAAATCCCATTCGTTATTTCACTGGTTATTTATTAGGCACCAACCAATCATTTATCATATTTTGACCAACGCAACTATATTTCCGGAATTTGGTGAGATGGGGGATTGAACCCTGTAAATGATCACGTATGGCATGTGAAAACTTGTTTTGAAGTCATAATTTCGGAAGAATTTGAAATACAAACAGGATCCAAAAGTATCTGAGAAAAACTCGGGCCGAAAGATTTAATTCTAAGAATTTTCTTGGGAGATAATTTTTCAATTGGCAACAAGTACAGTAGTGTTGCAATTACAATCACTTGAACGGATTATAATGCACAGATGAATAAAAATTACTATATAAAATGACATATAAATGATGGACCGTTATTGCAATCAGTGTATGGAAAAAATATAGTATTCATTTTTTGCTTATAAGCGTGTTTCGGCTGCATAATTCATCAAAAAATCAGAATGATTATATACTTGCATTATGCAGCACAGTATGTTTTCACTGAAAGACTGACTATTAGCACTATACAAGTCTCCTTACACATAAAACTGAATAAAATACACATTAAACATGGCTCAATAACACCTTACCAACCCTATAATTTGGACAAGATTCGTTTCAGTCAAACACCAAAATTTGTAAAATCGGCTCAATGTTGTTCTGACCAGGGTCTCGCATTTCCTGGAATGTCAGCTGAAATGGCAGCTTATTTTCCTCTTTCACGTCAAATTTAAAATATATATAAAATATTTCATTTGAAGACAAACTGCCACATCAGTCATGTTAAAAATATGGTGACATTCAGAAAACCCGCGAGGACCCAAATGTTACAACACTCAACCAATTTACAAATTGAGATCCTTGACTGAAACCTGGCCTAAGAAAAAACGCAGTAAATGTAGTTAAGCCCAAAAACAAATACTCCAGCGATTTGATGGTTAAAGCACCTTTTGGAAGTCATGATTGGTGAGCGTTCAGCAGCGCTCGATAGACCATATCAATGAATTGATTGTCCTAGCAACAGCACAGAAATTTAGAAAACAAGAGAATGGACAACAGAAATAATTAGTAGTTTATAGCAGGGACTACTTTATTGCAAGCTCATACACAGCAGTCAGAATTTCAAACACTATTATCAAGCAGGCAAACTAACCTGAACAAGCACCAGAAGAGCATCCCGGACCTTTTCTCTGGTAATAACTGGACCATAATTTGGAGTGGGAACAGAAGCAGGAGTGAGAGATGGTGGTGGGTTTGGCGGAGGAAATGGCTGTAGAAGTGGAGAACCATATGGGCGTTGTATGCTAACAGTAGGGTGAAGTGGAGGGGCAGTGGGCATGGATGAAGAGACAGGAGGGGTTATCATTGTTGAAGAGGAAGGGGGAGGGATGAAAAAGGAAGAAGGCTTCACAAGATTAGTGGCCCGGTTACTGTTGCTGCTAGATTCAGGAGCATCATGGTGGGGCATTGAAGGCGTAGATGCTGATAGAGGAGAGGGTATCTGCAAGGTTGGCACAGTGGGAGTAGCAGCATTGGTTGGCAAAGGTGGCGAAGGATTTGTAGCAGACGACTGGTAAGGCTGTCCAGTAATTGCAGCATTTGAAGTATTTCCAATGGTCAAAGCTGCCTGTAATAGTGTAGCAGAAAAACTTAACCTTGTCAGAACTGAGTTCCAAATGTTCAACTTACAATTAGAATCAGTCTTCACAAAATCAATGTGCTGAATGTTACATAGGTCTTATACAGGAAAGAAGTCAATGAAAAAAAACCAAGTTCCCAGTTTCTCGCAAAATTTAGTTAATTCTACATTCTAGCTAGCTATCAATAGCAGATATTTGGGTGAACATGTACACTGATACACCTGCACAAATTCGAATAAAAAGGAAGTCTATGCCAAAAGCACATTTTTATTGGCTCTTCTTGGGGCAGGATGAACTACTACTATTGTTGCATACATGCACTGGCAGGTCCTTCAGTTTAAGAATCTTGTTTAAACACAAGTCCAATAAGACAAGAAAGAATCTAATATATTTGTTGGAAAAAATAGTTTTCAAGGAAATACCTTATCTAGATAAGACAAAATTGATTACAGATAGATGTTCATACAATCACAATGCTTTCATAAAGTAAGCTTAGCATCAGATAAAGAGCATCAAAGCAACACAATTAATCTAAACAAATGAGCAAATATTCATCTCCCTTCTGCTGGTATCACATGATATCAAATGTCAAGAAAGTTAAAAATAGATGAAAGAAGAAAAAACAGCCATAACAAATTATAAAAGCAAACAAAACTGTTTACTATGGGACATACACTGAAGAAGTTCACAAAGGAAGGATCATCACCCACATCAGCTGCATTGGAAGCAGTTGATGATGATGGCTCGAGAGGACCATCCATAACTGCCATAGTTGGTACTGCTTCTAGTTCCTCAAACTCGCTGCAAGGAAATGTAAACGGAAGATCAAATTTCAAATTCAAGATGAGCAGACATAGATGATTAATGCATGTAGTCGACTATGCAACAATCACTTACTATTGACATAAAAATTGACACAGAAATGGAACATGAACGGACAGAATAAAGGAATTTATCTCATTAAGCCAAAAAAAAATTATCCCATCTTCCATTGGAAACAACAGTGATAATAATGCACACATGTATTAGTTATGTAGTCAATTATATCTACATTGTAATCAGTGATATCCCACATAAAATCCAGAATGTAATCCTATGGCAATTATAATCCAATCAGAAGTAAACTTGCATGTGTTTTCCAGCATAGAAAAGGCAGGTAGATACAAGGCTACAAAGGGATTGGGAACAGGGGTAGGGAGGTTGAAACTCTATAGGAAGTTACAATAATAATGATGATGATGATAGGAGCGCACATGAATGAAACCACTCCCACCACCCTTGGGGGAGGGATTGGGTGGTCGCAGAGATAGGAAAAACCATGGTGTCTTCACTCAAGTAAATAAGAAAGATACATATTATTACCTCTTTGTAGAAGATACCTTTGACTTTTGAGGAACTTTAGAATAGGCATTAAGGATCCTGAAAATCAGAAAAATATAAGAGAATAATTACTCGTGCTAAACTTCTGCTCATCCCATTAAGGATTATGCCTCACATTAAACTGGTGCACTATCTAAAACATGTGTCAACATAGAGTTCTAATCTATATTAGCGCACAAAAGATTGGAGATGGAATAAATCAAATTGTTAAATAGAACAAGAGCCAAGTATCACACACAGGCTTATTTGTCTACCGTTGATAAATCATCAACTCTTGTTAGTTTCCCTGTAACTATGAAAAAGAAAATTGAAATATGAATGTCATACCAACAACAAATTTTGGTTAAAAAACCTTGTTAAGTGCACGTGTTTGACTAATTGACTCTCAAAAGGAAAAATAGAGGAGAGAGCACATTCCTGTTAAAACTAGCATTTGCACATTGCAGTGACCCTATTATGGGAGTGATTGATGTAGCAAAGATCAAGAAAATTTTCTCACATGTAACCAATTCTTTATCTACACATCATATAAACAATGCCTGTCCGACCTTAGGCATTTGCAAAAATTGCAATCATAGTGAGAATAGTACCTGCTAAAGAGATTCGCAACCTCTTCACATTCGCGCGCATTATAGAACCAGATACCATTCACTTCTTGAGCAGCATTTCTATACAGCAGATATGGAACCTGAACTTCATACTCAAAATCTCCCAAGAGATTCTCCACCAAATTTTCTGCTTATGCCAACACAAATTCCCTCTTATGTAAATATAGACAGGAGTTAAATGCAAGCTACATTTAAGGACACTAAGAAGTTCTTCAGAACCACTTCTACTAGTTGCATAATACCTTTTTCATCCTTGAAACAAGGTTTAAAAGGCATATTTGCAGTTCACATATCTACTAATTCGCTATACTCACAATATTGAGTGCAAGAAGCCAGCCGTGGAGTGTCAATAGCCAATACCTAAGCCCCAATCCTAAAATTTTAAGGCAAAAAGCACACCTAATAACTACAAAAATATTATACCTTACACAAGCAAATATAAAGCAACAAATCAGTACTTAATATAAGACAATAATCTGGTTGACAAGATACCCCGAAATACCAATTTTCCAAAAACCATGGCAATAGGTTGAGCTTTTTCTTGTAAACAGGATGCCACCAGATTTGTATGACATTAAACATCAAACTAAAGCATGCTTAGGGGTAGGGATTCATGACTTGAGATAAAAAAGTGAGAGCACAGGTTAGTTTATAGACAGAATGCAGTGGATCCTGATGCGTACTTGGGAGCAAAATGTATAGTTTAAAATCACATTCAAAAATCGTTATGCCTTCAAACTGTAACTGAAAACGAGTCATTAAGTATGACAACAAACCGCAAAAATTTCTAATATAGGATTCTCAAGAACATACAAATAAACCAATTGGCAACAGTAAACAAAGGCAGATCGACTCACTAACCAGTATTGCGACGGTTCATCACAATAAACTGAAATCGTGGTTGTGTATTCCTGAAATAAAACATAATCATAAAGGAAATGAATAATTAACATCAGTATCTAAATGCAAACCTCAAACCATAACAAGCACAGTACAGTCCTGAGCTTCCTAAACAAATTTCCAATTCAAACTCATTGATCCTTGAACTCAAGAACAGTTGGATACAAGACATACAAAAACTAACCTCTTAACAACGAAGAGAGATCCTTCAACGTCCTTGCGGCTCTGCAAACCAATCAAACAGAAAGCAGAGAGAACCGATTATGAACGAAATTAGATGAAGCGTAAAACGAAAAATTCAAGAGCTGCGGATTAAAAGAGGTCAATTAGCGAACCCATTGACTGAGGTCGATGTTAAACTCGTAGAAGGTGACATGCGCTGCGGTGATGAGAATTTCCTCGACGAAGGGGTCGATTCGTTGAAGAACAGTGAGGTTGAGAAGCTTGGTGCTCTGCTGGTCCAGATTCGGCATCAGCTTCCCGTTCTGAGACATTATTGTTCGTCTCTGCAACACAAACCCTAGAATTTGTGTTCTATTAGAAACAGAGAACGAGAGAGATGCAGAACTAGTTTGAGTCGATCAGACTCAGCTTGTCGTCGAAGGAAAGTTTCACATAATGACGAAAACAACCTTACAACTAAAGTTTAGTTATAGACCTGTTACTCTGTTAGTTCTAATATTTTAATATTATATTATTATATCCTCATCCAAACAAATTATTATTATTGTTATATCCTATTATTATCCTGGCTCTCGTAAATCCGTTTAGTAATCTGTTTCTCATAGTTGATAATTTTCATGAAAAAATTAAATATAAAAAAAAAATTTGTTGTCAACATTTTATTTATTTATTTACCGGACAACATTTGAGTACTTGATATACTATAAGGGAGCTTTTATATTTCTTGACATTTTTGTAGGAGTGTTCCTAGTTTGATTTAGTTTGGTTTGAGTGAATTTCATGACAAGAATCAAATTAAACCAAATTAGTATTGATTGGTTTGGTTCGGTAGGTTTGATCTAGTTGAAATGTATTGATTTGGTTTGATTCGATTGGTTTAATCGAGTTGAAACATGTGATAAGACCAAATCACAATAATAGAAATTCCATAATACAAATTAATTACAATAAGCATATGATTTATCACAATAATTACCTTATTAATTAACAATAACAAAAAAAACCACATTGTACAGAGTTCAACCCCATCGAAAAAAATTAAAATTATTCAAACCCTAGCCCCATCGTATAGTCAAACTCAGCAATAATGAGCAAAAAATAATAAAACCTTATTGTAGGTATAAACTAAAACTATAGAGGCTAAGAATTAACAAGTTTAGAAAAAGTCCTTACCTTGCTTAAAAGTTGAAACTCGAAAGCTACAAGTTGATGGTCAAAAACCGAGACCTACTAGCACAGATTGAAGTCTTTTAACCAAAACTAAGAGAGGAACAAGATGATCGAACATGAACAAGACGAAAGAGGAGAGGGCGTCGCAAGAGCCAAGAGTGAAGAGGTGAGCTGAGTGACTTGAGACTCAAGAGACTGAGAGGTCTCAAATTAGGTCACTAACATTTTGGGAAAGAACAGTGTCATATGACTATCAGAATATCATACTATGTATCGGTTTGTTTGGTTCGGGTTGTGGACGGTTTGATTTCTCAAACCCGATAGCCAAATTGTAGCCCATCGGTTTAGGGGTTTTGGGCCAAAACTAAAACGATGAAACCGCCTAAACCAGCCCTAACCCGTCGATTTGGATTGGTTTGAGGCTTATAAGAATTGAACTTGAGACTTTTTTGGGTAGACTTCTTTTGCTGGTGTCTCATTATAAACAAATTCTTAAAATATTGACACTTATTTTGGGCACAAATTATTGTTGCGATACATTTTCCCCTTGCTCCTATGTTTAAAATAGGTAAAAATAAGAGGAATCATTTTGGAAGGAACACATATTAGAGACGATAGTTATACTTTGGCAAGCTAAGGAGGATATGAGTAGCGTGAAAATACCAAAAATATTTAACTTCAATTCTATCAAAATCAATCACTCCAAAAGTAGAGTGAAAGTGAGAAATTAATTAAAACATAAGTATAGAGTATTTTGAAATTACATAATTTTCCTTCTTAAGTATCACCTCGACATTGGAGTTATTTATAAATAAAAAAAAAAGAAAGTATCTTTAAAATTTCCTCTTAATTTTTATTCCCTCATTTATATAACATTCAACAAGAAAGGAGAATGTTATTTTTTTAAAATAAGATACGAAATTAAACTAGAGTACCATCTCGTTTAATTTAAACGTGTATGAGACATCTCGTCAGTAGCAATGGTTCTTTAAACAGGAGACGCATCAATTGTTTCTGAATGAGTACCATAACTGGAGCATGAATTCACTACAATTAACCCACACTTTCCCAGATTAACTTGTTCTCTATTCATTTCACTCAGTGGCCTTGCCTTTTCGTCTGCTGCTACTGCCAGTTTCCAATAGGTAACAAACCATAGAATCGACATCATCCCCAAATATGCTGTAGGCCTCAATTGCCTGGAGGTAGCTGAATCCCATGGATAGCACTATCTGCATACTACTGCTAAGATCGGAATCACGCTCTTTCCCACACTCCATCTTGCGATCAGTACCAGATGATCCTGATACTCATTCATACATAATTAGCTATATATTTCAAATTACGAAGTAATTGCCTACATATGGTTTTGAGAAATCAAACTATTATAGAAACAATAGACCAACTTGTATGAAGGCGCTAAAAATACTCACTTGCTCCAGAAGATGAAGGCTCAGCATTTGAAGTTGAGGATTCTCTACGACCAAGCTGTTGTTTGAATGTACCATCGGCAAGATACTCAGCCCGAGAAACTTCCATCACCATACGTTCAATTTCCTTCTCAGTGAGCTCAAGATCAGAGTAAAATCGTCCCTCAGCTAAAAGTGCCTGATAAACAAAAAAAGAAAAATTCATGTCATCGACAAAAAATAAACACCCTCTAGTTCGCATCGTACGACAATTCACAATACTTGCATTATCAATCTGTTGGTCTTGTTGAGCTTTAATGGCAGCCTTGACTTGATCTTTATCAACATTTGTCTGCATGGTAAATCACAAAATGTAACATCAACCATGAGATTTTCTATAAAATTCAATACAGAAGACAATCACATTGTTTTTTTTTTTGGGCTTGGGTAGATAAACATAAATTCCCACATGTCATCAGAATATAGCAATGAAAACAAATATGAAAGCAACAAATACAATAATCCGCACAATACATACTCCACGGAGAGAGCTGAACCCTAGTCCTGCACCAATTGTCAAGCGACGTGGATCAACTAGGGAGTTGTAATGATTCCCATGATGATAACTCAGGCGTATTGGTGGCGTGTCAGTATTATAGCTTCCATGGAAGATATTGATAGGTTCTGCATTGACAATTTATGTTACTGAAGAGTTCATAACTAACCAAAGACCATCATAAGCCATCAAAATCACTATTTCTCAGGCAGAAGCTATACCTGTAGAATAGGAGTATATATGAATAGGGCGATTATACATTTCACATAAGGCTTGAATCTCCACATTATTTCCGTAGACCTGTCAATCAGGATGAACACATACTTAACCCCACCCAAATTGGAAAGTTCAAGTAGCCATCAGCATTCAGCACATTTTCCGTCAAATAAATGGTGAAAATTTTAAAATAGTAAAGAAACAACCAACTAAAGCGGGATATAATAATAAAAAAACTAGAAAAGGATGTGATCAGGAAAGACAATAGAGGTGACAGAGCGTGTATATGTGATAGCAGGTAAAATGGTACCATGCGGACAAAGTTCATAAACATGGCATTTTCAATTTCCCAAATCCAAATCTATAAATCTTTTTATTAGTTTATTATAATTGTGCAGTTTGAGCATTGTCATTTATAAACCATACGTTTGAGCTACTTAATACATGACAAAGGCCATTTGCATGCATTTTTCAAGGCATAAAACTATCCAATGAATCATCAGTGATGTAGTTGAAAAAGATGGGACTAACTCTTTCTCTAAATCAACATAACATATTGTAGATATAGAAAGTGAAAAAATAAATTTCAAATTTTGGGTACCAATTCACTATATAAATAAATCCTCTGGCAACAAAGCAATATAAAAGGAAGTAAAAGAGCTGAAAGAAGTGAACAACCATGAATCACATCTGAAACTGGTATGTTTAACCCTATATGCCATTTCAACTAGCCAATCAATTAATCATACAACCCACCCACTGTTTGGAAATTACTAACAAAACATTCCAAATAAAAGGGAGAGAGATAAAACAATCATATTCAGAGACGTGCAAGAGCCTAACAACTATCAGCGTATGCCATGAAACCATGAAACAGTAGCAACCCAAACTGCAATTTGACATACCTTATTTCTTCTCTTCCTCTTACAATATGAGGTGAAACCTTCTGTTATAAATTGAGAGAAGTGATCTCTCTCCCGCTCCTGAAAATATAAAATGCAGTAATACTTTGTTAACAAAACGGCCATCTATGTATTTGAGCAAGGAACATCCAAGAATTGACGTTCATGCAAGTACTACACTTAAAGCACAGGAAAGAAAAGTAATGATAAATCATATAAAGAGTTACAGAGTTGATATATTACTTTTTGCCAAAAAAGTACAAACTATATATTTAAATAGATAAATGTCAAAACCATTATAAGAAGCTAATTAAAAAACAGACAATACTCCTTAAAAACCTTCTACCATCCATGAGTAGCCCCTAAGCCTGATACTAGTCTCCTTAAATCCCACATTCCAAAACTACAACTCTGGAACTAAACCCATCGTAAAATACAAAGTTGGCAGGTTTCCTCACTCTGTAATACGTCAATAATTTCATTGAGAACTATAAATACTGAAGTGAAATATTATCTTTCAGGATCGATTCATATTGGTATGTTGAGACCATAGAAACTCAGACACCGAATCAGCATTTCATAACATGGATAAGCAGCTAACCAAATGCAGAAATAGATTTTCAGCCATGGCTACGTTTAAGCACCTATACATGATGAAGATTTAAAAAAATAAAAACAAAAAAAATCATAAAAATCATCATACCATATAATCTATGCACATCTGTCTGACCAAATCATACAATTCAGAGTCCCCATACACCTGATCTGCCACTGCACGGAAAAGACAATTTCCATCCTCCATCATCCTTTTAACTTCATAACCTTTTGCCCTTCTTATATCAATTTCAAACTGGCGCTCTCTTTCCTGTTATAGATGTAAACATCATTTCAATACAGGATTGTATATCTCAGTAAAGGTCGTTGACTAACAAAGTTGAAGACCTTGTTGACAACTATACCATCATGATGCAATTAAGCATGTGTCTGTAACTGGGAAGAAATGCTGAAGGTATAATTCTAGAAACAAAAGACTAATCAAGAAAAGTTGTGCAGTTCAGTCAAGTTCAATGGTTACTTCATTACCATAGTTAGTCTACTATATATGTGAGAATGGGCCAATTTATTCACCTTATTCATAACTAGTTTGTTTAGAATTATCCCACAATTAAATATTATATTCTCAAAGAATTATCTACATCTTTTTCTTTTGGTACTTTTGACCACGACTCTAGGTTCAAACATAGAACCCACAAGGTGAATAAATTGAGGACCTTAGAATCACTTGGCCAGAGGCCATTTGGTATATTGCATTATCTAATTACCTATTCATTTAAATCAAGCTAAAGAACCATGAAATGAATTCCGAAAGCGCAGACAAAATTAGTTTACTTACTAAGACTAGAGTAATCATTAACTTACTAAATCGTCATAAGAGGATACAAAGCATGGATTCTGTTCATCGGCACTATTGTATCCCTCACTTTCATTATGAGACCTGGGAGAAGAAGGCCGAGACCCAGCAGGTGAAGACCTGGCTGAAACAACAGGCCACGCAGATGCTCTTCTAGATGATCCTATATGGATGGCTTTTGAACTTCCAGACACATTTCTCCTGGAATTGAAATTAGCTGCAGAAGGTTTTGGGGGCGGGACAGGAGGAGGTGGTGGATGTGAACCACCACTTGCACTCAACGAAGAATCTCCAGTTGAGACCTCATTTTCTGACGAAATTCTTTCAGAAAGTCTCAGTCCACTCAACCCTTTCACTAATTCTCGTGGACCCGTAACCTCCTCTTTAACAGCTTTCTCAACATCAGCTGTTTCATCACTTGAGGTGTCATTCTGCTCATAATGAAGAGTTTCCATCAAAAGGTCATCACTCTTTGGCTTACTGTCACTACTCCCAGAATACTCCAAAAGCTCGTCACCAACAACTGATTCTAGTACCTCCTCTCCACTTTCCTCATCTTTCATAGCTGAATGAACCGAAGGAACTGTAACCTGTGGCTCCGCACGAGCGGATGATGAACCAGGCAAAGAAGAAGAACGGCTGGGATTTGAAGAACTTCCCGTGGAACCCCGCTGAACCAAAATGCGAGTCATTGTATTTGATCTTTCTTGACCTCAACTAACCCCAACCCCAACCCCAATCTCCCCCTCCCGAATTTAGAGACCCAAAACCCTACTCATGGGTTTGTCGCGTGTTCTTGCCTTAGGCGCAGTGATGCCAATCCCTTGGCTAAATGATTTCTTACAACCCAGTCCCTTCAGCTCCTCGCAAAACGATCTCTGCATTCCCCTAACAATTCTCATGAGACCCAGACCTCGAACTTTAAACAAGAAAACCTTCTTTAAGTAGTCGAATTTACCCAAAAAAAATTGTCGCCAAAGAAAATTCACCTTCAAAAGCCTAATCTGCATAAACACCATAAATTTCCCAGGAAATCAAAATAAAAGTTTACAATTTTCTGCCAAATCCGATATAAATTATTTGACTCATCAATAATCACGGGAAGTCGATGTAAAAATAGAAAGAAAATTCTGTAAAAACGCCGGGGTAAGAAAGGAAAGAAATAAATCCTTGTTCTTTCCCCTTTCTATTCCCAGCAAGTAACCAAATAAATACTGACCCAGCACAAGAGTTGGGAGAGAAGGAGACCCAATAAAAATCAAATTCAGACAATCGATCAAAAGATTAAAAAGAGAAAAGATGAAGAAAAACACACAATTGAAGAAATAAAAATCGAAATCAGCTTGAACCCTGCGGTTGACTCTGCATGGTGTAGACGACTCACCTGAGAGAGAAAGACAGAGAGGGGGGAGACCAAGAAAGCCAGAAATGCGTTAATAAGATCTGGAAAAGCGGGGTGAAAACGTTTGGAAGATGAGTTAGAGCAAGAAATGAATGAAAAGTGGGATTAATTAGGGTTTTTGAAGAAGCGAAGCACCAGACCAGAAATGAGAAAACTTGAAGGGTAAGGATAGAATTTTTGAGAGACAAGAGAGAGAGAACAGAGAACGGGAGGTTGCATTTTAACGGTGAGAGGGGAGGGGCGGCCACGTGACGTGGAGTTCAACTTCAACTGCCCGTCGAATACACGAGTTTACACGTGGCGAGTTCAAGATGGTTGCTCGCACGTGCCAGTTAATTAAATGGGTGAACAGTATCAAAGTCTAGCTCTACTTGCAGTGGCAGAAGCAGAAGGTTTTCACGTGGGGATTGGGTGTGGATGGCTATGTGCGTCTGACTAGCTTTTGCATTATGCAACCGATACGTGGTTGCATAACAGGTCCCTTGTCAGAGAACAAAACAAAAAGGCTTCTCCTATACTTTTCACTTCTACTTTTTCTTTTAGTTTTTCTGTCAACCCATTATTTTGCTTCGCACTTACATTACACATTTTACAAAATCTCAATTTACTCACTAAAATTATACGAGATTTTGCTAAAAAATTAATCTGATAACTTAAAGTTGAGTAATGTTTAGTAATACGTAAATTATTTACACTTAGCATTTTTATTCTTTTTCATACTTTTTTTTTTTGAATAATACTTTTAAAAAGTCACAAAATATAATTTAATAAAAAAAAATTCAGTTATATACAAGAAATGAGAGATTTAAATTATGTTTATATAAAATAAATAATGCTATCAGAAAAGAGTAACACTATCCTTACCATTAAATATCTCACTATTTTTTACATTATACATCTCAATATCTTAGATATATAATGTTTTTTTTTTTTTTTTTTATAAACCCAAATGAAAGTTCTAGATCTAATGAATGAGGCTAAATGGACTACTATATGCTAAAATAAGAATTTTTTTTTTTTCATTTTAAAGGAGTGTTTGACAGACGAATTCTTTTTAGTTTATATAGAAATCTTAAGTTAGAAATCTTAAATTCTTATATTTGGTGTACATTTTTTAAAAAATATTTTCAGAAAATTAACATTTCCAAGAATAATTTTTGGTTAAGTTTTTTGGAGGTGAGAATTTTAGAATCCTATGACTATGAAAAAGTTTGTTAAACATAAAAAAATATATATATCTTTCATTAATGGTATAATGATAATAATACCAAAACTAATTAAAAAAAAGGCAAATAATATAAAATTAAATAAGAAGCATAAAAAAAATTAAAAATTACAAAGTAAAAAAATGTAACAAAGTTAGAGATCAAAGAAGAAAACACAAATTAAATCCACCCCATGAAATATTGCACTAGAGGACTTGTGCTGATTAAATTTAAGTTTCAGAGTTGATTTGACTTGGTTAAATATGAAATTTTGATGGAAGTTTTGAGGTCTTATGTACTGCTGCTTCATTTGATTGTTTGATGAAGGTTTGATGTTATAATATGTTTGTTTCAGTGTTGTCTGCAAATGGTGACCCGAAGCTGGTGATGAAGGGAATAACTCATGGAGCTTGTGATTATCTGCTGAAACCTGTTCGAATTGAGGAGCTAAAGAACGTTTGGCAGCATGTAATCAGGAGGAAGAAGTTTGACGCAAAGGATCGGAACAATACCGCCAACCAAGATAAAGCTCATTCTGGTAGCGACAATGGACTAGGGTCAGTAGGTACTAGAAATTCAGATCAAAATGGAAAGCTGACCAAAAAACGGAAGGATCAAGATGAAGAAGAAGATGAGAAAAATGAGAATGGTTATAAAAATGACGACCTCTCACTAGCAAAAAACGTACACAGCCACTTATTTGACCTTTATCCCAATATCATTGCTAGATATTGTTCTTTCCTTCACACACCTTCAATAAACCTTCAATCCAATACTAATCAGAGATTCAAGAAATCATATTGAAATCCAATACTAGCAAGGACCCCAATAGCAGTTAGTGTATGGTTTCAAGAGCACTAGTATCAACAATGCACAAAAAAAAAAAAGGTTACAAATTCTTTCTTATATTTTTATATTCATAACCAACAAAAGCTATTGTTAGCAACTAACATTATCCTTTTTTTGCATATACAAGGATATAAATAATCACTTCAACATTTTCTCACCTAAATCCTTTTCTTTAGAAGTAGAATGGGATAGGAAAGTAGAGGAGCTGGTAGAATAAATATTAACTGATTTTAGCTTAGCATATATTGAAGATTAAGCTTCATACGAATTTTTTTTTGAAAGAAAATAACAGAGAAGAAAGATCAGAATTCAAATCATATTCAAAAGCATGTTTGTGATTTTTATCAGTTCCATGAGACAATCAGTGATCAAAACTTCATACTAATTTTTTATGATTACCATGAATTCTGATTAAAGGAAACCCCATACGAAAAAGCAAAAGAATTTCTTCCTCCAGAACACTTCCAATCTCCTAATTTTCCATCCCTCCACTCAAGTAACCAACTGAAGCATTCACCAAGTAGTGAATTATGAAAGTAATTGATGTCACCAGATTACACATCAATTCACCATTTTGTCTACTATAGAAATTATAAGAAAAAAACGTGCAATTGCATCATCAAGAATGATTTTGTTTTTATAGGAAGTAATTTTATTTTTTTTGACTTAAAATAGATGGGGGTAATTTTGGAAAAAATACTAAGATTCCCAAAAAAATTATATTAGAACCAAACGTGGGAATAAAAGACTTTTAGAAAACATTATCTAACATTCTTATGAATGTTTAAAGCTAACTAAATACATTTGTAATATTTATGAGTATCATCATTCTTAGGAAACAGATTCTCATAAACGAAAAAAGAATCCACTTGTCAAACGCCCCATAAGATTAATTCATAAGAACAATTTTTTTTTTGAGAAAAATAGGAACGAAAAGTCTTTTGAGGATTAGTGTAAATATTTTAAACTGTTAAAAATAAAATTGGATGGAATCAGATGAGGTCCCATCATCTCATTCTATTTCTAAATTCTTATGTAAAGGAAAGAATGAAACTAATTGGAGAACATACACAAAATTAAAGTATTTAGCGTTTAGCTAGCTGGAAAATAAGAAAAAGAAACGCAGTAGCACAAATTTTTTCCTTTTTTTTTTTTTTCAATACATCTACACCAATTTCACACAGCGCAAGAGTTAAGTCGATCGGATTACACAACACATGACCCATTTTTCCAATGCTATAAAAACCCTCACACCTGAGAGAGAAGTTGACAAGCAAATAGTAATTCAATTAACACTACATGCACCATCATCATACAACAACGTAGACAAAGTCTATTCTCAATTCCTTTTGAGAGCCAAAGTTGACAAGAAAAGCAAGCACATAAGGAAAGTTGCTGCAACGAAAGAAGTCACCACAGCCTGGCTGGCACTCGAGCAGAATTGAGTGAATTGCTGACAAATAGCCATCCAATTTGCATCTTGGCTTCCATTATGAGCTAAGTACACAATGGCTGCAGAAGATGCAGCAGCAGCTGTGACCAGGGCCATCATCACCTGTATGCATGCGCAGTTACATTCAATGAGTCAATTCCTCTGATCCTTTATTCAGTGTAGAGAATATAGCATCAAGAAATGATTGTGATGATCATGAAGATGATATTAATTAATTTTTTTTGTTAGGTAGTCTATTGGATGCGAGCTTTTAATTACCATGTCCAAGGTCATAAGTAGAAGCCTTGGCGCTATTGCATGGGGTCGAAAAATGCACACAAGTGAGAAGGGCAAGGAAAGGACAACGTATCCACTTACTGCCCCATTTGCAACCACAAAAAACCTGCATATAAATGAGAACCAATATTAGTGAGTTCTTTCTATATATATATCAAACTAAATACAAGAAATTGTTGTCTAGACACAGCCTACGACTTAATTGCATATAAAAAACAGTGTTAATTTCCTGAAATCCATATTATTGGATACCCTCACCCTCTATAAAACACAATACATACTGGAACATGGGAATTTCATTCCACTGAGCATGGAACTGAAGGAACTGAGTGAAGAATGGAAGCTGCTCGTCAGTGGTTCCCATGGTAACTGCGCTACCCATAGCAGCTCCAATGGCACCGAGCCTCAGTACGAAATCGGCGATTGCAACTCCTTTTTTCCATCTCCCTCCTGGTAGTGGGAGTGGCGTAGCTTTTGTGGAAACTACAGCTGCAGAAGGAGGATCAGCCCAGCCAACAGCTTTCCCTTTGTCATTGCCCTTTGATTCTGGCATTCTAGCTGCTTTTGCCTCACTGTTTTTTTCGGAGTCCACCAGATATATAAGGAAGTCTTTTTGAACTTTGAATGATATATGTGGATGTGGGGGAAACTTGTTGAAGTATGCATTTTGAAGCTTGTACTTATACAGAGACAAAATAAGGGAGTGTCATTCAAGTAATGGGTTAGTTAATTTGTCTACGTAGAAAGTGCTCTATGTTGTGTAAAATCGTGGCTGCATCTGCAGCTCGGTTGGAAGGAGTTGTTGGTATAAGAGTTTATATACTTACTCCATCTTAAATGAAAATAATTTTTGATTAGCTGCTTAGTACGAAAAATCTAATATCTAATATAACGGGTGACTCTTTATTTGTGTACCATAAATCTCATTTGACGGGTAAGGATGCAACAATCACTCATTATATGTTCATACACGCAGGTAAGTTTCTAGCCAAACAAAAGCTATATATATATATATATATATATATAAAAGCCAAACAAAAGCTGGGTTGAAGTTCCCCTTCCCAATGTTATAGAATATATGCACCATGGTTCTCCATTTTTTTAGGGGTACAAATGTTTTCAACGGCTGCACTAGTATATATGACTATTGAATAATCTGTTGGGGCATGCTAGCGCAACGATTTTACTTATTTATCTTTCAAAAGTATGTATGGTTTTCTTTAGAAAAATACCTTACGTCATGAAGTCACATTTACTTAGAACCAAAATTAAATGATAATAAGAGGATTTTTTTTATATTATATAAAAGGAAATTTTACCACTAAAAAAATTACAATGAATTTTATAAAATTACTATATGCTTTGTTCTTGGTTGATTTCAAATAATCTTTTATATATGTGTTTGATTTGAGAAACAAAGCAATGTGATTTTAGAGATAATTTTGAGGAGATCTTAAGTTGGAATATTTATATTGTCAAGTAAACAAAAAAAGTATAAACTAACCTGAACAAACCACTACAAGACAAAATAGCATTTATCTAATTTCAGTCTTTAATTCTATTTCTTAGAACCTCATCCTATTCCTAAACCAGAAATCGGAGGCAGTAAATTTTTAAAAATTCAACTTATATATGATTTATAACTTTTTTATTGTAGCTGATGATTTCCAAATCTCATCAAATTTGGTGGCTTTTAATAGAGTTCATTTAATTTAGGTTATGCTTATTTGAGTTGACTATATCTCATTTAAAGTTAAAATGTAAACATGTTTACAGAGAGGTTAACTGCTGTGCAGATGTTCTGGCCGGAGAAGCCCATTCTGATGGGTTCTCCGTGGATCAATTCTGAGTTCCCCTCGTCTTGTGTGCAGCATGCTTTGTTTGAGGATAGTATGGGTGTGGCTCGGCATACAGCTGTGCTGATGTGGTTTCTTTCTTTCTGTTGTTCTGGGCTTTGCCCCGTTGCTTTCCAAAAAAAAGAAAGTTAAAATGTAAACATAAATTTAATTCTATACACTTATAAATTTTTGTTCCAATTAAACAATGTTCATTTGTGAATCAATAGACATCAAAATTTTATGAATTGTTCTAAACATCAAAATTAATTATATATAATATGTTTTTAAAAGAATTATCTCATTTATAAAGAAGATTGTTATCAAACAGAATGAATGTTAGGTTAATTTGACTTGAGATATTTTCTAGATGTGGTGGCTAAGACTAGTAATTAGGTTATTACACACGTTTAGGAATCGTTATCGTAGGTATTTTCTCATGGGAATATGATCCTTTTACTTGAACAACGAAGAATCAAGAATATAATCTTGAAAACGAAAGATTGAGTTGATGATACTAGTGGCCAATGGTTCTTCAGTAGTTTATCCATTATGCCTTCTAGTTGCTCATCTCGTACTTGTTCGGAATTATTTCATTATATAGCCCTTCTTCCTTCCTATTTTGTTCATTGGAATTTAATTTGGCCATATGATTATTGATGAGGATAACTAATCTTCTCCCAAGAATTTAATACCGTTGATTATTTTAATGAGATATGTCTAATTTAGAGGATTTAATTTTTAACTTAGAAATTGAAGCTTATCAATACTAATAGAGGTAAAAAGACCAGGAAATTTGAAGATGAACTTGAAATTGAAAACCTCTGTGGAAGGGCTTGAATAGTTGAACATGAAACTCAGTGGCACAAGGATTTCTCTTAATAAACAACCACTTGCATGGGATAGTCTAATTCGACATTTTGGACTTTGCAATGATCTCAAAGGGTAATTAACTTCAATTAACATCATCCTCGTCCAATAAATGTACACAATTAATAGCAGACAAAGTCCTTTTTTACTTCCTTTTGAGAGCCAGAGAGGAGACGATGATCAAGCAAATAAAGGAAAACGCTGCGATGAAAGAAATCACCACAGCCTCGCTGGTACCTTGGCAGAAGCCAGTGAATTGATTGCAAACAACAATCCAATTTGCATCTTGACTCCCATTATGAGCTAAGTACACAACAGCAGCAGCAGATGAAGCAGCAGCAATGACTAAGCCCATCATCACCTGCGGTTATAGTCAAATTATTCTTTTTTCTTCTTAGTATAGGAGCATTGTACGAACAAATAATAATGACGAGGAATCATATTGGATTCAAGCTTACTGTATCCAAGATCATTAGTAGAAGCCTTGGCCCTATTGCGTAGGGTCGAACAATGCAGACAATTGATAATGGCAAGGAGAGGACAAGGTATCCACATGCTACTGCATTTGCTATAACAAAGAACCTGCGTTAAGAGTGATTTGAAAACTGAGTGAACTCTTTTTGTGTGAGTCCTAAGGACATATATATATATATATAGTGAGAACAGAATTGGTAATTTTTCTAAACCCCATATTGGACATATACATACTGGAACAGCCCCATAATAGCTGTTCAGTGTTCCCCAGAATTGGTAATTTTGAAGAATGGGAGTATCTCTTCAGTGTTCCCCATAATAGCTGCGGCACCCAGAACAGCCCCATTGGTAACTAACCTCAGGATAAAATCTATGATTGCAATCCCCTTTTTCCATCCACCTCTTGGGTGTGGGACAGCTTTTGTGGTAACTACTGGTGCAGCAGCCCCTGCAATGGCTTTCCCTTTGGCATTGACCTTTGACTCTGCCATTGTACTTTCCCCGAGTCTATCAGATATGGAGTATGCCGATGTTCTTTTGAAGGGTATCATCTCGAAGCTCGTATTTATAGACTATAAAGGCATAAAGAAGGGAGTGCTAACTGCTATCCAATTAATGGGTTAGTTTGTATAGGAGCTCAATATTGGTGTGGGAACTTGTGGGGGGCTTCTGTGATTCAGGTTGGAAGGGAGTTGTTGGCAAGAACTCACTAACTCCACCTTGCAGAAGAAAAAAAAGTTTCTTATTTGATCCTCAGAATGAATTGACAAATTTACTAACAATATCTTCTTAATGATTATTTATTCATGTAGCATAAATTTCATTTCCGTGCAAACCACCTGGCGACTTTGAAATGGATGAGGTTCTAGTAACCCATGAGAAATTCGGTACAGAAGAAGATGATAAATGCAAGCAAGGTTCAAGCCAAACAACAACATGGATTGAAGTTCAAGCAAGGACCCCCTAGGCTCAGACTTGTGCTTGTACATTTTCCCCTTTGTATGTGAACCGAGCCAGTTGAAAGAATATAACATGAATAATACATTGGCGAGATAACATTGCAAATTGCCAAATATCATATTCGAAGAAGAAGCAGAGCCAGGTCATGGTATAAGGAAGGAAAGAAAATAAATGATAACATTGTTTTCAGCACAAACTCAAATTTTTTATTCACCTCATTATCCGGTGCATAAATGCCAAAAACATGCCACCTGCTCTTCCCATTTTACAAGCCGCAATCGTACACCTATCCTTATATTACATTACTTACTAGCTATGGTAGAAAGAATTACAAACATATCGTGTATTTCCTATTCGTGCTATCAAAGAAATATGGTATTCTGACAATACCTTACCAAATAACGAATGTATATACCCTTTTTTAGAGAAGTTTCAAAAAATGAGTATTAAATCAAACTTCAAATTGTATTCTATCTCTTCAATTTCCACCCTCGCTCAGCAAGCGCTTTATGAACCCGTCTAGCAGCATCAGCAGTATCGTTAAGGGGTGGATAGCTCCAACTTTCTGATATCTGATAATTTGCGGAAACATTTACCCATTAAAACTCATATAGATCTTCGAAAACCCAAGGTATAATTCCAAAAGAGACATCTTTCCACAATAATTTCAATCCTCGTATTTAGTAATTGATATAGAAGTCCTAAGAATTATACTTACATTCTCGGACCCTGTAAATGGCCGAACCACTCCCCGCTCTCTCAATGATTTGTGGAATTCTGTGAACTTCCATCTGCAACGCTCAGCCCCCATAACATAGACAGGCTTCCTGTGGGAACAAAATGGATGTATTAATAAAAAGTAATATTTAAAGTAAATAAACTATTCTTAAGTTGTCCATTATAGAGACACTTCTTCACAAGCATACCCCGTGCTGCAAGCCTCACTTATCATACTAACTGAATCTGCTGTGACAACAAATGCATCAGCCCAAGCTAGATCACCCATACGTGGGTTTGGTTCTGAAAATTATTACAGTCAATGTCAGGGTTTAACCACTTACTCTCTGTAAAAATAATTTTAAATCTTTGAATAAATAATTACCTTGACCATCCCAAATATAAACTTTTGGATTATTTCCAAGTTCTTTCACTATAACTTTCGACACCTGTTTATGAAAGCATAAGAGAGGGAAGAAAGTGTCAGAGACAAGAGCGTTGTCAATGCTACTTTTGTTTGAAACTTCATTGGTATGACTATACCTTTCGTGGGGTCCTCTCCGAAAAGGATATCTTCACACTCCCACAAGTAGCAAGAACACTCAGTACAGAGGCTGCTAACTGCTTTGCTAGGTCCGCACCATACTTGCAGTTGCCTATCAATAATAAAAATTACTGAAAATTAATCCCACATTTTACACACTATTCAAGCTGAAAACTTAAATAAACCTCAAGAATGAGCACATAATCTGCAGCACTCAACAGTATCAAACTACTAATTATTGCCTATTGGAAACTGGAAACTTTTTTTTGCAGGGGTTTTGGTAGGACCCAGAGGTCAAATTTGGTGTCATTGTGAAGATCTCAAAAACACTAGAAAAACTAAATCACCAGTCACCCAGCAGAATAGACAGAACATATAATTCCTTATAAAATGAATAAATGGCACGATATAGGAAAACGTGCCAAAAAAAAATTCAAACTTTGCCAAACAAACCAAAATAAAAAATAAAAATTGGCACATGTCATTTATGCAGTTTATAAGGAACTGAGTGACTCAGTTTTTTGAGATATTCGCAACAATACCAAAATCAATGGGTGGGTTGCCCATCTGGGTTTAGTGCTACACTTAGCAAACCCCTTTTTTTGCTGGGTTATTGAAAGTTGGACCAATTTGGAATTTTTTTTTTAATTCTTTTTTTCCCGAAAACTTGCATTAGAGACATCTCAAATGAGAGTTATGCAATGGAAAAACACTCACTATATGTACAGCAAAGAAAGATAACTTGACCAGCTGCCACTCAACTCATTGCATAAGACAAATACTGAGAGCATTTCTAGTTGTATTTCTTCACGTAACTTCCAATTTTCCATGATTTATCCCAAACAAATCATTTTCTTACATCCATCAAAATGCTAGGCAAAATATCTTTTTAAGGCCTCTCATGTTGTATCCCTCATCACTCACATTTGAAGGTACCAGATGGTTCAACTTGGACATTGATTGAGAAGTGCACAGATGAATGGAAAGACCTTAACTGCAATTTTTGCAATTTATGTTCTTATTCCTCATAGCCTAACCTAACCTCTGTTCGATAAGATTATTAAGCTTATCTATTCAGAATAACCACTTTTACCTGGATTTACCCCATAAACCAAACCCAGGGTGTTTCCCCATTGTTTGCTAGGCTTTTCCCTTCTTTCTGTACCCAATTAGTCCTTCTTTCTTTTTTTATAAACTTTATAATTTTTCACCAACAGCAATTCACATACACTAACATAAGCATTTATCCTGAATAAGAATATGTCTAGTTTTAGCTAGATACAGACTGTAATAACATAATTAAAAGGACACATGAGCTGGATATATGTAAAATAGTCAAAGTATTTAGAAATTACTTGTTGGGCCTCCAACGTTGACAACAAGCAAGGGCCTAGGCAGATGTACAAACTCATCATGCCATGTACTTGCAGCAGTACGAAGTGTAGAAAAATCAACTTGATGGAGGGCTCCCACAGTGAGAACCTGAATTTACATTACCAGATAATACAAACCCTTTGAAATAGACAGTAAAACATCAAAACAATATCACAATTCTCTTATAAAGTAGAATCTATCTACGGCCATATGCACATTATACATACCACATGACCATCAGGAGGCTCACGTGGAGTTATCCACCTTTGAAGAAACCGAGGGACCTGCTTCTGTGCTTCTGGAGTTAAAGGATAATAATCGTGATGAGGTGTGATCACCATGTCAAACCTATTCAAATGCAATCTTGGATGTTGTATCTGCCAAGGAATAAAATAAAAATTAAAAAACTAAAAAAAAAAACCAGCAATCAAACCTCATGTTTTCTATATTGCAATTACTAAATAATTCAACATTCATTAGGAAAGAGCATATATGTATTATGTATTATTTCATGCAGACTTGAGGAACAAGCATAGAAAGGAAAGCAAAAGAAAGAAATGTTGTAGACTTGAGGAAATCTTCTGACACACATACTTATAACTTGCTCATCGAAATATCAGAGCAAAGCTAAATAGAAAATATGCATTAACTATAAGGCATCTAATAATAAGGTCTGCAGACCTGAACAACAAAAACATTTTCAGCCGCTAAACGTTTTATGGAACTTGCAACAGAAATGGTATCTCTTCCAGATGCAACCACCAGCAGAGGTCCCTCCCTGGATAAAATATCAATCATATCATTTTGATTATAAGTAGCCAAACAACAATTGAAGCAAAATTAGACAATGAAGAAGACTATAAACTGCATGAAGGAGCTACAAGTACAGGAATGATGACTGTTATGAGAATCAGAACATGAAAAGAATTGGACTTCATCTTGTAAATCAAATTAATGAGTTAAGAACATTTTTTTATTCAGAATAGGTCTGCATATGTGTCTAACATGGATGCACAGAAAATCATGTGCAAGTTCTAGTACCTAGTTGTTTTCCTAAATGAGAAAGGTAAAAGATAAATTCCAAATTTTAAGTTGAAGTGGTATAAATTAATCATACCTTTTGACTTTTTAAATAAATTGACATAAACAATTAATACTGCTATTGTTGAAAGGAAATTTGTCATCTAAAATACGTGAGATTATTGATGGCAAAACTACATTGGTTTTAGTATCTGTCTTCATCATGAAATGAACCAACCAAAAAAAAAAAGAAAAAAGAGAAAAGGTTCATTTAGCCAAGCTATAAAAGAGTGGAAAGAGATTGTACTTCTCGCAAGTTTCACAAGCCAAATTTACTATCTGCTTTACATCAGCTTCTAAAACAGCTGCCAACCCTATGCCGCCACCATTTTCTGAAGGTCGAGGTATAAACTTCTTTTCTTTGGATGCTGATGGAAATCGTGAGTAACCACAGAGATGACTTATTATATAATCTATCTTTTTATGAAGAGAGACTGGAAGCCAGTGAAGCCACTCATTAATCCTTCCTTTTGGCCTGGTAACCCGCTGCAATAAGTAAGTCCAAATTGAGCAAACTCATTCAGCGGCTAAAAGATACTTTCAATTTCTATAAGATGAAAGTAACATTGTTAAAAAGAGGTGCATGTTCAGATCAGGAAATGATAAGTGCTGGTGTAAACAATGAATTATAAACAGCATAACAGAGAATTTGTTGGTTGCATCAAGAGTCACATGCCTTAGAACAAAGCATGGCTTTTTATGTAATGTATCGATGCAGATATATGAAGCAAAACCAGAACTTAAACAAATAAATTTTATATAATAGACAACAGATTTGAGGAAAAACACAGCAAACTGTGACATGAAGTGTGAAAGGATACAAGTATTTCAGATGTTATACCAATACAATTACACAATTAAACATTACAATAATAAAACTGGAGGAACTCCTCCAGGACCTCCAGTCTCCTTTATCTCTATCCCTACACAAAACCTTCATCTGGGGAATTGACATACACTATTATCCTTCTCAATTTAGCATTATTTTTTAAGTTACACCTAGCTGGATAAACGTTTAGTGCTTTTACCCACATAAATACCGAATTTTTACCAATTCTTGCACTTTTATCTCTACATTTTCGGAGAAAATTATTCACAGCTAGTTCATTTCCCATTCAGTATCATTCCCACAATTATAAATTCTTTTCAGTATAGGGAAAAAAAGAAACTGAAAAAAAAAAAAAAAAAACNAAAAAAAAAAAAAAAAAACCTCTCCCCCTTCATCAGAAGAGCAATACCACGTTAAATTAATCTCTTCCTCAGCAATGAAAATGATCTCCCATCAAATTTTCCATAATAACCACCGCGATACACCTGAGAGATAATTGAAAGGGTTAGAGATAGGACAAAATAGAGGTAAGCTAGCAGCACCTCACTTTTTCCGCCATCCATCCCTTTCTGTTATCCACGAGTTAACCCAAATAGTTATTCTGGAAAATTTGATGGGTTCACAGTAGAAAGATTGATGAGTAAACTCAAAGTTCAGAACTAATTACTAATTCACCCATATATATTGATGATTGCCAATAAAGACCCAAATTCTATGTGCTCCTATAAAATCCTCTTTGGCAGTAAGCATATAAAGAAAATCAGAATTCCAAGAGCTTACGTATAAGACATGCTTATCTGAGAAGCCAAGCGCGCGAACCAATCCGACGCTCTGATTCTCGGAACTGGGAGAACCGTTTCCGATCACGACGGCGCGTCTGATGACAGTGTGAACCCCAGATTCGAAGATGTCAGGAGTACCCCTCGTAGTGGTAGGGCTGGGCGGCTCAGGAAGCTGAATTGGTCTCATCGATTTCAATGTATACACAAAGTGTACATAAAAGTAAGCTTGAGTTTAGATTCAATTTTCTGGATTTACGGAGAAGAAGAAAGAAAGAGATTCAATCGAGGAGGAGAGGATGGACACGGCAGTGGCAGTGGCAGTTTGGTCGTAACTAGCAAGCAAACTAGTGCTGGTAAAAAAAATTCCCGGCAAAAAGAAACGGAACGGGTAAGTTGCCAAATGAAGGCCCATGGGGGCTCTTTTATTTTATTTTTAATCTTAGAAAGCCCATGGAAGCCCGTTTCTTGTGGGCTCAGATTCACGGAGTTTGATGAGACGGTGCGTCGTTTACCTGAACCGTCAAACCACCGTTTTCATGCTTCTGATTTTACCAGTCAGCATCTCACCATCACCAAATGATCGCAATTTTAGTTCTATTCTTTGAAAATATCCCAATTTATGTACATTACTTTCCTGAACAACGAATAGAGCACTCAAGTGAGTGCTCGTGCCAATGAAAAACTGTTGCACTGGAACTTGATATATCAGAAACCGTTTTTGAGAGAGGAATGTGACACTTGCATATAGCAACAAGAGAAAACAGGATGAGAAGTGCAGCAGAAAAATCCACATAGCACAGACTTTGTTTTGACACATATAGTGTGTAACTGCCATGCAAGAAACCTCTTAGCTCCATAAATTCAGTCAAGAGTTGAAGACAGATATCACTTGCAGTTGCACCCACTTAGCTGCAGCTTAATTTGACATCTCTCTTGCATGCAAAGGCAACGGTTGAATTTATAAATGGCCTTCCCTTCCCAATATGTTGAAAGTTAAATTGAATGGATGGTTATGGCGTCAGAGAGGACAGCATCACCATGTTATCCCCTGCAACGGATTATAGTTCTTCTAAGGCATCTTCGCCGGTCTCCCTGGCTAATTCACCTCCGCCACCACCATCCACATCCCCAGTGCCGCCAACATGTAGATCGCTTGTTTCGCCACATAGATCAACTCCAAGATTATATTCGCCGTCACAGGCTCCTCCCTACTAGGGGAACCCACCCTGCTCACAACCGTAACCATCATCTCCTCCACCTTCACCATGATTATGTGGAACTCCGGCTAATCCACCAACACCAGCTTCGCGAGTCACTCACCCGAATCCGCCACTGCATAAGGCCCCTCCGACAATATTTCCTCTTCCATCAACCCGACCAGCTCACTCGCTTCCACCAAACCATGAACATCCTTGACATTTTCACCACCCACTTATAAACCCACCTTGTCCATGCATCACATCACTCAGAAATCCCCAACGCCAGCTTATAAACCAGTTTATACTTGTAGACCTCCTAAATTCAAAAAAATTTCCCAAATTTTAACTCTGCTCCTCTGCCTCAAAAACATCCCCAATTCATAGCCTTCCATTTTTCCCCCACCCATTCACCAAATCTGATCCAGCATGGCCACCGCCAACTTATAGACCTCCAATTCCAATTACCAGCAATTGAAGGACCTTCATTTTGAACACCTCCATTATTTTCATGTAGATACCCTATTATAGTTTATACTGTCATTAAGCCCGCACTGCAGAATAGGTGTTTTGGTTATCGTAGAAGGTTAATAATCAATTATAGTGAATTCCAACTCATTATCACCTCAGTTTATGCTAGATGTTTTATTCTATATTATTGCTACGTTCTGTCTCTCGTTGGTATGTTACTATGTGTGCCATTCCATATTTGTGCTAGTATTTGAAATACCTGAACCAAACATTTTCTTTCAAATTATATTAATTAATTAGATTACAGGGTGTTTATTTGGGCACTGAATTAATTTTGCAGTGTTTGAAACTCTGAATCGATGAAAAGTGAGAAAGGTTGCTCAGAAATAAAAGAATCAGGCTATTGGTCAAAGAATTTGGTTGTGTAAATCACATTCAATTGATATAGATTACTTTTCTAAATAAAATACAAGCTCAGCTAGAGGGAAAATCAATTGTACATGCAGTTGAGTAGCTACAATTATCCAATGGATTCCAAAGCTAGATTGCCCATCATTTGAGCCAAAGGTGCAGGACATTTTGTGATAATGTCAAACCTGGAGGGATTTGAAGCATGTCCAAACAGAGATAAGCTTAGCCGAGCGAGCTCCATTAGGGACAACCTTGAGGAGAGGAAGCCTTGCCAGTAATAAGGTTCCAAGTCAAAAAATGCATCAAAGAAACGCCTGGTTCCCTTCAAATCAAGTTTCAACAGGGTCTCCATTCCAAAAGAATAGAATTCCCTGGTGAATCTCCTCTCAGTTGGCCACAGACTATTCCAAACTTTAGCATAAAGCTGTTTCCCCCTGATCATTCTGTTGCAGCCTAGACACTCAGCAATGGCAGCAGCCACAAACGGGGTAAGAGCCATTGTTCGAGCCACCATGTAGCCAGTTGAAGGGTGGACAACCCCAGAAGTTCCACCAATGGCCATCACACTTTGGGGTATCCGAGGGAGAGGTCCTCCCATTGGAATCAAGCACTTCTCATGCTCCAATATCCTGTTTACTCTAATACCTAAGTGCCTTAACCTTGCAACCATCCTTCTCTTTACCTCCATGTAAGGCAACACAGGCCTACTAACAAGGGAAGTTTCTTCAAGGAATATCAAGTTAGAATTAAATGGCATTGCATACAGGAAAGTTGGAAATTTGGAATTGCTAACTCGTAGATAAGGCTCATTGCCCAGATGTGAATCTCTCCAATCCATGAGAAGCATCTTATCCAAATCAAAAGGGTGACCATTCACTTCAGCTAAAATCCCATGAGCAATCTGATAGCCGTGGTTTCTGGATTTATCATACTCTACGAAAGTACTAGCAAACCCACTTGCATCAACAATTAAGCTTCCTTTGAGTTCATTTCCATCATCACACAAAATTGAAGACTCAAACTCCTTGTGTTCAATTTGCCATACCTTTGCCTTATAAAATCTAACTCCATTCGAGACGCACCCTTCAATTAATTTATTTTTCAGTTTCTTCCTACAAACCCGACCATAAGGACGGTTCAAAAACTTGATCTTGCTATCGTTAATATAAACGCTAGCCATAGGCCATGTTTTATCCAAGCAATTCTCAAGCCCCAAACTCTCAAACTCATCAACCCAGACACCATAGTTATTAGGCCACATAGAAAGTGGATTGGGATCAACACAACAAACCTTAATTCCATAACCGGACACTTGCTCTGCGAGACGGAGACCCGCTGGTCCAGTACCTATGATGATCACGTCAAAACGAGAACGATCGTGTGGTTGAAACCATGGAAGATCATCGAAATCCAAAAATTCTGGGCCCTGCTCTGGCTTCAAGTCAAGGAAATTGCCAAATTTTCTGGTGTTGCTGCTGTGTATCCTACCTGGGATCTTTCTTTTGTAATGGGTTTTTGAGAAGGGGAAAGAAGGTGTGACTGAGTGGAAGATTTGGTGAGTTTGAGTAGGAGGCGGTGGGGAAAATAACATAAATCTGGTTCCCATTTTTGTGAAAGTGAGCAAGTGATGGAAGAAGCTAAACAGGAAGGAGGAAGTGGATTTGCCATAAATAGTTAGAAAAGTTAGGCAGAGAGATACAGACAAAGAGGAATCATAAAGTAAACCCCCAATAAGATACCCTCCTACCTGTTTTTGGCGCAAGTTTTAAAAAAGGACTCACTCGTGGCCCAATAAATTCATTTCTTCTATTGCACATCACTCACCAATATGTCATACACTATGAATGGGATGGACTTCAAATTTAGTAAAAAAATTGCTAATTATCAGATATTGGTGTTATAAGAAGAGCTTTATGGCCAGATTATTTATTGTGGGGTCCATTATTCTTAATTCTTTGCATGCAGGACAAATCAACCAAACAGAAAATGGGGTTTGCTCCTGCACTGTAAGCACTGTTGGCTGCTTACTATTTACTAAGCATTGCTTACTTACCTCTCCTTGTTTTAATTCTTTTATGCACTCCTTAGGGGTGTAAGGCAAAATTGAAAAACCGGTCAAACCGATTGAACCGAATCAGATCGGAGGCAAATCGAGTCAAACCGAGAGAGTTGGTCTGATTTTCGGTTTGATTTTCTAAAAAATTGAGAGAGCTGATTCGGTTTTCAGTTTCAGTGAAAAAAATTGAGCTTAAATTGAATCGAACCGAACCAAATCTTCAAATACTATGTCGTTTTGATGAATTTCCAAAGGGCATACTGCATACGTCTCCTCCTCTTCTCTCGGTCTCTTCTCTTCAAATCCCTAACTCTCCTTTATCCTATCTTATTCTTCCTCACTGAAATCCCTCTCTGTTGAAGCCCTCTTTGTTGAGTCTCGGTCTCTTCGATTTCATTGAAGCCCTCTCTTAGTATCTCCCTCTCTGTTGAAGGCAATGGCGTCGAAGAATCATCCAGTGATGACTTTTTGGTCATGGTTTCTGGGTTTAACCTCTTGCGTGCTCCTCATCTTCCTCAATACCTTCTTCACGTTCCGCACGCAGCCCTTCACCATCTCTGCTATTCTCATGCAAATCGTAGTGTTACCCATCAGAAAGTTCATGGCTTCAACCCTTCCCACTAGTAGGCACAGGGACAATGGTGTTTCGGACTCAAAATTCCTGATCCCACAAGGATTTTCTGTAGAACAGTGGTTGGTGTTGTGTATTGTAGTGGGATTTGTCTTCAGCTTGTTCTAAATACTGGGAGATCTGCATTCTTCAAGTTTTTTTTGTTTGTTTGACTTTTGTTAATTTTTTAGATGACCCAGAAATCTTTCTCTTCCCACAGACAAATTTTCTGTGGTATGGGTTAATTTTATCTGATGGTAAATTTTTGTCTTTCAACATACGGGTTCTTTTTGTTTCAGAAACCCATGAAATTGATTTTACTCTCTAAATTTTCTCTTAGTTATCATTTCTCATCTTCTTACTGCTTGTTTCGTCTTCATGGCTGTTTGTAAGGGATGCAAATACTAGTAAGTGTTAAATTGTCAAGTGTTGTCTTTAATTAATTGAGGCTGCGGGATGGTGTGATAGGTCAATTCCACTGCTAATCAGTTACCAATCTGTTGGCTGGTGCATGTGATGGCTTTGCTTTCAATTTCTTAATTATTTTCAGTAATGATTCATGAATCTAATGATATCACCCTACCCATTTGTTTAATGGATAATCGTTATTATATCATATTATTTAATTTCCTCAGCACCAGAAAATCAAATACTTGTAACCTTGTTTGAAGGAAGGAAAGGAACTTAGTCCAGGTTTCTTTTTTTTGCTCATACGAAAAAGAAATCCTCGCCATTCTTAATAATTTTGACAGCTACCCATGTCGCCATACCTTTAAGCCTGGAAACCGAGAAAACCGACTGAACCGAATTAGTTTGGTTTGACTTGGTTTTGCTGAAAAAATTCTAAAAAATCGAATCGAACCGAACCAAATTTCTTCTAGCCAGTCCAATCCCGGTTTAAAATAAAAATCAGGCCGAACCGAATCGGTTACACCCCTAGCACTCCTTACTAGGTAGGGACTTCCTGCCAGATGAGCTGTGATTATATGCTAAGGATGTTATATCTTTAATTTTCTACACAATTTTAGTTATATATTATATCAATACAATTTATATAATTTAAATTATATTGAAAAAATTTAAGTAAATTTAATAAAATTTAAATTATATGAATTATATTAAATTAATACAATATATAATTAAAACTATGTAGAAAAAAAAAACTAAAATATAACTTAGAGGCGTAGCATAACACGTTATTGTTTTCTTTCATTCTGTTTGTAGCAACCATTTGCTTTGGATTAGGCATGCATGTGAAGGTGACTGCGACTCCATTTGCACCAACAGCGGCGAACATGTTTTATATTTCCAAAATCCAACAGAAGATAGATCTCTTTTGCGGAAAAAATTTCGGTCTACAGGAAGCGAAAGAGGTTTCACGTCACTATGAATGCAAGGATTAGAGGATGGACCTGAATCCCTGCTTCTGCGAAAAATTATATATTGAAATCATTATCACGCATGGTTGAGTATTTTTTTTTTTTTAAGGAGTAACAATAAATGTAAACATTACTCTTTAATTATGTGTAATTTGCTTAATAATTTAAAGAGATAAAAAGAAAAATAAGGAAAGAGAGTTTGAGAAGATGAAAATTGGTGAAAAGGGTTCAAAATGTTTCTCCTTCTATAACTTTCCTGACTAGTTTCCCTCAATTTATTTTTATAACTAAATATATTTAAAAAATAAATAAATTTTACTCCTTTTACTCTCCTACCAAACATATCCTAATTCTTAATTCAGCACATAAAATAAACAACAAATTGGGGAAAAAAGAATTTTCCATACTTAATACTTTACATGAAATTAAAAAAGAAAATGCATTAAAATCTAGATAATGAAATATATGCCAAAAATCCAGACATTTACAGAAGGAAGCCCCTTAATCATAAAAGAGTACCTTGTGACCTCATCATATCAGGCCCTCGCATGTAACGTATAATACCGTACCAAGAACGTAAAAAGCAAAGAAGATATATAAAATTATTTCTCCCGCTGAATTCGTGAATTTGAAGCTGGAATGATGAAATCCCCTTCAACATATATAGATAGCAACAGTTCCAATCAGGATCTGCAGGAGGGCAGAGTGATGCCTCCGCAACAAGCAGCAATTATAAAGTAAAGAAATAGAACAATCAAGAACGTCAATAGCGCCCTGTCAATTAAGACCAAAAAAAGGTAAGGTTAAGGCAACAATATAAGTAGAAATGCCCTTAGACTATATTCCCAACTAACAATTTCAGGCATTCCATAATCTAAAAAATATATTTCCACAAATGTATATATTCGTTAGATTTGAAGTTCAAAGAAGCATATGAAAGCAAAAATTACTTACAAGAGTTTAAAATTTTTCATCCAAAGAGCTCTTCTAAGGCGTTTAGACTGTTTCCTAAAGTGAAAGGCACTGTCTTGCATGGTTGCTGTTTTATCAACAAGAAGCTCAATCCGGTCACCCCTCTCCAATATTTTCTCAATATTTTCCACCATGATAGTGCGTATCTGTATCACAGGTTAAAAGTTCAAATGACCACTAAAAAAGAGCAACGGGACTTCAACAGTCATAGCAAAAGATTGAGAAACATGTCTCAAAATCCAACAGGCTCTTCAGCAACATGTTTAGAAGCATATGAATAATGATTTCTAGGAAGAAAGCTCAACAGCTTAGCCTACTAAGAACTATGCTCCTTAATAAGCCGTGGAAGCATTTAAGGCAAGAAGTGTGCCACCTCTACTTAGCCTACCATGGTTTTATTAAAGAAAAAATCCTGTATAAACTCATACAGAGCCATTTTGGCCAAAGTACAAACTGAGGATTAAAAGCAAACATATTGAAGCCAGATTTTAATGTTAAAATTTAAATTATCTGTCTATTGCAGTCTAGACTTAAAACAAGAGGGGAGTAGAGGGAGGAATTTAGCAACAGAAAATAGTAATTACACAGTAAATAAACTGGAGCACAAGTTCACTATGATATCATGCAACTTGATTAGCTTGTTAGAACACATTCTATCATTGTACCACATAAATAACATGGTGAAGATAGATGGGAAAGACAAGAGAAAGGGAAAAAAAAAAAAAAAAAAAGCTTGGCCTGAAATGTACTTGCCTCACCAACTTCACCCCTCACACGACTGAGGGCATCAGCGCTAGGATTACTAGAAAAAAATTCCATTTGCTGATGCAAAACTCTTGAAAACTCATCATTCATTGCATACGCAGGTGCATAATTGGCCACTCTGCTATAGTTCTTCATAAACCTCATTCGAATGTCTTCCAAGTAAGAAAAAGGAATTCTCCCTGGATCAAGCAAAAATGGTACATCATAAACACTAGCAAAGATTAAAACAGAACAATAACTGCTTCTGAATGAATGTATAATCCAAATTCACTATAAGATCCGTGAAGAAAATTAGTTTAAATAATTCATAGGATTGCATGTAATGCCGAACGCCAGCTCATATGGCATTAAACCATAAGCATGCAACCAAAGGGCAGCTAAATATTTTCCTAAAGCTACCGAAGAAAGAAGCAAGTAGAAGATGTCATAAAAAGAAATATTATTCAACAGAATTTAATTGAAAGGAAGTTTCTATAATGATCTTCAGATGAGAAGTGTTTCCAAGCTATTTTACACGCATAACTTGTATTAATGGAATTGCTTGAGCTGAGGCCATTAATCATTAGTACCAAAATGCTTGAGCCAGCAGATGCTCAAAATGCTTTGGTGATTAACCTGAACAATTCTGAAAGTCTCTCAAGGAAAAAGTACTGATTGCAGAACCATTAAAAACAGAATCTAAATAAGAGTTTTGAGGCAAAGGCAAAACGCTAAAGTGGCATGGCTTTTCAACTTGGAAATATGAAAACTGCCTTCTCTCATAGGACAATGAACCTCATTAGAGGTTGAGTCCTACAAAATGTATATCGAATCAGAATATTAGTGAAACTTATGGCGGGAGAAGCATAAGGCTTTGTCACAGATTTATAGTTTCAGCTATACTAGCTATGAAAGATTATGTTAGGGCTAGACTAAATTCCTGTGGAAGTCACTGAGGACTCTGAAGAACATTTATATATACTATAACGAAATTTCTTAGCTAATGAATTGAAATGGCATCGAGCTTGCGGGCTTCAGTTATTGCTTTGTTTGATTTCGGTAAAGAAATGCCGGTGGTTTTCATTTGTTCCTTTTAACTTTTTAAATTTTTTTTTATCCAAACTAAGGAAGTTCTGGACTACAAGAGCTTCCATAAAAGGCTATGAAGCAAGCCCTATTTCGTTTATGTATATCACAAGCTTCACATCCAAGGAGGAAATGTGACTGATACTTGGTTCAGTAGACCCTATAATCCAAAGCCTAATATCCACCAAAATCCTCACTACCTTATACTTCTACGGATAGTGAATATGCTTATATATAAAGGAATTATAACCATACTCGAATTCAAATATAACCTTTTACACTGTTAACGAATTGGAATAAGCTGAATAAACAGAAACAGGAAACGGAATAAAGACAGTCAACCATCATTAGGAGGAATTGAAGTAACTCACTTCCAAAGGTGTCGTTGGCCATACAGAGGTAGGTGAGGCCATCAGATCGGAGTATGTGAAAGATATAACGATCTTGGGAGAAGCAAAGCCTGGAGTCGGCCTCCGCCGGCAGCTTCTCCAGCAACCGCCGAGCCACGGCACCTGTATTTCCAGTCACGGCGCTGAACTCCGCCAGAACCACCTTACCTCTCGCCACCAGAGCGTAGAGAATCGCCATCGGTAATTGGTGGTTCCACAAGACTAAGAGACCTTTCTCTTCTCCTTTCTAGCTAGATCTTCGAGGTCTCATGGAAGGAAGAATTTTGCTGAAAAATTGAATTCGGGAGCTGTTATATATATATATATATACATATTACATATTACAGTTTGCTTCAACAGTATTAATTTTAGGTGAAATCAAAACGGTAAAACTGGAAAGCACGGGAGAAGGAGAAGAAAGGTTACCGATTTCAGTCGCACCGGTAAGTCCACGGTGGTTTAGTTCTTGAGTTAGGTTTGCACTTTGCACGACACTGAACGCACGAGCTGTGTTGATTGTATCGTAGAGTCGTAGGATGCTGCGTCAGTCGTAAACTACGGTTCTAAAGTCTCGACTAATTCTCACCCAAACAAAACAAAGTAAGAAGCTTTTTAGTGATATTCTTCTTCTATAAAAAAAAAAATTCAAATTATGTTATAAGATAATTTTGCTAAAAGGTTTTCGTACACTGGAATTCAAGTTAGTGAGACTGTGAGAGGACTGGGATTATGACGAAAAATTAAAGATAAGGATAGGTTTTAGCTTTGACGAATAAAAAAAAAATTCAAATTACGCTATAAGATGATTTTAATATTTTTTTCAAATCTGCTTTTCACTAGAAATTCTTAATATTGGCTAAAATTTATGACATGAAAATTGAGATGCTTTTTGTAGGTCAAAAACGGAAAATATTATTTTAGAAATACCGTTTCATATAGTTGAAGACTTTACTATGAAAATTTATTTTGAAATAATTTTTTTAAAAAAATGCTCTTTTTCAATATGATTTTTTGCAGTAAATTGTGATTAAATCGATGTCAAAAATACTATTTTGAAACTTTTAAAATAATCATAAATTACAATGCTAGCCTTCCAAAACCAAAATTTAAAGGGACAATTATTGTTTGGTTTATCAAGTTGATAAAAATTCATCTGAATGAAATACTTTTTTTTGCTAACTTAAAAATTCAAACAATAATTTTCTCAAATTTAAACATTATTTGAATATTTTAGTTTTCAATGTGGAGCGAGATTAGCCACTCGGTAGATGGTAACACATGACTTTAAACACAAAGCAGAAGGGTTGATCCTTCATGTTAAGTGGAATTGTATTAGACAAGTGCAAGGGGTTGAAAGAAAATTATTTTACCTTGAAATTGAATACATGGAACTATCATCTACAAGCTGTCTTCCAACTCTTGTAGCTAAATGACAATGATCCGTGAAAAGAAGACTTCCTTTCTTTTTCCCATGACCTTCAGTCCTACCTTATTTTATTGGTAAAATCCACCCTATTCAAAACAACTAAGATGATTATGTTACATATCCCTATTTGACTACTAGCATGAAGAGAAAGCATTTGAACTCTTCTTAACAACCTCTCTCTCTCTCTCTCTCTTTCAACTACACCTAAAATTAAGGCCAGTGAGGTCACTGGAAAGGGGTAAGAGGTCTAACAAGCGTGGCTTGACTTAGAGCCAATTTAGTTGTTCCCATTCCCATAGTGGGTCTCCTACACCTTCATTTACATTCCAATTCATACTACTTGATTCCCCAGCTTGTGTGGGATCAGTACTATTGTCCCCTCCTGAGAGGGAAGTTTCAGATGAGCTTGATCTATCCGCCGCTGCTTCCTGCTGAGAAATTGCAGCTGCACCACCTCTCTCCCCGTGAAGTGGGCGTCGATCAAATGCTCGAAAGCTTCCCGATATCACATAAACCCGGCACAAGCTGAATTCGTGCCTCAGCTATACACCGAAACCCATATTTGCCAAATTATCATAATGGGTCATCATGAAAAGTAAAAGATAAAGCAAAAGAGCTACTACTTTTTCAACTTTTTTTATAGTTGTATGTATATATACCTTGGGAGCGTTGCTGTTGGAGACTTCAATAACTCTGTACTCGTTCATCTTCCATTTGGTTTTCCTTCCAGTTGGAGCTTTCCCTTTGTAAAATACCATGGTTTTCTTCACCCCAATGACCCTGTTATCAGAAGAGTAAACGTACCCAGGTGAACCTGTGGCTTTCCAATACCCACTAGCTGTGGTTCTGTTGGGTCTCCCTCCCCTGGCTTCTCTCTCTTGTCTTGGTGAAAAGAAAAACCATTGCTCTGTGTCTCCCTGGCACAGCTCTCCTGCAAGTTCTGCTCAAAAAATTAAACCATTTTAACAAACCCGTTTGGGTGTAAAAATTATCAAAATCATGAGTTAGGAATGAAAGAGTTTATTGTACTTGGAAGGTCCCAGGGTTCTACGTTATAGATGTCAATTGCTGGGATGACTCTGTTCATGTCGTCTCTTTGCCCTTGGAGCTTGTGATGTAGATAGAAGGCAACTAGCTCTTCTTCTGTCGGGTAGAATCGAAAACCAGGTGGGAGCTCTTCCATTAGTTGTGGTGTGTCTAGTTACCGTTTGCATATTTGGAATGGGGGTCTATAAATAGTTAAATACATTAATGAATCCTCAGGAAGAGGCAGAGATAGGAGAAGAGGTGGGGCAGAGTATTTTCTCCGAGTGAAATGAGAAAAATTGGCTTGTTTGGGATTGGTGGAAACTTCCACGCGGTTGTGGGAGCAAGAATGTGTCCTAAGTGCCTCACAGGGTTTTATCCTTAGAAGTGCTAAATACATCTATAATTCCAATGCAACGAGACCTCCTTTTGAATCAGTCATCGTCTTCTCCTTCTTTCTTTTATTTTTTTATTTTTTGTCATCATTCCCTGTCTTGGTAATATAATCTAATTATTTTGCATTAGTCCCTGGTTCTTTTGTGTAAGCCCAACTCAACCATTTTTTATATACGAGTTACATTCTATAATTGACAATATTGAGAGAACTTAAATTAAAATCTAAGACCTGAATTTATTATTCTTTTTTTGTAGGAGATCATCCGTGTGTTGTGTAACCTCACTATATATATTGTTTATATTATTAGATAAATAAAGTTAAATTGTTTAATTAGAATATAAGAAAAATAAGAATTATCCCAAAACTCCAATCTTTTTAAAAATACCTTTAAATACTCATGTAATCTAATTATGTTTAATCCTAAATTGCAAATTATATATGTCCATATACTATAGGTAATCTCATTTCTATCTTTTTTTTTAAAAAAAAAAAAAAAACTTTTTTATGTATTCATCCGCTGCACAGAGGAGCTTAGAACTCGTCATATTTATAATCTTACCTAGCTTAATAAATTTATGCGATACATGTTTAGTCAACTTGCAGTGGATTAGATCATCATAGTTCATTAATGCTTGATGATTAGGATTTTAGATGAGGGGTTTTACATTTATTATATTTTACTAGTCTTCATGAGATACAGAGTTGACATAAAACTTGTTGAGAAGATATAACCTATTTTTATTTTGGTTTAAATATATTACAGGTCTTTGTAGTTTAGACGAATTTAAAATCATGTCCCTATAATTTTTTTTTTTTTTCTTTTGAGGTCTATATAGTTTAATTTTTTTTTTAATTGGGTCTCTGCTGTCATTCTAATTATAAATCTGTCAGTTTAGTGCTGATATGGCAAACGACTTGTCCATGTGTTAATAGATGAAGTTTGTATGGCGCCAAAGTGGCACACAAATTATCAAAGTAAAGAGATAAGAGAAGAATATGAAAGATGATGAAGTAGCAATTTTTATGCCACTTTGGCGTCACATCAACTTATTTTATTGTCACATAAACAAGTCGTTTGTCATGTCAACACTAAATTGACAGATTTATTACTGGGGGAGACGACAGGAATCAAATTAAAAAAAATTTAAACTATAAGGACCCTAAAAGAAAAAAAAATTATAAGGACCTAATTTAAAATTTGTCCAAACTATAGGGACTTACAAGATATTTAAACTTTTTATTTTTATTTTTTAAAAAAAGGAAAACACTGAAATTTTATTAGTATATAACTATATAAAAGCTTAAATTTTAATTTTCAGTAAACTATCTAAATCTCAAATATTGATATTTTAATTTGTATGTGAAATATAAATTACTTATAAATCTAATGACACATGTTTTGATCTTAAAAATTAAAAAATTAATGTCAAGAGTTCTATTAAAACTCTTGCTTGCACTACTTTGTAAAAAGAAAAAACTTCATATAAAATATCTTTATATATTAGATGTTACATTTAATATATTGGTACTATGTTCAAATACTCAAGAATCCAATTTATTTTTATTGGAAAACAAAGAGAAAATGAAAAAAATATAAGATTTTCTTTTAGTAATAATAATAACAATATTCTTTAGTTTATTCAGACAATTCCCCCTTCAAATTCTGCACCCTGCAACTACTTGATTTTCACAAGTGAACAAAGTCATAAGCATCGCGGGGAAGATAGAGTGTTCATATCCACTAATTATTTTGAGGTTGGAAACCTCGCAGTGAATGGAATGGAAGGGAATGGGTCTTGGTTTTGGCATTTAATTTAACACAGGCATCCGTCAAAATGTCAAATCATGTGCATATCGGTACCGAAGCCTTAAGAAAAACATGATTTTGTTTTTCTTTTCTCTCTCTTTACCCAAGTTAGGAGGCAAGCATAACAATCTAAAGATTATTATTATTTTTTATATAAAAGTAATCTAAAGATTTGAAAGCTTAATTAACAATGGTCAAAAAACGAAAGCTCCATTGACATTTGACATACAGATAGGTGTTCACTGTATCTTTGATTTCTATTCCAAGTTTCTGTTGAAGGCGAAGATATTCATTTGGGACAACTATCAAAATAAAAAATATAATTAAAATTACTTTTAAAAACAAAAACAAAAAAAATGATAATTGTAAAAACTGAATATAACAATAATTATATATATAAGTAGATAACTACATATGAATTTGTTAATTTAACATTATAACTACATACTTGCATGCAATAAACCACAGATATATATATATTTTTTTTTTGTAAGTATCACATTTTATTTACTGTTTTTTAAATTAATTACATTTTTATTTTAATAATTCTTCTTATTCATTTCTAGGCATCTAAGTGTTTGAGATTAATATTTCACACGCTTTCGTGATGCATCAAGTGTGCCATTTTTCCATGTAAAAGGAAGTTTTTTAGCTTCTTCAAAGAGTTAGGTAGATACTAGATAGCATAATTTTTACATGTATAAATGTATCATTAGTGATATCAGACATCTTTTGAGAAGAGATTAACAAGTGAAAATGACTCACATTCAAAGAAAAACCAATCAAGGCACAAACTTTCTAATAAAAAAAGGGGCAATAAGGCACGGAGGTTGATCCTTTTATGAACAACTCTTTCCAGAGGTGTGGTAAACTTTGTTGATAGAAAGGATGGTTGTAGTCTTCCCTAAAGTGTAATTTTTCTTTTTTTCCCCTTTGTAACCAGAAAAAAAAAAAACAAATAATAATTGTATCACGTGTGCGCACGTTTTTTTGGAAAAATGTAGATAGTATTAGTTAAGAAATAGGATGTCTAAGCCTACCTAAATTAATTCTTTAAAACTTAATTCTAACTAAAATTTAATCCAAAAAGTGTTATATGTAAGCGCCGTTACATCCATATACATCATCAATGAGCACTAGACCGGGTCTTTGGAAAAACTCCAAAAAGAGTAAAAGGCAGCGATATCACTAAAGATTACTTGCAGGAGAGGATAAAGAGAAGGAAGGAGTCTTCAAATCAAAGATTAATAACGTTGTTGGCATCTGTGTTGTGGTGATGTCTCTGTAAATCTGTCGCTGTCACTCCCATTTCTCTCGGATACCTCTTCTTTCCGCGTCGAGGCTAAAGGGCTATCTGAGCTGAGGTAGGCACTAGGCACCTGGCCCCAGCGACATCTTGATGTAATCTTTGCTATGACTCAGTAGTAACTAATAAGTATAAGGGTGCTATTGCAATATCCTTAAAAGTGACGTCTCTCAGTTTTTTAGCTTTTTATAAGTTATATTGTTTTGTTAAGACTTGTTGACCGGCTGCATATGGGTTTAGGATATTTTTGGTAATTATTAAAATTGATTATAACTTTTTAAAATTTGCAAAGCTGCCTATTAAACAAAATTCAATGTTTTGACCAGCTGAGAAATTATAAAGGTTGAATAAAAAAAATGACGTGATTTTGTTTCGCCTAATTTTCTGTCCTAACACATACGAACCTACACCCCTAAAAGTGACATTTAATTTTTGAAGTAATATTAGTGATTAGTTACAATTTTTCTGTTATGTTCTTTTTTTTTTTTTTTTTTTTGCTTAGTACATAAATCACATACAAAGTATATATATATATATATATATATATATATATATTAATAAAGTGTTTAGTAAACATTATGTTAAAACTATTTTAAGTACATAAAATAACGGAATGGATATTAGTATTATAAATAAATTAATCTATACTATATATAAAAGTATAAATGTGGCAAATCATTTAGATTGTCAAATGCCTTTCTTTTTTTTTTTTTTTAAAATCTTTATGAAGATAAATTACAAAATTATCTTTTGAGTTTATTTTATGTTTTATCATGAAATATACTAGGGAATTAACGTACTTCATGTTTTATCATCAATTCAAACTATTAAAAAAGAAAAATAAATTTTAAGGATTAGCGTATTTAAGTTACATCTAATAAAAATAAGATACTTAAAATATAAAATTGATACTTAAAAACTTAGTAATTTCATGTCACATCTTATTAATTAAAGTCATTAGAAAAGAAAAATAAATTCTTAGAAGAATATTGTATTTTATGTTAATTGATAAAATATTCTGAAGGGGGGGGAGGGGGGGGGGGGGGGGGGGGTTCATGTGTTAGGACAAAAAATTGGGCAAAACAAAACCACGTCGTTTTTTTATTCAGCCTTCATAATTTCTCAGCTGGTCAAAACGTTAAGTTTTATTTAATAGGCAGCTTTATAAATTTTGAAAAGTTATAACCAATTTTATAATTACTAAAAAGTATGGGTTCACCCAAAAAACAAGTAATAAGTATCATGGACATGGACCTTTTTCAAACGAATTTCTACTACATTTTTTGCATTTTAAATAAAATTTAACACTAAATCAAAGAGGCCTTTAGCTTTGGTTCGGGGGATGACTGCGTATTGACTTCAAGTCAAGAGTCATGGTGGATGAGAGGATAGATAGGAGCTCATCAGCTGTTGGTTTCTTCTTACAAGACGCATCTTTGCTCCGTTGTCTCCTTGAAACAACTGGAAAATCATTTTTATCAGTGTTTTATAAACTTTGATTGGGTCAATTATGCTTGCGTAAAGTTAATATATATATATTACCAAAAAAAAAGTTAATATATATATTTTTTATCCAAGGCTACACGAAACGTATAGAGTGCCAAGTGCTTCACCAATTTACAAACTGCTAGTACTGGGCCCCGCGCGATGCGCGGCCAAGCAATATGGCCGGGGGGAGGGGGGAGAGACATAGAATAGAAAATCCTATTGGATTATCTGTTGGGATTGCTTTAGTGATTATCCAAATTATAGTCCTATTAGAATTTTGGAAACTTGTCCACATGGTATAATCTCACCCTTTTTCCAAGTGTCATAGGATATCCTATTTAATCACCCGTTATGGTTGGTTTATTAGTTACCCAAATTATAGTCCTATTAAAATTTTAAGAAACTTGTACCCGTGGTCTAACCCCAATCTTTTTCCTAGTAGTATAGGTTATTTAATTTTTTTCCCCCAAAAACTATACTTAGACCTAGTTATAATTTTGATTTTCTTTCCTTTTCCCTTTTTGTCTCAATTATCGTACTCAACCCCTACTCATTCCAACCTATTTATATTTAAAAACGATAGAGAAATTGTAACCTAATTAGAGTACCCTTGTCATCTAATTATTATTACTATTTTGTATAGATTTAAGCTGAAATTTGTGTGTGATTCATGTTTTCTTCTCCTTCTTGGTCGCCACAGTTATGAAGAATTATATAGAAAAAGCTCAAATTTAAGAGAGAGTACATGTATACAGAATTATGTCATAATAAATAGATATTTCTCATAACATTGCAGGTCAGATCACATATACCATACAGAGTAGTGTCAAGAGAATATAAAAACCAAAATATTAGGTAAAAAAAAAAGCTCGAAATTCTTCCAGTGATTTTACAATGGACCATCTTGACCTGAAAAAAAAAAAAAATCATACATTCAATTATACAGCTTATTGAAACCATGGTTAGCATACATTAATAATAATCCAAAAAACTATAGTTTATTGAAACCCTGAGATTCACATGCATATTTGATCCATAGTTTCAACAATAAATCCTCGGTTTTGAATAGAATAAATGGTTGGGCCATTTGACACTTGAGATTTCAACTACAAAATTATATCCCTTCATAGAAAATGTTACCTTCAATAAGAAAAAAAAACCCAATGAATGACCAACATTTTACATGAGTCAAGGGATTTAATTTCCTATTAGGTTGTTAAGCTTTTACATGATTCAAGTGATTTTTATTTTTTTTACATTAGCTCTTATTATGAAGATAATCCTTTAAGTTTATTATTTATGACACGATGTTAATATTAAGTCTATTTTTTGAGCTTCAAAATGTATTGCAAGAATAAGAAAGCCATTTTTTATTATTATTAGGAACGGGGCTTTTAAGCAACAAAACTAAGAGCACCACCTAACATGAGCTACACATATTAGTCTATTTGTAAGTGTGCCTTAAAGCAACATTCCAACTCATGCATGATGTTCATAATGTTCCAGCGCAAAGCAAAGAGGCAATAGGGGTAATTTTTTTGGATTAGCTTAAAAGCACAGACTTTGCCACTTTGAGATATTCCCCATAACTCTACATTACAAACAAATTCTGCAAGATAAGCCCCAATGGCATCATTAATAAGACCAAAAAGTATTGTTTAACTTTTGTTATAATTTCAAATTTATTGAAATTTGAATTCTAAAATTATCTAATTCCATTCAAATTGTAAATGTATGGGTATTTCAATGTGTGACACCTTGTCAACATTGGGCACCTTCAGAAAGTTGTATAAGTAGCATAAAAATATGCTTCTTTGGAATAGCATACCATTTGACCAGCAGTTAATAAGAATACTTCTTTTGATCTGAGGATATATGCAGTTAATCATAAAAAAAAAAATTATGTCTATATGGAGGTGCAGCAATTAACCATATTACTTCTTTTGATTTGGCCAGTGCTATGTTTGTTTTTTCTTTTTATTTGAAATCAGGAGATATCTTTGTCTAACAATTTTCTAACAAAAAATTGATATTATATAAAGTTATCTAATCCAAAAAACCATCAAATTTATAGTTGTAGCAAAAGTACCAAAAATAAAAAAAGAAAAGGAGACATACATTGATAATAGTAAATATTTGGGGAAAATCCCCGTAACAAAATCAAAAGAAGGAAATGATACATCATAAAAAGGAAGAGACCATCACTCTTCTCATTCTTATGTTCCTAATAGCTATGTCCATCGTAATTTTATACATGCATATCCACAAAAGGCTTGTATGCAAAATCCAAAGTCCAAATAATTCCACATACTTCTAAGAAATTGGAGTGTCGAGAAAAGTAAGAGATAGAAATCTGTGCTTCTTTCACAATTATCTCAAATAAGGATGGAAAACATCACTCAAGGAGAGAACTCATAGAAATTTTAAATTTGAGGTGAACTCAAGGAGAGAAGACAGATGAAAAAGAGATAGACATTTCACCTGAATCTTTCACCCTTGCACATCCTTATTAATCTTTCACTTGATCGGATTGGAATCATATGGAGAAATTGTTAACAAAAGTATCCTTTTGAAATTGCAATATACCTCCATATAGACACCAATCAGCATTCATTGTTAACAGGAACTTGAAAGCATGATTACAACAAACATAGTAGAAGGTAGAAAAAACACATAAAAATATACAATATCCATATAAGCCAGAAAACAGAGATTGTACCAATGATATTTCAAAAAACACTTACCAAAATCTCTAGCTCATATGCATTGATAAAGGTCCTGGGCGTTCTAGGCCAAAAGTTATGAGTTCGAATCCTTGGAGTCACACTTGTTGGGAGAGATTTACCGGTTATTGCTCATGTCCCGAACGGGGATTAGTCTTATATCCAAAGGGTGTGGGGATAACTTGAGTGTAAACCAAAAAAAAATATGCATTGATAAAGGAGGCTACACAACGTGATGCTCAACCTAAGAAAAATCTCTAGCTAATATGCTATTTAAATATTACAGAAAGCACAAGAGAGAGAATGCAAAAGCTAATTATAGAAAGCACAAAAGAAAAATTAAATAGAATCATTCAACAAACAAAATAAAACATGATTACTTGATATCAGCTCCACATAGTATTGTGCCCAAAAGCAGAATGGTAGTTACACATAAGTCTTATACTCTTATTGCATCACCACTAAGAAACTATTGATAGTATACTAATGAAAATGAAGAAACGATGATCATGATATTGACCAAATGACTTATTAAACTACATGATTATCTACACTTGAATGATATTGAAAGTGCATGTAAGCGCAGAGAAATAGGGAATAGAAACCTTAGTCCATCTCAACTTTGACAATGGGAATGTATCATCATTTTAATGGTTGAAAAAGTAATCAAATATAATCCCATTAAACATTTAAAGAAGCATTGTCAACAGCAATTGATCCACAAAATTCCAATTTGGAAAGTGTTCTCTTCAATGAAGCATATGAGCAAATAAAAAGGATTGGTTTTCATCTGAGGTAGTCAAGACATGACCTGCTGCTCCATGGTTAGGGTAGACATACTTTTCAGACAACTGACTTCATTGTAATCAAGGAAAGAAAAATCAGATAGAAGTAGGAATTTCAGTTCAAAAACAAATTCAAAACACTAAGTCAATCCTTGCTAGATAACTACTGGGAAAAATATCAATCAGCAACCATTATATCCTTTCCACATCGACGTCATATATATTTCTTACCACCTCATGCTATAATCTTATTCATAATTTATGACCATATTTATTTTAAACCGAAAACATACATGAACAGTGCAAGGTAAATCAAGTTCTCCCTCAACACCAATTAGAGGAGCAAACTTCTACTTACAGTGTAAGAATAAAATCCGTACTTGCTTAGCATATCAAGCTGCAGAAGGTGTCTAATGTCTGAAATAACAACACCATATTGGTGAAAATTAACATCAGATTTAAAAAACAAAAATTAGCCCCAAAACTGAAAAAATAACTATTACTGAACAAACAAACAAAAAAAGAAAACTTGTATTTTTGATTGACAAGTAGGTTATCTTTTATGCTTCCTACATCAAGTGCAAAGGAAAAACAAATGATAGAGAACTCATAGAAATTTCAAATTTGAGGTGAACTCAAGGAAAGAAGACAGATGAAAAAGAGATAGACGTTTCATCTGAATATTTCACCCCTGCACATCCTTATTAATCTTTTCAAGGTTGATCAACTTCAAAGTCATTGCAAACCAACATCAAAAAATGAATGAGTAAAGAAAAGCACAAAGAGATGCATAGATGATTCAAATCAACCACTTACGTTTGTGAGGAAAAGCAAAAAGAGAAGCACAAGCAAATTAAGAAATTTAGAGAGTCATGGGAAGAGATGTCCTATTTTTTTTTTCTACAGTGAATAACTCATACCTTGATCATCCATGACCATATGTTTTTCTGATTCATCAAGCAAAATGAATTTGGAGCCATTGGTTTCCCTATAACACAATCAAATTAAATAAAGATGTAATTAGACCAGTACTCAATAACAGAGAAAGAATATTACGTGAGTGAAAGCTTCTTTGGCAGCTTTGAAAGAGTAACAGTGTTGTAGCAGCACATAGGAGAGGGAGAAGAAGCGTTGAGAGAGAGAGAGAGCTGACCAAAGCGCAGGTTATATTTCTTGAGCAAAGGAGGCAACACATACAAACCCTAAATATCAAATTTAAAATTCAAATTCATAATTAATTGTGATTGAAATTATAAGAAGGATTTTCAGAGTCCACCTTTATAATTTTGGTTACTACTCCTGATTGCAAATCAAGCAATCAGTTTTAATTTCTTCTCATGTAATAAATAAGGAAGTTATTTAAAGACATTAATATTCAACTTTTTTTTCTTAATATTAATTTTTTAGACACATATAGTTGACATTATAAATTATTTTTTAAATACTTTTGATAGGAGGAAATTCCCATAGCATGCCACTTGTCGTCACCTTAATAGCGACACTTGTTAGCTCCACATTGTGTACTCTATTCCATCATAATTAGTAGAGGGAAGACAAAGATCTCCAGGGACTGTACAAATTATCCTTGCAAGAAAAATAAAAATATAAACAAAAACAATTAGATACCAATAACACATTTTCCTTTGATCTATAAGAAACTAAAATCAGATTACACATAATACCACACCTGAAATATAGCACAAAAATCAGAAAACACATAATAACACATTTTCCTTTTACCTTCCACCCATCTGCATCTTTTTAATCTATGCTAAAAAAACACCTTCATTGTAAGTATCACTCAAATTTACATCTTTATTATCCAAAACGTGCTAGAACTGAGACAATTAAATGTACCCATGAAATCTAGCTCGAAAAAATAGAGAAAATTAACCTTCAATTTCTGTCTTGGTAACCATAAAGATTTTAGGAGTGTCTGCCTCAAAATGAATAACAAAATAGCATAGGCATGTCAAAGTAAGAACTTTCGTAATATCAATACTAATAAAAAATTAAAATCATGGCACATGCATTTCTAATTCCATGTATATGTAGTATAATTACTACTATATTATATCAAAAAGCTTAGAAAGTGAAATCACTATTCTAGTCATGGAGTTTTTTCAGGCATGCTTTCATATAATAGATCAAGTGATGGCACATGCATTATAAGAATGACAGCTTCTCATAAAGAAAGAATGCAAATCTTCCACCAATACCCCTCTTTTCAATCTATGCTAAAAAAATACCTCAATTAAAATTAAAGATGAAACTTACATCTTCATTATCCATAATTTGTAAGAACTGAAAAAGATAGATGTACCCAACATATCTAGCTAGAAAAAAGAGAGAAAATTTACCTTCAATTTCTGTCTTGTTAACCATATGGATTTTAGGAGGGTCTGCCCAGAAATAAATAACAAAATAACAGAGAGACATGTCAAAGTAAGAACTTTTGTGAAATCAATATTAACAAAAATTTAAAGTCATGGCACATCCATTTCTAAGTCCATGTATATGTAGTATAATTACTACTATATTATATTAAAAAGCTTAGAAAGTGAAATCACTATTCTAGTCATGGAGTTTTATCATGCATTTTTTCATATAAAAGATCAAGTCATGGCACATGCATTTTAACAATATCAGCTGTTCATAAAGAAAGGAGACACAACGAATGATTGAATCTGAAAATTTGAGATATTAAATTATAATCTAGCAAAGAAAATAGCATGGTAGATTCGAAGATCCAACAAACAATATAAAACACTAAAAAGGGAAAATCATAGGGTGATAGGCACAAAGCCAAATAGCCAGTATTAAGGGAAAAAATTATAATTTGATGAATAACAAAACTATTCTATTATGGAGATTAAGCAAGTGTAAAGGATTATAAAACAAAACAAAAATTACATTGCAGCATATGAAGAGGGAGAGGAAGAATTAGCAAATAAAAAAAAAAAAAAAGTTGGATAGTACAAACCTGGGTGTGACTTGAAGTTGCCGTATATCTTTGCAGTAATCAGTTAGACTATGGTGAAACAACTCACATGAGGGTGCTATTTATATAGGGATATAAAGCCAATGAAGTGTAACCCTAATTTTGAATTCAAATTAGAAATTAAATAATTATTAATTGACAAAAATTAAGCAGAGTATTTGTCAATTTTTCCAAACCAAAATTCAATGATTTGCAATTGGCAATTCATATAATTTTATTCTTTAACATTTTTTTAAACACACGGATGAGATGGTGAGAATTAGGGACAAAAGTAATTTTAAATGGATGGATGATGAGAATTCTAAATAAGGAAGTAATTTTAAAGACACGTATTTCAATTTCTAATTGACAATCCTTTACACAAACAGAGAAGGTCAGATTAGTCCTTAAGTAGTCAGAATATTTTGCTGATTTGCAGGAGATTATCACAGAATTTCGGTGACTCCTTGTTCTTGCCAATCAAGTAATTAATTGCAACATTATTTTGTTCCTTAACATTTTTTCTTTTAATTTGTCCATCAAATAATAAATGGTGAGAAATTCTTAATATGGAAGTGAATTAAAGGCACAAATTTTAATTTCTTTTTCATTTTTTTATTTATAAATCATACATGCTTCATATTAGTTAATTTTTTAAATACCTTTGAATGAAAGAAATTCACACAACATGTCACTTGTCTTTACCTTAATAGGGACACTTGTCAGCTCCACATTGTGTACTCTATTTTTAATATTATATAGATATAGATATATAGATAGTCACCGCTTATATCATCATTTTGCTCTAGAACATCCATTTGTTATATTAATTCCGATCATTTCAAAACAAATATCCTTTTTTCTTTTTTTGGCAATTTTGCCATCATCGGTGTGAAAGTCAAATCACGTGATTTCCTTTTTTTTTAATGCCTCACAAGCTAAAAGGGTTATACATTGCCATGAGTTACATAAGGTGTGCGTAATTGCAGGTAGGAGTATATTGTTGTTCTATTAATCAATTTCAAAACTGACAAAACAGTTTTTATAAGGCCATGTAGTTCTCCAACACATTTAGAACCTATCATATGACTTAGGTTTGATAATTGATGTAGTTTTCCAGAAAAAACACAATCATATGTGAAAGTATTACTAAGAATCAGGACAACATTCTTGATATTTCGATTACATATATTGCCCAAGTACCTAAGGAAATCCATAGAAAAACAAATGATTAAAGAGTGTGTGATCTTACAACAGCAAGACGGGAAGGGAAACAAATTTCTAGTCAACAGCCATAGCTTCCGAGCCTCCACTTGCATCCTCCATCCCAATCTTATGCTCCTCGCTTGCAATTCTCATCTCCTCAACAAGACTCTTTTGCTCTTCCTCTATGGTATTCTGCAACTCATCCACCTGCGGGAAAGGTCAAGTAGTAGAAAAAATATCAACAGCAGTAGTTTTCACATTGACTAGACTCTTAAACCAAGGGGTTTCCAGGATTAGCAATTACGAAGTTTGGAAGACAGCTATACAGCAAATGGAGCAGAAAATAAACTGGAAGAGCATGTGCGTATAAACAAAAATCCTGGAAGACAAAAACGTATATAAGAACATAGCACATACAAATCTTCATGCCACACAAGACAATAAACCAAAACAAAAATGCAACAAAGACAATCAAATAACCCTGAAACAATGTTTTTTTTTAACATGTTGATATTATCCCAACCATATTGGTGGAATCTTCTCAGCTTAATACAATAAGATCACAATAGTCAAGGTGAAACAAGTTTAATCCATGGGAAGAGCTGCCAGCATGGTAGTACTATTAAAATTCCTCCAGTAATCCTCAAATTTTCAAGATTTTCTTAGAACTGCACCAGGACATGATCTCAAGTCAAAAGATTAACTGGTTATAATGGCAACCAATTGGAAAGGGCATGAAGCAATAGAACCGTTGCTAGTTTTAGCTTACAGGATCTATATTTTGCATAGTTAAAGTGCCAACGAGAGCAGGAAGGAAATTAAGCAAATATGGTTACATAAATAATATAGCTTTATATATATATATATAGAAACTCTAACTAATTCTTCAACAAACAGCTCAAGTACATATTTGAACAAAAGAAGAACATATCAATCACATGAGTAATAACATACGCAGACTAGCACATACCACATGCAACAGAAGAGCAAATTGTTTCTTCCGAAGCTCCAACAGTCTTGAGGCAGCCGTATTCTCTGCATCTAATGCTGTAATGTCTTTCTCTAACTCTGTTATAAGCTTCTGTGTCTCTGATCTCGGTGGCTGCAAAGCAATCAATTTCCTAATTGCCTCACACTCCTCTTTGTGCCGCCTCTCAATCTTACTCTCTTCAAGTTGCTTCTTGAGATCTTCAATGTCAGCTTGTGATTGCAAGATCTGCCTGTTGATTTCATCTTTCAACTCATTGAAATTCTCCTTCTCTCTTATATTGGCCTCAACAATGGCTTTGCTCTTTAGAAGTGGTATCTCAAATGTGGCCAATTCCTGTAAGAATGCTTTGGCGAGTTTCTCACAGTCATTGTTGTTATCTTCTTCTTTGTTGACCTCAGAGACAAAAGAGGTGAACTTCTTCTGAAGCTTCTTCAATGGAGGTTCACCCCTTGTGGTTGTTGTACGGGTGAGAAGTCTGTGTTTTATAATGATATCATCTTCAGCTGGACCAAAAGCATAATTCGCTGCAACTGCTTCTCCACGCCCTGCAACCTTCCTTCCTTTTCCCAGCATCTGAATTTCCTAAAAATTGACAGGGAGAAGATTGAGGCTTACAGTTAAACCCATCTTAGTTTTCTCAAGAAGGACACACACATCAATTCTCTCCTCTGCTTGATATTGCATTTTGTTTCATTAGATTTGGTTTTTTAAAATTTTCATTACGGGTTTAGTTGTTGGGTCATTAAATACTAACACATCTTTTTGAATTCGCTTTTTCCTTTGTCTTCTAGGAGTGCTGAGTTGCACTGAAATGCCTTGAGCTGTTAAAGAAAGCATGAGGAATTTATACTCGTTGTTATGGGTTGTAACATATAAAACCATACATTGCATCATTAGGTTTCCCTCAAGACTCTAATATGCCAACAATTACAACCATTTACAAATAAAAAGAAGTGCACTTCTAAAGAATCACAACCCTTGTAACCTAACTTGCTGTCATTCTTCAATCAAGTAAGTTTCAGTCAAAGGATATAAGAGTCACCATGATTTATTATTTAAAGGCAAAACTAAATTGTAAGAGAGAAAAGCTAAGATTCTAACAGACCAAACATTGAGTTACATTAAACAATTAGATAGAGTGCATGATTAGCACCATCAATGTTAATTAACCACTAAGCAGCAAGATGCAAGACTAATAATAAGCATAGAAAGTAGTATAAAATGTTCTTTCAATTTCGAAGATGAATCCTAAGTAGTGGCAGATCTATGTCATGAAATAATGTTCAATGGCTACATATATCATTTAACAAAGTTGCCCCCACCAACGCTATAGCACCCAAACTTTTCCAACAATGGGAGAGCAAATTGGGACTCTTTGAGGGAAAGCAACGGGCAAGAAATAAAAGGATACTTTGCACAGATTTTTTTTTTTTTTGTTTGCCTTAACTTAGCACAGATTCATAAAGGAGACAGAGGATTACCCAGAAGTAAGGAGACCAAGGATTAGCCGTACACTAAATCTGAAATTTGAATTCCTCTTTCTCGATCTGCTCCCTTTCTCCCTGCTTAGGTCTCTCTGTTTCTGTTCCTCTTGCTCTAGCTACGTCTCCATCTTTAACTGATACTCTTTCACTCTACCCTCTCTTCTTTTTCTCTATCTGATCATTCTCTTTCTCTCCCACCCTCCGTTGTCTTTCTATATCGTTCTATACTTCTATTGCACTAGGGTTTTTTTTTTCTCCTCTTTTTGCTTATATTGCATACCTAGCAGGTTTGACATACCTCATGATGTGGATAGTGCGGATATGCGGAGCAGGTGTTAGGACCGATCTGGACCGTTGCACACAGGAAAACGGAGAATGTTGGTGTAATATGGTTTACGCCCACACCATATTATGAGAGCTATGCTACCCCCACTTAGAGAGGTACCGTTACCTATTCTCTTTGGATGAGATTTTAGGCGAGTCCTAGGACTGAAACCTACTTGATTGACTCAATGTAACTCAATGTTTGGTATGTTAGAATCTTAGTTTTTCTCTCTTACAATTTAGTTTTGCTCATGGTGACTCTTATATCCTTTGACTGAAACCTACTTGATTGAAGAATGACAGCAAGTTAGGGTTGTGATTCTTTAGAAGTGCACCTCTTTTTGTTTGTAAATGGTTGTAATTGTTGGCATATTAGAGTCTTGAGGGAAACCTAACGATGCAATGTATGGTTTTATATGTTACAACCCATAACAACGAGTATAAATTCCTCGTGCTTTCTTTAACAGCTCAAGGCATTTCAGTGCAAGGGAGAGAGACGAGAAAACCCATTCATCAAAAAACCCATTCATTTTTGCATCACAGTTAGAGAGAGAAAGGGACATCTAGAGAGATAGAAGAGATCGAGAGAGAGCTTCAACAGAGAGAGGAGAGATCAAGAAGCAGTAGCACTAATAAAAAAAAAAAACTAGCAAACTATAATCAGCGTACCTGGCCTTCTTGGTCCGGTGGGTGGCAAGATCGAAGAGGGAAAATGAAAAACCACCAAGTGAGATAGTGAGGCCAAGCGGAGAAATCTAGAGGATGAGGATTGCAGTGTCGGCGCTGTAGAGAAGAAGAATCCAGAATCGGTCCAAGTCTAATCGAAGGGAACAGAAGTGAAACAAACAAAGAATCTGAGTTTGAGCATGTTTCGAACTATTATTTGAGTTTTAGAAACAAACAAGGTTAGGGATTTGTGAGAGGGCTTCAACAGTGAGAGGAGAGACCGAGAGAGGGCTTTGAGGGATTTCAGAAAAACCTTCAAACGACGTTGTATTGCTTCTTCGGTTCGGTTCGGTTCAATTTCGGTTTTTCTTCATGAAAACCGAGAATCGAACCGACCCCTTCGGTTTTTCAGTTACAGAAGCCAAAAACCGGACCGATCTCTTGGTTTGGTTCGGTTTCTTCTGGTTCGGTTCAGTCGGTTTAATCGATTTGCCTTTCACCCCTAGAACCTATGCTTAATTTTATTGTCATTACAAAAATTTAAAAAAATTAAATTATTTAGTATGTGTCATAGTTAGGTTTTTTTTAAAAAAAAAAAAAATTCATAAACAATATGATATAAAAAAATGTGTCAAAAAGTATACTTGAAAATAATTGTTTCATGTTATTTTTTTATATCGTATCATTCTTATAAGATTTTCACAATAATATCAAAATTACTAAGTGAGTCTCACACAAACTTACTTAATTAAGGATGGAGTAACACTACCTCTTTAAAAAAAAAAGCATAGCTCTCACCTTATAATATTTTCCCCAAACTCTAATGAAATTAAGGAAAAGTCCACATTTAGTTGGGATGTGAAGGGCAGGTGATATGTAATGGTCTTCCCTTTGAAGAAGCAACGATAAATTGGGTCTGCTGATCCATTTCGTTTATTTGCTACTTCTGTTTATATGGATTTTCTGCATAATTCAAAAACAATATCAATGACACTGCTAGAGGTGGATCCTTTTGACTTGGATTTGATATACTGGCGTATTAAACATGGACATTTTGCTTCGCATAACCTTCAGAGACGCATAGAGTGAACAGTAACTCTCTTTACTATGGAGAAGTGGCTCCTATTTAAGCTAACACCTTCCCAATACCACCTTGGAATGTCCGAGAAAATAGGTTCGAAAAGAAACTGCCTTGGAGATACTAAATGATGGTTATTGAAAGATCTTGTGGTTGTGGCTCTGTTTCAGAATTTACATAAGAACTGTCTCTGTTATGATTTTCTTTAAGGAAAATTAATCTGAATAATTTTTTTCACATCGTTAACTAAAGGATTTATCCTCTTACTATAAATATCATTAAATTGCAATTATTTTGATCAGGTATGTAACTGAGTAAATGGAAGTATCAAGTATGTGTCCTTTTACTGTATAGATTGAAGATAGACTTTCACCTTTACACAACTCAGTGTTTGCCAAATTCTATTTCATGGTTAAACTTAACGCAGACTACAGCAATCAGATTCTAGCATTCTGAAGCATCTGATTGGTAAGGAAGCTCACTGTTTTCAATTTTTGATAGCATAATAGTGGTCCTTATGCTCCTTAATTTGCATGTACCAACAAGGTGTTTAGACAGTAGTTTCCAAACACCTCTATTTTAAGTAATTATTTCACAAACATTTTTATTATAATTTTCGAACACGTCTAAGATATTATCTTATACTTTGACCTTACTTGTTCTGTGGAAGCAGATACTTGTCTTCGTTTCATGGATTCTGTGTCTCTATGTTTTGTGTGGACTTGCATGCTGTTCGTGATAGTTCATGTTTTTGTGCTTTTTAGGTTTGTGAGTAATTTCTACCATCAATGACCATGTTTTAAGCCAATAAGATACATACGCATGCTATGCATACAAGAGAAGGTGAGGTGAGGGGGAGAAAAATCAAACTCTAAAACAAGCATTTCATGATTTAGCACTACCATTACATAAACACACAACATAATATGTCTGTTCTTGAGCTGAGTAACTTGTTCACAAACTAGCATAAATCTGTACTCAGCAGAGAACATATACAGTAATATACCACAACTATATCATTCTTCGGTCTTCACACATACAGAAAGACCCTATTAGTCCATTTTCGTCCCTGACAGAGATTATTACACAAGCTATTATACATCACTGCAACACATAATCAAGGTATTCCAATGATGGGGAAGAAAGGTACATAATAGCTAGTTGGTGCCAAACCCCACTCTCTAGGCACAGGAAGATCAACGGTCTTGGAGGAACCCACCATATTTGTAGCCTTACATTTTGTGTTGAGGGGGCATGATGTGAAGAAACTAAGAGGGGTTGCGATGATGTAGCTGTTGAGCTCTTGCCTTTTAACAATTTGGGTCACCATGCTCTTCCTTGAGGCATAAAGCTGAGTTGAACCCCCAAGAATTTTTGCTAGGCAGTTCACAGGAGAAACAGAACTTGTACCATCTGAGGGAAAGTCAACCTTGAAGGAGCCATCATCTTCTGCAGTTGTCACTCCCAATTTTTTGATGTTATCACACTTCACTGAAAGCTTGATCCCTGAAATGATTAATAAAGAGCAAGAGTCAAGTAATATAGCATAGCTCAAAGCGAGTAAATGAAGGAAAAATGAGCACAAACCAGAGAAGTCGTAATTGCGAGTGCAATCTAGGCAGGAGATTTTGCCCTTCACTGCTTCACATGCTGAGGGGTCAATTCTGGCTAGAGCTAATGCCAAGAGAAATGCTGCGATAACCTGAGTAAACGCCATGAGCTATGGGAGCAAGCAAACAGAAATTAATGCCAGAGAGCTTTGAAGACAAGGGGAAGTACTGAAGCTTATAAATATTGAGAGTAAGTAAGGTGACCATATTAAATAAAGGGGTCTAGAGCTGACAATAGTAGTTGGTGTCAACAGATTGCACTTAAGTTTACTTTCTTCAAGTTCATCCGCTCTTTGACTGAAATATAACATTTTTGAAACAATTTTATATATTTATTATTTTTTTAATTTATTTATTTTAATATTATATTTTTTAAAAAAAATAAAATAATTTAATATGTGAGGACTACTAAACACGCCATCTGCTACTCTGCGTATCCAATGGGGACACACCGAATGACAAACGGGGTGTCTGTTCTTCATGCTTTGCAAAAGAGAAGGCGAAGTAATCTCAAGAAGAAAGAGAAAAGGAAAATGAAGAAGGAGTGGTCACTTGAGGAAGAAAGAGAAAAAGAAAAAGTGAAAGAAGTGACCACATGGGAACACACCAATTGGAGTTTTTGCATGTCAAGTTTTGTTTTTTAATTTTTTAAAAGTATAATATTAAAATAAATAAATTAAAAGTGTAAAATTATTTTTAAATTGTTATATTCCGGAGCCCATGAAAAGTCATTTTCTGTGTTAATCCAAAATTCAAAAAATATGAGTCACATATATAGAGCGATTTTATAAAGGTACCAAGATTTAATCACAAGTGAAAGAGGACTAGGAAGAAAGAAAATCCTTCACTAATGAAAAGGACTTGCCCTTTTTGCTATAAAAAAAAAAAAAATAACCAGCATAGTCCTTTAGCTCTAAAGTGAGTTTAAATTTAACAGGGATTCTGAAGCTGGCCATCGTAGACACCTTGTCTGATTATGGTACACAGGTGAAGTAAGTTATTGTTACAACGTAGGAGACTTGCAAATTGTACGGCCAAAACTCAAACACAATGACCTTAATTATGGGAAGAAATGAATCTTACAAGGCTATGTTTACAACCTCGTATTCCTTTCTGTCTTTTTTTTTTTTTCTTTTTTCATACATCTAAACAAGATGAAAAATGTAAGTTATCTTTTATTTTGTTATCTGGTTACTTTCCCTTTAATTTTACTTTGTACCATTTCCTTTCTTCCAAACTCTGAAACAAAGCTATAGCCTAATTTTCCCTCTCCACTTCTCCAAAAGAGAGAAAAGAAGAACATGAGGTAGGGCCCTTCAATTACAAAACTTATAACAACAATGAGACGGAAAAAGAAATCAGGACAAGATCATTGTCAAGTAGACGTCACAGAGACTCTTATTAAGTAGCAACTCATGAGCCAGTGAAGAATTTCCACATCAAAGTAGAAAACCAAATCCAACTCTCTTTGGACTTTTCACGGTATAGCCTTCGACCACATCCAACAGTTGACGGCGACTTGTTCAGAATATTAATGAACCGTGAAAGGTAGGTTATACAAATCCGTGCGCTCTCCACGAACTTGACTCTCCCAACACAGATAGACAAACGTATTGATAAAAGAAGAGCTCATGTGATGAAAGTGACAGGGCAATTAAGAAGTTTGATTATTTTCAATTTCTGTTTTCTTTTATGGAGAAATTGCATGCATGGTTCCTTAATTATTCCATGGGACTCACTTTTATGGAGAAATTGCTTTTATTTTTCTTTAAGCCAAACACAGCATAATTGTGGTTGATGAAAGATCCAACTAGTCAAGCTTCAAACCACAAAGGGATGAAGTGCACTGTAGCTCAGGAAAAATCTAGGGGGTCCATGTGAGGCAAGCCATAGACACCATCCCCTTTGGTATTCAGCTTTTGGAGATATATACTCTGTTTTTCTCCCATTCCTGACATGCCAATCAATTCACTTTAATGCGATTTAAATCTCTAAGGGACGAGCCTCAATATTCAGCTCACTGACTGAAAATGCACTCAAGGCAGCAAGAATCGCTACATTGCTTAAATTCTATCGATTATAGAGTAGAAGAATCTACTGCAGTATTGCTCATTTGAACAACACACACAGTTTTATTGCTTTGATTGAACTTTTTTGCGTCCATGATTTGTGAAATTTAAGTGCAAAGCATTACTGGCTACAGGTTCTCCTCTCCTTGCACCCCTTTACTTTTCCAGCAACAAGGAAAGTGGTTTGGTTAGTTATTTGGTAATTTCCCATGCCTCTGGTCAAGTGCATCTACATTTAACAATTATAATCACATGTTCTCTGAGTTTTCCTTGGCTTGCGGGGAATCATTTCCAATCATATATTTTTTTTAAAAAAAGGACAGTGCTCCGCTAGATGATGCGAATTCACCCTGACGATTGAAAAGAACATACACCAAACTTTGTGAGCGTCATTTGGAATATTTCTTAGCACATTTACCAGCTGATGATTGTTATTTTGAGAAAGAGAAACGCCAACAACCATAAAAGTAAGGGATGGTGTGACAAAAGGATCATCATGACAGGGATGAGTAGCTACTCACCGCAAAAGTATTAAATGAGGCCTGTAAGTTTAGAGGAAGCATATTAAGGGAAGTGTTATTTTCTTGTTGTAGCGGAATCGTCATTCAAGTAAAGCATTAGCAGATAAAGAGGGACCATTGTTTTGTATTCTAGTTCAAGATATGAACTGCCATTGTCCCCTTACAAAGCCAGTGTACCACTAAATGGCAAGATTTCACGTGGATATTTCCTGTAAGGAGTATTTGGGGTAAAATATGTGATACGTTTGGGTTGGAAAGTGTACACTTGTTATGTAAAACGGGGCCTTTACTGTGACATCTAAATGAAGTTGATGGTCATGGAAGGATAAAATCCTTCGCTTTTTCTGTCCTTGCTCTTTTTCTTTGTGACGGCTAAAGAATTGCATGATTTTGAACTTTTATTAGTTATTTTCAAAAAGTTAAAAACATTTTCAAAAGCAATACTTCTGCGGCTACTAAAACCTGCTAATAATCTAACTCAGTTTCTGCAATATACGTTCCAAATGTCCCTCAAATCACGTAAGGGTCAAGATATCATGTCCATTGTCCACACACCATTTACCTTATATTACGATTATTTTTCCGGACAAAAGTTTATCAGGTGAGAAAATGAAATAGCTATATTGATGGATGAAAAGTCGAATTTTACTATAAATGACGACTAGTTCAGAGGGAATATATGAGTGGAGCAACATATGAAAGCTCCATGATCATGTTATCTGTTCAACATACCCGAAGTCAAAACTTTGCCCACTAGAGCTTCTATTATATATCACTAGATTCTGTATATACCCAATTCCGTGAATGTTCAGAATTTCGGAGCATCTCTAACAAATTTTTTAATGGATAAATAGAATTTAAAAATAAATGAGAAATCGTTCTTTAAAGAGTAAAAAGTGAAATGTAAAGCGTGTATACAAGATTTTTCTTTAATAATTTTTAGTTACCTTTTTTTGTATAAGGGAATACTTTATTCGTGATTATGTTATTTCTTCAAGTGAACATGAATTTTGGATAATGTTTTAAAAATCGGATAAGTGAACAAACTGTTTTAAAAGATAAACACCGTTTAAATCAATCTAACCAATTAGACCGAATGACATCATAAATATAATATTTAATGTGTCTATTATGTAGCTTACGTTATAATAAATATATTTTTATACAAATTTGATAATGAAATTAAAATTGACTTAGTGACAAATGTCTTTTCCCTTAAAATGAATGTTCGAATTTTCTTATGACCAATATTTACCTACTATGCAATCCAAAAGAGAATAGGTAAATTATAATGCAAATTTATGATATCAAATTCTTTGGGTGGTAGTTTTGAAGACAAGAAAAAAAAAATTTAAGGAAATAGTCCAAGTATGTAAAATCAAACCGATTCACCGATTTAACCGCTCTAACAGTTTGATCTCCCTAATCGAATTGAAATCCAGACAGGGCACCAGTTGGACCAGTTGAACCATTCAGTCCAATTTTTAAAACATTGGTTTTGGGGCAATTTTTATATACATTTGNAAAAATTAAAAAAAAAAAAAAAAAAAAAAAAACTAGAGACCAAATAGGGTATTGCCTTTATTACACTCCATTTATAGTATTAGTAGTATATATTGATGATACACAAACTTGCTTGACAGGCAACCTTACCAATATTTTACAGGCTTACACATGGAAAATAAAATTGAAGGATTATCATTCTTTTGTTGGGAAATACCACTATCATCAAGCATCGGACTCACCAGCACAGCTGTGTATATCCAGAAGGCCCGAAAAAGGACTCGTGAAGAAGAAAGAAACAGAGAAGGGAAGTGCTTAAAACACAAGGTTACTAATCCTTCCCCCATATAAAACCACGGCAAGTCATAATTTGGAGTAGCCACTGGCCGCAAGTATAATCTGCATATGCTATAAAAAATAAAAAAGATCTTCATTATCATGCATAGTCTGATGCCAATATTGGCAAAACTCATAGTAGGTTGCTCAAGGCCGAGTTAAATACACATACGCTAGTAGCCAATGCTCAAAACAAACGCCAAACATCTCACCAACTATCCTAAAGTCTAGTGCATAGTGTGTTATATGTTGAACATTACAGCAAACAATCACATTTTTTTCCAGACACAGGCATAGCAAACGTTTCAGTCAGGAATAATACATTTTCCAACCTGCAGCCCTTTTTGACAGAAAAAGGACACATACAAGAAGATATAATGAGGACCTGAACGATAAAATTTGTAACTTTACTAATTGCTGTCACAAGAGCTCGGAGGAGTTCCGTTATGAGATCAGGAACACTTCCATTTCTTTTCCAAATTATCCACACACAGTATACAAGTGGAAGGAGAATCAATAGATAAATCAGAAGATTATGTGTGTTTATAACATAATAAAAATTTGTACAAACTAAACAAAAGCATACAAGATTGAAAAATCGGAGACAGGAGAGATCCATATACACTCTTACTGGACATGTTATCCATATGCCTCACATTAACTGAAGCAACACAAAGGATATCTTCATCTTCCAATGCGTAATCAAACTAACAAAAACAGGTAACCAAGCCTAAGGTGGTCGAATGCTGAGTAAAGCAACGAACCACGCAAAAAATTTCATATACAAGCAGGTAGCATATGATCAACTGATCAGCAATATAGAGGAATCAGATTCCAAAAGAGAAAGCAGCAGCATATACAAGCAAGCAGAAAGGTGGAAACTTCATAGAATATCTTTGACACTGGATATCATTGAAAAGACAGACGAAAGCAAGACTCTTCTCAGACTCCAAACCCTTCTTTTCATCTTTAGTGCAGCAGCGAAAGTGAGTTAAAAGGAAGGAAAGAAGAAAAGTATGCAATAATTAACAAACAACCACAACATAATATATATCGAGACATATAACCCATTCTTCCTCATTGTTTTTCATTCCTTTTTTTTCCCACTTCTAACAAGCACATCCGAAATCCCCAAGGGCTTAGGTCCTTGGTACTTTCTGCCCTCCCAATCAAAGCAACAATAGCTTCATTTCTAACATTTTTAGCCTGTAGGATTAGAGGCAGAAGGAAAAGAAAAAACATTTTTACCATAATGCAATTATCTGAACCCAACAGGAAAAAGGTCACACACCACCATCATATCCTATTTACTTGAAGGAAACCTTCATTGTTCCTTTTGGATAAAAATCAGAACAGAAGATCAAGCTCCTCACCAATTTGTAGCCCTACTTTGCCTGGTTAAAGAAGTAATTAGATCACAACAGAGGATAAGATGATTGAAATTTACCAAACTTTATATGGAACCGATGGAGTTTCCAACCTCAAATGATTCGAAGAGAGAAATAAGCCCTCATCAAGAAGGTTCATCCCATAAATCACTCAATAAGTTTTATTCAGTGATCAGACAGTTCACTTATATTCTAACTGAAGTACTTCTAGAGCAAATACTACTGCTGCCCAACCCAGAGCACATCCTGTAGTTTCAATTTGGAGATACATTATAAAAATATGTTCTTCTCATACAAATAAACAGAACCAGCATATGTGTCAAACGATCACGACATAGGTACCCTCTCCCATATATCAGCCAATTAAATGACAAGACTTTTGTCTCTATACTGCTTCATGCATAGTTCTTCAAGAGCACATTTTAACGTTAAATAACGCCCAATGACAAAGCACCTAAACGTTCAATACCACTTCGTTTTCTATCTCTCTCAAACGTTTGCGTCCTCTCACACAAAGAAAGAAAATTTATGTTCAGAACCTGTTTCATGCCTATGAATAGATAGGCGAGTGGCCACTAAAATCCACTAGTTGATAACAATTGAGACTGTGACAATCTCAAATATGGTCAATTGAACAACAATCAAATAAGAAAAAAATAAAATCCCAACAATTACAATGAATGTCCAAGTCTTCAATCAAGAAAACCTGTTTGGCGCCACACTGCATTCCGAACCTGGCGCAAGTCCCTCCCTTTCAACGTCCTCCCTACTCCTTCGAGAACCGAGTAAGCGAGCATAGGCGACTGCGCGGAATTCCTCGCCACAATCTCATGTGGAGGCAACATCTCTTCGTCCTCGTAATCTTCATCGCCATCGTCTTCATCGAATTCGCGGGGTCTCCTCCTCCTGTTCATCATTGCCTCGGACAAAACCGGAACATTCAACGGAGCTGACTGGTGGTACTTTACAGACGACGAGGAAGTATGTAACGGAATTCGGTCCTGCGGTGGCTTGGGAATTACGGGAATAAAACGCGAAGACGATGAAGAAGACGAAGAAGTCGAAGATACCGATGCCTTATGGAAGAAATGCGAAACGCTTCGGACACTGGTTGATGCTTCGTTCTCTGGAAGAGCGGCGAGGATACCGAACGCATCGGGGGGACCGAAACCTTTGTGGTTGTGGTGATTGAGGGAAGGGTGAAGGTGGTGGCGAGGGGTGGGTGAGGTGGAGGAAGAAGAAGGGGTAGAGGGATGGTTGGGTTCAGAATAGTCGCCGGTAAGGAAAACGACGTCGTCCTCGTTGAGCTCGTCGCCACCGTTAGTGCTGCTGGAGGAGCTAGGGTTTTCGAGGAGGCCGAGGAAGCGCTCGGTAGTAGTTGGTTTACGGTGGGGGAACCGGTGTGGATCGTAGAGATCCATTTCCGGTTCTGATTCGGAGGCTTTTGTTGGTGAAAAGCCTATATACCGTACAAGTATGATATAACAACCTTGGGAATCTGAGAGAACGGTGGAGAGAGAGAGCTAAGGTGGAAAGTGTATAATTTAGAATACACAAACAGGCCAGTGTCCACTCGAGGTGATGGGGTTTTTCGTTTTCTGAAAAAAAAAAAAACTTCTGTTCTGGGAAATATATTGTTAAAAATAATTTTGGTTGACCGACAATACTCGGTTGCGGTCGGTTATATTATTTGAGACCAGCGTAGACAGTGGACGGTTATTTTTCTATTTTCCTTTTTCTTCTGGTTTTTGGACCATAGATGTGGACCTGGACCCTTCTGATTAATGTATTTACGGTTAGGACTATCTCCAGTTACTAGGGAAAGGAATAAATGTGACAGAAAGTTAGTTGGAACATAGAAGGGATTAAGAAAATTATAAGAAATGGTGGTATTTAAGAAATCGGGTCTTTTAACTTAATATTACTGTTTTTAAATTTATTTACATAATTATAACACTTTGAATTTATATACTTAAATATTACATTTTAAAAAAAAGTTTGACGCGTCGAGCCCACTAAACACGTCAATAGAGCCATGACGTGTCCTTTCTTGTCGTGTACACTAAATTTTAGAAATGATTGTAGAACTCATCAAGAAGGAAAACGTCGTGAGGCTCACACATCAGACTTTTTTTTTGTTTTTTAATTTTTTAAAAGTGTAATATTAAGATAAATAAAATTAAAACTGTTATAAATGTATAAATAAGTTATAAAACTATAATATTGGGGTAAATCAACCTTAACAAATCATGTCCAGAAAAATTTTTTTACCGTGAATAATTATGTTAAAAATGACATAAAAATGTCTCTAGAAAATATTTTAATGGTTGAGTATTAGTACTACATTATAAAAATTAAATTGAGTAAAATTTTAAAAAGAGACAGGCTAGCTTGTTGTATAATCACTTTCTTAAAAAACAAAAATGAGATAACTAAATCACAAGATTATGTAAAATTAGTTTCTTCGGTCATGGCAAAAAAAAAAAAATTGTTTCTTCTCATCCCGAACATTTTCTTGTTTGATGAAGTAATTTTGATTTTGATCATTACAATCTTCTCAAGAGACTTCACCAACTAAAGCAAATGACACATGCGCTTTCACATTAGCACTACCAAATGCAGCTATAGCTAGAGCAGATGTGTTGGGTTCAGCATTGTATGTGAAGTGCACAAGTCCCATAGGAACTAGGAACATGTCCCCTGGTTGAAGTTTCTGAGTGAAAAGCTTATTGGTTGTGTCCACAAATCCCACTTGAAGGGAACCCTGAGTAACCAATAGTAGTTCAGCCCCACGAGGGTGGAAGGTGGATGTGAGGTGGGTTAAGAGTCCCACCTGGGTATTGAAGGACAGAATAAGAGACACCTTGTCCATTAATTGCTGGAAACTCTGTCAAGTTTGCCTTCAACGACTTAAACACTGTGGGTGGTTGGAAATTTTCCACAAGGACTCGCATGCCAGTGAAGGTGAAGAATTTCGCATCAATATTTTTTGCATCTTCGGGGACTATGAAATCAGTGAGGATATTTGCGTCACCTGCCATTGTTATTTTCACAAGGGCAAAAGCAGAGATCACCAGTAAAAAGAGTTTCAGGGTAGTGGAAGACATGGTGTACAAGAGAGGGTTGAAGCTGAAAAATATCTTGTGCTTGGGCTTTCTGAAGCGTTCTATTTATTATAGGGTTTTCTGTCTAACTGCCGCCCAATTTGGATGCTAAATTCCTAGCTGTGCATCTGTTGTCGTTATATCTGCTGTTTGATTGTGTTATTTGTTGCTAGAAGGCATTTACAGGAGTGGCTCAACTTGACCATATTTTATCAAGTGTTTAGTTGAAATTCCTTTCTTATCCTTTAGAGAAGGAAATATCTTTTATTTTCATTGTATTGCGAGTTTTAGGTACCCTTAATTGTGCCCTTGACTATAATCAAATTTCTCTCTTGACAGTTTCTATCCTGTGGAAAATTCAAAGAATTTTTCATCACTTTTTGCTTGGTAACCATCTATTCACACATTCGAATATAGCAGCATATTCTTACTGGGTTCCCCCTTAACGACTTTGAATTATTTAACATAAAAACAAAATCAGACAAATATGTGCTTTGTAGACATCAAATCACATAGTTCTTATGAATCGTACTCTAAAATGATTTGACTATGATCAAATCACTACGTGTACCAATGACATTATCCCTTAACCAGCCTAGCCTATCATGGCCTCCTCTCAGTTAAAATATACTGTCTCTTTTCTTTATAAGCTGTTCCTTTTGCTGAATCGCCAAAGCAAGCGAGCCAGATGTGCTATCAGACTTTGTAGTCCCTTAGAGCTATAACTAAACTATAGATGAGACTCTCTTCACCGTGGTTGTAGACTTGTAGTTGCTGATGTAGTTTTTCCAATGACTCTGGTCATTGTTTCTCATGCATTTCATGGTAGAACTTTGTTTCATAGGTTGAAAAATCAACTAAGAGTTAAGAGACTGCAAGCCTTTTAATTTTTTAATACTATTAGCTTAGGAAGCAAAGCCTTTCTTCAAAGATATAATGGTGGCAACATTAGTCTTGAAGGCCAAAGCCAAGACATTGTCATCAATGCTAGTGTTAAACAAAGTGCTACGAATCGATACTGTCCCAGCACTAGCACTACCAAATGCAGATATAGCCAGAGCATACTTTTTGGGATCAGCATTGTATTGGAAGTGCACAAGTCCCTTAGGAAATATGAAAATGTCCCGTGACTGAAGTTTCTGAATGAATAGCTTATTGGTTGTGTCCACAAATCCCACTTGAAGAGAACCCTGAGCCACGAAGAGTAGCTCAGCAGAGCGAAGGTGGGTGTGAAGTGGGTTAGTAGTCCCACCTGGGAATTGAAGGGCAGCATAAGAGACACTTTGTCCATCCACAGCTGGAAACTCTGCCTTGCTTGCCTTTGTTACCTTGAAGGCTTTGAGTACTTCGTTTTCCACAAGGACACGCAAGGCTTTGAGTACTTTGTTACCTTGAAGGCTTTGAGTACTTCGTTTTGTTTGCACCTTCGGGGAGTATGAAATCAGTGAGGATATCTGGGTCACTAGCCGTTACTATTTTCACAATGGCAAAAGCAGAGATCATCAGTGAGAGGAGTTTCAGGTTAGTGGAAGACATGGTGTAAAATTTTGAGGTATAAAGAGGGTTAGTCCTCAAGTTAAGGATTTCTATTATAATGGTTAGGGGATGAGGTGCTCGAGCCTTTGGGAGTGCTCTATTTTTTTGGGGTTGCCTGGTTGGAAACTTTGAGGATGACAAAGATTTTTCTTTTCTTAATCTATCCGGACGACAACAACTTATGAAGATTACAAAGGTACTTTGTTGTAATTGCAGCTATCATAATAGATGAGCATATATAGCAAAAATAGCAAGTTAATAATTGAACTAAATGAGTTTGGCACATTCATGGTTTTAATTTAAAAATCCTTTTGTATCCTTTCATTATAATATTCCAACTTGCTACAATGGGGGATATTCTACAACTTAGCCTTGTTATGACATGCCTTAGGATATGTTATCAAGGACCATGCTAACAAATCCGAATGTGTCAAAGTGAGAAAGGAATTTCACTTAATTTGTTCCAAAAATCCAAGAAACTGATTTTAAAAATATGAAATGGTTGCCTGTCAACCCTCTGTCTGCGTCTCTTCCTCTGCTCTGTGCCCTCATTTTCTTTTCATAATTGCTTCATTTTGAGGTATTTCCAATATCAAACACAATCTCACGTAGAAGTACACGAAGGGTGAGTGAAAAGAACAAAAATTGGCAATGTTTGTTCACCTACTTCATATCTAGATACATCCTTTAGTATATGCATCCGAGCACTTCATTGCCTCAAGAACTCAGAATTTACATCAAGCTCACACCTCCATAATGTACGCAGAGAGTTTGAAGCATATTCTTTTGGCTTTTTCCTTTTCTGTTCTAAATTTTTCATGTAGCTGAACTGAAAATAAGAATGTGCTTTATAAACATCAATTGAGCTGTGTACAGGGTTCACATATTGGCTCTCTAAGAACAAAGATAATTAAGTAATTCATATAAATTGACTACTTAAAGGATAGGATTATCATCAAAGATATAGTATTTTACAAATCTGTGGTTGAACACTGTTTCTTCTCTTGTAGCTGTCTTTATTAGACACGCCTATGTCATACCAATGACATGCCCGTGTTGAAGGGAAGTACACGCCCATGTCATACCAGTAGCATACCGTGTCAATGTCAAGTTAATGAACACGCCCGTGTTAACATCGCTAGTTAGTGAACACGCCCGTGTTCTATATATCAGATATGACAGTTAGGCGGTTAAATTAGTTTCTGTTAGTTAAGCTTTAGATCAAGTTGCTATATATATTGTAATCGTTGTATCTATACGATTCAATTCAATACAATTCATTCTTGTGCTTGGATCACATTCTTTGCTCCAAGATTCAATAGTCTTTGCCATTTGTTGGGTAGCTCAAGCAAGTGATCCAAATATTCAATCAGACTTCATTATCCCTGAAAACTCTAACTTAACCATAGATGGAAATTTCTTCACATTCACCGGAACGCGTGGCATTGCTCGCTCCCCAGTTCCACCAAGCTTTAAGGCAACAAAAGCAAGTGTAGCACAGTTTCCAGCACTAAATGGCCAAAGCGTGCCCTCAGCTATTCTTCAGTTCCCAGCTGGTAGTGTTAACCCATTTCTCACCCACCCTCGCTCAGCTGAGCTTCTTCTTGTTGCTTCAGGAAGTCTTGAAGTTGGTTTCATTGACACCACTAACAAACTCTGCACTTCCAATATAATGGAGGTCACTTACCTGCTGTTGCCATATCCGCTTTTGGTAGTGTAAATCCTGCAACTGTTTCACTATCAATCACCCTCTTTGGCACTGCCATTGGTGATGTTGTCCTTGCTAAGGCTTTCAAGACTGATGCTGCTACCGTTCAGAAACTCAAGGCTTTTCTTGAAGCAAAGGCTTCAAATTGAATTGGTGCGGAAGGTTTGGGGCTTGGGGGTTCAAAAACAGAACAAAAGCTGTGTGGATGGATTGGTGCTGAAGAGAACAGAAAGTGTGGCAATGAAAAGGAGGGAGAACATAGCAGAAACGAAGATCCGGGACGAGAAGAAGCTACGGAGGTTGAATCCACCTGATCCTTCCTCCTCCATCAAATTCAGAAGAAGGGTGTTAGAATTTTTCTTCGCCCATTGAAATGCAATTGAGAGTGTTGAAATATATGAGTGGGCTCCATCCAAGCTTTTAGAGAATGTTGTTTTTATGTTGAGTGGGTCACTTTTTATCCAAAACACCTAAGGCATTTAGACTTGTGTCATTCTACTTTATATACTTTCTGTTTTTTTTATCTTTAACCAATGTGGACTTGTTCCTACACTTTCATTTTCCAACTGAGAGAAGGCAAAGGGGGAAGTGAAGCAATCAATGTCAGATCCTAGTCGTAGACTACGGGAGCACCAGTCAACGGCAGAGGAGGGGTGTCAAATGGCAGTTAAAATTAAATGGCTAAAATAAAAAATTCTAAAGCATTTACTGCTACTTGTGTGTTACGTCAGAACAAACAATTAATTTTTGAATTAAATTTTAAGATTAATTAGTTCATTTTGTGAAACTTGAAAAACTAAGTCTCATTTTAAAATAAGAAGATCAAAATCAAATTGTTCATTTCACTAAATTAAAACTACCATTAAACCTAAAGTGGATTTTCAAGTTAGAGATAAAGTGCTTTAAGAGCTTTTATATTAAAAACCTCTCCTCATATAGCAAAAGTCTTCTCTAGAATAGAGAAATTCAAAACTGCTTTGAATACAAAAACTCTTTCAATAACTAGTGGAGGCAAATTCAATATTCCAAAATATATTCCATTTTATTTGTTATATTTTTCAAGTAGGCTCACAAATAACAAGAATCCAGCCTCTTTTTTTAAAAGAAAAACAAAATTCGCTTAAAGAGAAGATAAAAGTATCGGTACCTATGGAATACCTGCTTCAATTAAAGTATAATTAACAGATTGAAGTGAGGTTCCATTTGTGCTCCTTAAATTGAAGGGAGAAAGATGGGGTGCAGGAAGCGTGCTATATTCAGTATATTGCTCCTGGCGCTGTTGTTTCTTCATTGTCTTCCAGTGAGTCCCAAACTTCTCAAAAGCCATTCACATACATGTATGTTTTCTTTCTATTGTCTGTCAATTTTTCAGATTTCTAAACTCCAGATGATATTGTTATATAAACCATAAATAAATGAAAAGAAGTGCCAACAGGTAATTAATAGAAAAGAAAGTGAGGGAAAATTCATGAACAATATAGGGTTTATAGCTTACAACTTCACTTCCCTGTTATCAAATTGGCTTCAGATAAACTTAGTCATTGCCAGAAGGAATCAAAAAACTCAAAAATCTTGTTGGGATGTATATTCATATTTGCAAATATTTATGCTAGATTTTGAGCTTCTTGCTGCATGTTATATTTTATTAACTTAATTTGTTAATCACATGATTTCATTATTTGATTGAAGCAAATTAAGAAGATATAATAATTCTACGAATCACTGCCATACCCTGAAACGTAAACATTCACACATTCTTTACTTGTGGAAGCAGCATAGAAATGGAAGTGCATGATCTGTATTCTTACCTTACCAGCAAGTNTTAACTTAATTTGTTAATCACATGATTTCATTATTTGATTGAAGCAAATTAAGAAGATATAATAATTCTACGAATCACTGCCATACCCTGAAACGTAAACATTCACACATTCTTTACTTGTGGAAGCAGCATAGAAATGGAAGTGCATGATCTGTATTTGACGATGCCTGAGCTTGAGGTCGGGCGCAATCAGTGAGGTCGGGTCACCGAGGTCGGCTATCAATTCCTGCCTGTCAGGCGACCTAGTAACCTGCGGGGAAAAACTGCCCGGCCGGGTTAGGTTTACCGGGCTCCGAAGATTAAGTCAGATTGATTTGGACTGAAAAGCAGGATTATGATTGTTAGTAAGCGAGAATTTTTTGTCCCCTTCCTTGTGCTGGGTCAAGGACTATTTATAGTAGATGGAAAGCATGAGCTGGCGGGTCGGGCGAAATAAGTGACCCGTTTTGTCGTTTGGGCCTTTCGGGTCATAACTTTGTTTGGGCTCTTGCGTATATGGGCCCATTCTTTAGGGCCACCACACTTGCCCCAAAAAGGAAGTCCGAGACTTTATGTCCTCGGATTTTAAAAGAAATGGCGCCAAACCAAAATATTTCGTTTTAAGTAAACGGTTATCTTGGTGCCACCTGGCAAGGTAGAAATGGGACGGCAGGCAATTATTGCTGAGGCTGCAGGGTTTGTGTCTCGAGGTGAGTAATGACGGTATAGGAGGCGGCGTTGTCGCTTCGCGGGCTACGATGCGGCGCTAATCCTGACCGTTGAATGAGATCCATCTGGTTCGTTAGATGATGAAAGTGGAACGGTATAAATATGGGAGACTTATATTTTGTTGCACTTTTTACGAACGAGTTCCAGAAGCTGTGCTGAACAAAAAAGAAAGACTGAACTTTCGCCTACACTTTCGCCTATGCTCTTTCAAGGAGTCTTGTTTTCTCTCGAGCTTGCGATACCCAGGTAGCTTTTCCTTCTTCTACTCGAGATGTCTTCTTCTGGTGAGGTATCCATTTCTTCTTCTGGTTCTCTGAGCGGGGGGCCTCCTGAGAGGGTTTCTGTCCCTTTGTTTGTTCACCAACGGGTTAGGGAAGTTAAACCATCGATTAGGGCTAGACACATCCGAGCTTTGTGGGATAGTCATGTAAATGTGAATACCGACTATCATGACTTTGACCTAGAGCCCTGCCCGAGGAGTGCTCCTGTTTGCGAAAGTTGCCCTAGGGATAATTTTTTTACATTTAATGCCGCTTTCCTTGACCGAGCTGGGGCTGAACTTCCACTCACGGGCTTCGAAATGGAGTTCCTACGAGTTGTGAACGCGGCCCCTACTCAGATTCATACAAACGGGTGGGGTTTCCTAAGGGCCTTTCAGGCCATGTGCAGTGTTTTATTTGTGAGCGCCCGAGTAGATGTATTTTTTCATTTTTTCACCTTAAAGCACATTAGGGAGTCCGACCAAGAGTATGTGTATATGGCGAGCCGGCCTCGATTGTCGCTAATGAAGCCAGTCGAGGATTCGGCAAAGGGGTGGAAAGACCAATTTTTCCGGGTAACTATACCGACCTGGGATGGGATCCCCAGGCCGAACAAAGCATTTTTCCTCCACGAGGACGGAACTCCCCGATTCCCTTTGCGGTGGAATCAATACCTTAACAAGCAACCGGCTCGGGCCATGGGCGAGTATGACCGAGAGGCTCGTCGGATAATTGAGGTCATATCCGAGTTTACTTGCGAAAAGTCAAACCTCGTTCAGCTGAGGGCGAGAGATTTGATTGGTCGGTAAAATAGTCTTGCTGTTTTATTTCTGCTGTTTAAAAAATGGTTGACAAAAACTGTCTTTTTGTGATTGTCTTGCAGAAGAGAAAATCAGCAAAGCAGAGATGGTGCGAATCTCCAAGCTCGCCAAATACCGGAGTCGGGAGCAGCCAGGGGCGTCTGTGGCGGCCCCCGAAAGGGAAAACGAACAAACTGATGTCCCGACTGTTGTCACCGTAGCCGAACCGGTGACGGTAGTCTTAGCTGATGGTGCCCGGGAAGGCGAATTGGGCGGCGAGCAGGAGAGCGTGCCTGAGGGGAACAGGGAGAAGCGCCCTATTTCTGCCGACCTCGCAGCCGACCTCCAAGAAAAGGGGAAGGGGACCAAGAAGCACAAGTCGCATCGAGAGCATAGCAGACACGAGGGGTCTTCTCACCAAGCTGCCCGAGGGGTCACAGCTGAGGTCAGGGGCCTTGAACTCTTTTCTGCGGATTTGGCGGCTGAAGAGCCCAATCATGCAAGTTGCTCATACTAGAACACCTGGTTTCCTCTCCAGGAAAGGGTGGATTCCATTTTGACCCGAGTGGACACGGATCGACTTGCGAAAGCGCCAGCAGACATGCTTCTGTCGTATATGCTGTCAACCGCGACCAGGGAGCTGGCCATCATCCGCAGCTTACAAAAAAGGATGGGCGGCCCGGACTTGACCAGGAAAGTGCAAGAGGCAGAGGCGGAGGCCCGTATGCAAGCACAGGAGGCGTTAAAAGCTCTGGAAGATGCCAGGGCCGAGGCAAAACAACTCCGTGACGAACGAGAGTTAATCTTGGCCGCCAAGGATGAGGCCGAGGCTGAGGTTAACAAACTTCGCAGTGATGTGAAGGAACTCGAAGTTCGTCACGAAGTAGGTACTAAGGTGCTGGAGGAGGCCCATGCTCGGGCATGCGAGGTACGAGACACTTTGCGAGAAATGCGATCCCAAATGCGCCGACGGGTAGAGAGGGCCCGCCATTCAAAAGCCAGGATGAGGAAGAGAGCTGAGGAAAAATTAGAAAGAAACTTTGCTCATGCCCTAGAGCAAGGTTTCAACAATGCTATAGACCAAGCTCGGCTACAATTCCCCGACCTCCGAACTGAGGAGATGGACTGCTTTCAAGTTGTTCGGGAAGGGCGACTGGTACATGATGACGATGACGGTGAGACCCCGGAGGGTGCAAATGATGATGCGGAGGTCCGAGTATCGGATTCCGGGGGGGACTACGACTCGGCCACAGAGGAGGAAATGTACGGTCCCCCAACTGTAGGGAGTCCCCCAGCAGAATAGGGATTTCTTTGTAATACCTTGGTACAATAGGAATGTGCTTGTAATACGTTTGTACAAGAAAAATGGAAATTTTGCTAATGTGTTGTGACTTTATGTTTTGACATAACAGCGTTCGAGTGCTTAAGATCGGGTTTTAATAATTGCTCATAAAAAAGCAAGAATCTCACGATCCTAAGTAAGAAAAGAAAACAAGTTTAAAAAAGAGCAAATAAAAACTATGTCTTTTAATGGCGTAACGTGTGTGTGCTCGGGTTTTCGCAGAGCATTTTAAGTCGGTTTTGCGAAGTTCATACTTGCATGAGAGTCCGGTAACAGTATTTGTAATCAGATAAGGTTTGCCCTCGCGTGGGAGGTTGTAAACGAGAAGTGAACAGGGTGTATTTGTAACCTGGTTTAAGGTTTGCACTCGCGATGGAGGTTGCAAACAAAACATGAGCACGGTGTTTGTAACCGGCTGAGGTTTGCACTCGCGATGGAGGTTGCAAACAAGACAAACAAACTCGGTATATGTAACCGGCGAAGGTGTGCACTCACGATGGAGGTTGCAAACAAAACATGAGCACGATGTTTGTAACCGGCTGAGGTTTGCACTCGCGATGGAGGTTGCAAACAAGACATGAACACGGTGTTGGTGTCCAGCTAAGGTGTGCACTCGCGATGGAGGTTGCAAACAAGACAAACAAGCTCGGTATTTATAACCGGCTAAGGTGTGCGAAGGAATAAATGAAATAGTATACAGATTGAAAAGATTTTACTGTTCATAAATTCTGAGATTAGTTACATTCCAAGTTCTGGGGATAGGCGAACCGTGTTTGGTTGCGATTTTATAGGCGCCCTTCCCTAGGACTTCCTGAATTACATATGGTCCCTCCCAATTTGGGGCCAGCTTGCCCTCAGTGAGATGCTTTCTGGTGATGTCGGCTCTGCGAAGAACCAGGTCGCCGTTTTGGAAAATCCTTGGTCGGACTTTGGCATTGTAATACCGGGAGAGCCTCTGCTTGTAGGCTAACATGGTCAGCCTTGTTTTTTCCCTGTCCTCATCGAGCAGTTCAAGGTTGGTGTTCATGGATTCGTGATTATGATTGGCGTCGAAGTGCGCGCTTCTCCAGCTTGGTTCGCCGATTTCGACAGGTATCATAGCCTCTGCTCCATATGTGAGTTTGTAGGGAGTTTCCCGGGTAGAAGTTTGTGGGGTCGTTCGGTAGGACCACAACACCCAGGGAAGCTCGTCTATCCACCGACCCTTGGTGTGGTCTAGGCGCTTCTTCAATCCATCAAGAATGATCCGATTTGCGGCTTCTACTTGTCCGTTTGCTTGTGGATGCTCGACCGATGTATAGTTTAACCGGATGCGGAGCTCCGCACAAAAGGCTCGGAACCCGGCGTCTGTGAACTGGGTCCCGTTATCAATGGTTATGGTATGGGGGATACCGAACCTGCAAATAATAAAGGATTGGAGAAACTTTTTAGCATTTTTTACAGTTATGGCGGCTAAAGGTTCAGCCTCAATCCATTTTGAAAAATAGTCTATAGCAACGATAAGAAATCGTTTCTGCCCGGGGGCCTGGGGGAAAGGGCCGAGCAGGTCCAAACCCCATCGGCTAAAGGGCCAGGGTTCAACCGTTGTAAAAAGGTCGGAAGATGGTGCGATGTGAATGTGGGCAAATTTTTGACACTTATCGCATTTTTTCAATAGATTTGTGGCATCCGCTTTTAGAGTCGGCCAGTAATAGCCAGATCGAAGAGCTTTGGATGCCAGAGAACTGGCACCTATGTGATGTCCACATATACCCAAGTGAATCTCATGCAGGACGTAAAGTGATTGCTCGGGAGTCAGGCACTTGAGAAGTGGGGTGCTGTATCCACGTTTATACAGAGTTTCTCCTTCAAGGCAATAATTGCAGGCTATTCTTTGTAGCTTCCTCGCTTGGACCTTGTCGGGCGGAAGCTCCCGGGTTTGTAGGTAGCGGATAATCGGAGTCATCCATGATGATGCTTCTTGATCGATGTTGGCTACTTCTTCAGGATAAATGCTTGGATGCAAGATTGTCTCTTGGATGACCGTTTGGTTGTGGCCAGGTTTTTTACTGCTGGCTAACTTAGAAAGGATGTCGGCCCGGGTGTTTTCCGTCATTGGGACATGGTGTATTACAAATTCCTGGAAGCGAGAGATATACACGTTGGCAGTGGCCAGGTACTTGGACATTAAGGGATCTTTTGCTTGGAAATCGCCCTTAATTTGACTTGTGACCAGCTGTTAGTCCGTTTGGACTTGAATCGTTTCGGCGCCCAGCTCAAGAGCTAAACGCAAACCAGCTATTAATGCCTCATATTCCGCTTGGTTATTTGATACTGGGAAATCAAAACGTAAGGATTGTTCAAAAATGACTTCCCCTGACCCTTCGATGACTATGCCAGCACCTCCTCCTTTTAAGTTGGAAGACCCGTCCACGGAAAGTGTCCACTGAGGGGAAACTGCCCCTCCGGGGTCGCCTGTGCGGGTCATTTCGACTATAAAGTCGGCAAGGGCTTGGGCCTTGATTGCCCCCCTTGGTTCGTAATTTAACGAATGCTCAGAAAGTTCGACCGACCAACCCAACATGCACCCGGCCAGGTCGGGTTTTTGGAGAATCTGTCAAATTGGCTGGTCGGTCCGGACAGTTATTAAGTGATTTTGAAAGTACGGGCGCAGACGCCTGGCTGAAATGAGGAGGGCGTAAGCGATTTTTTCGATTTTGCGGTATTTAAGCTCAGATGCCTGGAGGGCGTGGCTAGTATAGTACACCGGGTATTGTATTTTGTCTTGCTCTCTGACTAGAGCCGAGTTTACTGCGTGCTCGCTGCTGGCCAGGTATAGAAAAAGGGTTTCACCCTGGCGGGGTTGGGAGAGGATAGGAGGTGAGGCTAGATATTTTTTTAAGTGATCGAATGCTTGTTGACACTCGTCTGTCCATTGGAAATTTTTGAGTTGCTTGAGAATTTTAAAAAAGGGCTGCGCCTTGTCTGCGGATTTTGACATGAATCGGGATAGGGCTGCAACTCTCCCGGCCAGCCTTTGAACATCCCTCACTATTTTGGGTGGTTCCATATTTATGATGGCTTGGCACTTGTCGGGATTTGCTTCTATGCCCCGATGGGTTAACATGAAGCCCAGGAATTTCCCGGCGCCGACCCCGGAGGCACATTTGGAGGGATTCAACCTCATACGGTGCTTCCTGAGTTCGGCGAATGTTTCTGCTAAGTCTGCCAGATGCTCGAGACCCGAGTTGGATTTGACTAGCATATCATCTACGTAGATCTCGATGTTTTTTCCTATCTGCTTTTTGAGTATTTTGTCGACCAGCCTTTGGTAAGTGGTCCCGGCATTTTTTAGCCCGAAGGGCATCACCTTATAACAGTAAATAGCGTGCTCAGTGATGAAAGCTGTTTTTTCTTCGTCGTCTGGGTGCATCCTTATTTGATTGTATCCAGAGTAAGCATCCATGAAACTCAGGAGTTTGTACCCGGAGGCGCCATCAACTAACTTGTCGATGCTTGGCAGGGGATAGGGGTCTTTGGGGCAAACTTTATTGAGGTCGGAGTAGTCCACGCACATACGCCATTTCCCATTAGGTTTTTTAACCATGACCACGTTGGATAACCAGGTCGCATAGGGTATTTCCCTGATGAAGTCAGCATCGAGCAACTTCTGGACCTCTTCATCAATGGCCTTTTGCTTTTCGGGGCCGACCACCCTTTTCTTTTGAGCCACCGGGTTAGCGCCTACATTTATGGCGAGTTTATGCGAAATGAAGTTAGGGTCAATACCTGGCATATCGACGGTAGTCCAGGCGAATAGGTCGGCATTGGCCGCCAGAAGCTCCGTCATCTTTTCAAGTTTGTCAGGAGGCATGCCCAATCCGATTTGGACTGTCCGCTCGCTCGTATTGCCAATTTGAAATGTTGAGAGATCACCTTCTGGCGTTGGTCTGAGGCTTGTCTTTGATTCCTTATTGTCGAGTTCCTTCAAAGAAATTTGGTTATCCGGTTTTGGTTTTTCCGGGTAATGACATTTTGACGATTTTGAGTAATCGATGGCCAAGCTGGTGTTATAGCATGTTCTGCCGAGTAACTGATCTCCTCGGGCTTGCCCGACCGTTCCAGACATAGTTGAAAATTTTAAGAGAATGTGCTTTGTTGAAACGATAGCATCGATTTTATTAAGGAAAGGTCGTCCTAGGATAGCATTATATGCCGAGGGGCAATCGATGATCAAGAATCTGACCTTTGCACTGGTGAGGTCAGGGTATTCCCCTATGGTTGCTAGGAGAGTAATGGTTCCTCTCACCTTGACGTGGATTCCGGAGAAACCAACCAAAGTTCCGGGATAGTGGTCAAGGTCGGAAAGAGGGATTCCCAATTGTTCGAAAGCGTGGTTAAAAAGGACGTCAGCTGAACTCCCTTGGTCGATGAGAACCTTCCGGACTTCATAATTTGCCATGAAACAGGAGATTACCACTGGATCGTCATGTTCTTGGTCAATTGTGCCGTAGTCCATGTCGGAGAATGAGATGACTGCGGTATTTCGACCTTTTGAGGCTATGTTGGTATGAAAGACTTCTTTCTTGTGCTTTTCTGCGGCCCTTTTATGCCTTTTCCTTGAAGATCTGGACACGCCTCCGCCGGCGAATCCACCCGCGATGGTATGTATAGTTCCCGCGGCGGTTCGCCGTGGATCAGCTCTTGTCGAAGGCGGGCTTCGCGTAGGAGACCGACTTCGACGCCTTTTTGAGCTGAGGTCGGGGTTTCTCGGAGAGGATCTACGAGCCTTGGTCGCTTTGCTTGATGGCCGGGGGCTTGGGAGAGGAAGGCCCGCCCTGAACCGCTGTAGGTACCCTCTTCTCAGAAGGTCTTCGATGAGGTTTCGAAGGTGTCTGCAGTCGTCGGTGTCGTGTCCCCGGCCTTGGTGGAAAGCGCAATATTTTTCTTTATCAGAGCCCACATCTCCTTTGGGTTAAGGGAGACTTGCGAGTTTGGTTTGGCATATTTCTTCCAGAACTCGAGCTCTCGATTGATTTAAGGGAGTAAAGGCCTCAAAACGTGGTCGGAGGGGAGATTTTTCTTGACGAGCTAGTTTGCGATCGTCCTGAGGCTTTTTCTCCTTGGCTCTGCTTTTCTCCGACTGACCTAGTACCTCTTCTAAATTTATATGTTTAGCTGTCAAAGTGAGCAGCTCGGGGAGGTTATTTGGGGGATAGAGCGTTAGGTTCTCGTGTAGTCGACCCGGTCGGAGACCTGCCTGTATGGCGTGCATGGCTACTGAATCTGTCAGATTTCGGACTTGCAAAGAGAGCTTTGTGTAACGGTTCATGTAGTCTTTTAAGGACTCGGTCTCTTCCTGTTTTAAAGTGGCCAAAATTGCTGAGGATCGCTGATGAGTTATGCTCGTAGAGAAGCGAGCTTGAAGGAGTTCGGACAGTTGATCGAAATTCGATATGCTGTTCGGTGGGAGGTTAGAGAACCACTGGAGCGCTGCTCGGCGCAAAGTAGTTGGGAAAGCTCGACACATGATTTCGTCACAGCTACCCACCAGTAGCATAATGGAATTGTAGTTTTCCAGATGCTCCCTGGGGTCTGTTAGACCGTCAAATGGTTCGAGCTGGGGTTGCCTGTATGTAGTTGGTATGGGGTAATCAACTATATTTTGGGAGAAGGGGTTTCTTCCCATTTTTTTGACTTTCTCCGGCACAAGTGAGGGGGTCTGAAAGGAGCCACTACTATGAGTATGTAGGTGCGAGGAGACATCCGGACTGCCCAAGTGGTTGTTCGGGGTATCCGCTATGAATCGGGACCCGCTGATCGCGGCTTCAGGAGAAGGTTGGTAAAGTGAGCGCCCTGAGGATTCAACTTGGTGTGTATTGGCGGTTTTCTTAAATTCGGCCAGCTCGGCCCTGTCAACGAGGCGTTCTGTTTTGAGGTCTTGTATTTCTTGCATGAGGAGGCGGAGAGTATTCCCAACTTGCACAGGATCTCCGAAATGGCCGGAAGGGGTATCCCTGGGAAACGCTTCCGGGGTAGGTCCTAAATTGGCCTCTGTTTGGATTCTGCGAGGCGATGTCCTTGTGTTCGGAGGTGAGGGAGGTGGTTCTCTAACCGGCGTGAGTACACCCTCTTTTACGGAGGGTATGATTGATGGGGTAGGTGCGTCATCCATACCCATCGCACTAGACTCATGATCAGCCAAAGAGATTTGTAGGTGTTTTAAGGGAAAAGGAATTCGTTTCCCACAGACGGCGCCAAATGACGATGCCTGAGCTTGAGGTCGGGCGCAATCAGTGAGGTCGGGTCACCGAGGTCGACTATCAATTCCTGCCTGTCAGGCGACCTAGTAACCTGCGGGGAAAAACTGCCGGGCCGGGTTAGGTTTACCGGGCTCCGAAGATTAAGTTAGATTGATTTGGACTGAAAAGCAGGATTATGATTGTTAGTAAGCGAGATTTTTTTGTCCCCTTCCTTGTGCTGGGTCAAGGACTATTTATAGTAGATGGAAAGCATGAGCTGGCGGGTCGGCGAAATAAGTGACCCGTTTTGTCGTTTGGGCCTTTCGGGTCATAACTTTGTTTTGGCTCTTGCGTATATGGGCCCATTCTTTAGGGCCACCACAGTATTCTTACCTTACCAGCAAGTAAAGCTTTCATCTTTTAACCTTTTGTTTTACATAAGAAGCCATCTTGAGCTCCAAGCCTTGTGTATTCTTACCTAATTAGTTTTTCTTTTCTAAATTGACGTCTAAAATATTTTCAGATAAAGCAAGACCACTATCAAGTCCTCCCGCAGTTGCCGTGTGCATTAATAGGCGTGGTGGCGGTGGCGGTCATGGGGGTGGCCACGCAGGTGGTGGCCACGGTGGCAACACAGGAATGCATGGTAATGGTGACACTGACGACAACCATAGCGCACACACAAATGGAGGCACCGATATGATCCATCGCAATTACCAGCACGGCACTAGTACTAGTAATGCCATCCAAAATCAAAACTATGAACTGTTTTTGGTTATTTTGTTGCTTTATTGTAATAAACTTTTTTTATTTCTTTGGTTTTAATGATAAGGGTATTTTCGGGCTAGTTTTCGCGTACTGAAACTAAGTTTTTCTCTAAGCAATTTTAATAGCACATCCCCTACATCACCTTGGTACATTCAAGAGAAAAATTCCCCTAAGTTCTAGCCTCAAGATTTAAAACTTTATTAACTTAAATAAACTTATTGCATCTTTACTACTAGACTAAACTTTTAAAAATTTTATTGTAATAAATTTTAGATTAGCTGGTAAACTATCATTCTTTTAAGATGTGAGTTCCATCAAAACTCCTCAAATGAGAGAGTGGAATGACGGAATAACACTACACCGTTAAAGGCAGAATAACTTAGCAACCTCCTAAACTTTAACAGGTGTTTCTGATAAAGTCCCACCAAACTCATTAGTTATATTTAAGGGATTTTCTTTCTTTCTTTCTTTCTGCCAAGGTATTTCGTGCAATTATCTCTTCTTGATATTTGATTATCTGTAAAAGTATATAAGTGTGAACTTTTTAAATGGCAATTAGTATACTCTACTATGGAAAAATCCAATACCATTTCTCATTTTTTTTTTCACAGCTAATAACTTCTCATGATTTCATCTAGTATATGAACGACATGCTTTTTCCAAATGTGGGTCCTCCACTTTCGAGTGAGTAGTCGTAAGTATTTGTGTGTTCTAGTGAAACAATCCTTCATTAATTATTGATTCATATTTCTTGGGATGATATTGAAACATGTCAAAAGATATTGGTGATATATTCTTTTCTACAGTTATCAAACTAGCAAAGATTCAACAGACTAAATCATATAAAAACGTAATATTCAAAATGAAATATCGTTATGGGAATCAGGATCTATAATCTAAAGACATCTTTGAATGAAGGTTTAAAAAAAAAAAACTAATTGAATGATGATTTTTAACGACCAAAGAACATCCATGACCAGGCGTACCTTATCGGCCCGTGTCGATCATATAGGCAAGTATCCAATTTTAGTAAAAACACGCGAGTAGCCGAATACCCGAGATCATAAATCAGACACATGCCGCATGTGGTCTTCTTTCGTCAGTGTATAATTTGACCTTTGCGTTTCAACTCAAAGACGAACTTGTCCTCCATAGCCCATCAAGGTGCGACCACAATTCAAAAAAGCCGAGGGCGTTACCGTCATCATGCGTCAAACCCTGTTCCTACTTCAGTCTCTCCCCAAATTGTAGACTTGTAGTCCATAGCCGAACTGTCAACACCAGCAGTCCAGCACTGACCAGCCAATCGACTCTGCGAGTGCAACTAATAGAAAGAACCTCCTTTCTTCCAACTTCCAAGTAAATTGCTTTGAAGATCATGGGCAAGAAGGTAAAATGGAGCTGGAGTTCGGCGATAATCGGAGCAGCATCGGCTGTAGCAGCGACTGCTATCATATCTGCGAAGCCCAAGGACCCAACCTTCCATTTGATATCAATCAACTTCACTTCCTTGAAGGCCAACCTTCTAGTACTCGACGCCGAGCTCATCCTCACCGTACACGTCACCAACCCCAACATCGCCCCCATACACTACTCCTCCACCACCATGGCCATCTACTACGAAGGCTCACTGCTGGGTTCCGCTCAGGTGCAAGCCGGATCGCAGCCGCCCCGCTCCTGCCAACTGCTACGCCTCCCGGCTCGGCTGCGCGGGCTGGAGCTGGCTCACCACGCCGCTAAGTTTGTGGCCGACGTTGCCAAGCGCGAGATGATGCTCGATGCGGCTGTGGATATTGGTGGCACGGCCAAGGTCCTGTGGTGGGACCACAAGTTTAAGATCCACGTGGATAGCCATGTGACCGTTGACCCGGTGTTTCTCGATGTCATTGATCAAGAAAATAGGTCCGAGCTGGATCTGCTCCTCGCATAGGATTGTAGTATTTCTGTTTTCCGAATGCAATTGACATGCTAAGCGCCTAAGCCTATTATTTTCTTTCAATTATTTTTCATTCCAATAATTGAAATTTGAAAACAGTCTTATGCTCTCCAAATTCCAAGATTGTCGAGAAACGAATTCAAATATATGAACATCCAAACAAATTTGTCAAAAATAATCCGCAATCAAGAAAATAAATAGTTGAATATCACATAATTAGGTAGGATTTTATGCACGTGGTTGGGAGAGAGGGGCATAAGAATTCTCATTGCTGTGGAGGAGCAAAATATTCATATTCATTAACTAGGCAATTGAAAATCAACAAACGTCTTCGATAAAATTAACGGCAGGATATAAGTTGTAATCATCAACATCAAGCATAATCTTTAAAGGAAAAAAATCCAGCAAAATGCGATCTTCTTGAAGAAGGTAGAGATAAGGTAGTTTTCTAACACACAGAAATAGGCTATCCCTACGTGAAAGAAAGGAACGTCTCCATGTCTAGGTGTTGGTGGCCCTTGTGTAAATCTGTTGGCTAGCATGAGCAGATATCAGCCTAATTGAACCTCTTGCCATCAGGTCTCTGATTGCACGACGTGCCAAAGATCCATTGATCTGAAAATGGTAAGGAGGAAAATAAGAATGGATAAGTGATCATCAAAAGATCAGTTTTACTTATTCTTGCAATGATAAACTATGCCCAACTATGATACAAAACCAAAATGGCAAACAGATCTTATAAATTGCTTTTATATATTTATCCAAACAACAGGCTTCATTGTGCGATGAATTCGTACAAGTAACTGACAAGGTAATCATGCACTGCTCTGGACCAAGAAATTTTACATGTTACAGCAGGTGGTTAAATTAACAGAGTAAAATAAACCATTAGATGAGACTGCTCCGCTATTAGTGTAATTCCAGATGTCCTTGCCAAAAAAGACCATGGATTACAACATGAATTTAAGAACCTGGATTATCTAACATAACAAGAAATGAAACAGATAAATAATGCGTGGTGTAATACCTTAGACGTATAAAGCAGGGCATTATTTGATCTCAATATCTACTTATCCCACATCATTTCACCTAAGCAAAATTCAGAAATACACCGACCCCATGCTCTTCATACTGCTTTCATAATTTTGCTATGCTCTGGTGTTCAGGTGCATGCATAAGAAAACAATGCAAAAGATTGCTTCCTTCGTTTTGTTGCTTCTAATTCTAAAACCTCTCCCTCTCTCAGACAAATGCATTTATAACATTTGTCAAAATAGATAAGAGTGTACTAGCTACTGGTTAGTATTAGTAGGAAAGAAGAAAAAGTGGGCATGAAGAAAAACAAGCATAAAGAAACAAGGTGTAATTACTGATTATCACATATGTAAACTAGCATTTTGTCTATCCAAGAATGCAGTTTCTAAGACACATCATGAAACTGCTAAGAAATTTGTGGCTAGAGGATAAAAATTGTCTCATACTGCTGCTCTCAAGCAAGATATGGGAGATGAAAGAAAGTTCACAAGCACATAACTTCCACCGAAACA
>QAOA01008251.1:8514-44428 GCA_003255065.1 Cercis canadensis | reverse complement strand
AAATTAATCTCATGACATAAATAATTACATATGACCATTAAATTAATCTCAAGTCACATAAACTTAAGTAATATGAAATTATTTGAGACTATACTTTCCCTCAATCAATTTACCGCTAATTAAGTTCAATTGAAAAAGATTTCACGAAATTGAATTAGGCTTTATTCAATTTGTCCAAAATCTCATTTCATAACGAATTGGAGACTATTCAATTCAATAGTTATTATGTGAAATTAAATTGATGCATTTTTACTTTGATACTAACCAAGTTTGAATGAAACTGAATTGATTTTTTTTTTTTTCCAAAGAAGCTCTCCAACAATTCTTCACACATAGTTTTCAATTCTTCCCCTCAGACAAAAAAATTGCTAAAACCTTATAATTAAAGGTTGAAAGAACAGACTTTTTCTTAGAGAGATAGAGGGAGCTTAGCGCAATTCATGAAGGACATGTTAAATTCTTGATACCTAGGATTTTTTTNGATTTTTTTTTTTTTAAAGTTTGAAGAAATTTGTATCAAAATAAAATATTTTTTTAGTAAAAAAAAACACTTTGAATTTTATTTTAATTTCATAAACAAGCTAAAGATAAATTTAGTTTAGTCGTTCACTTTAGTACTTAATTATTATTTTTTGGCTGAAACTCTTAGAGATTTTCAGCTTACTTGAAATTTATGAACTCAATTATATCTAAATTTTATTTTTTTAATAATTGAGGGATGAAATTACAATTACCCAAAATTGGGTTATGCATAGTGTTGTTTTACTTGAAGAGCCTTGAAAAGCTTATATACTTGTCATCATTTGGTTGGTGCTGATGTGGCAGTGTCAGAAGTACGAAGAAAGTCGTATCCCATAAATTTATATATTTTTACTCAATGAGAAATAAGGTTGTTTGGGTAGAATAATGTCAAGTGCAGAATCATAGATTGTATTTAAGTTTGACAAAAATAAATTTAAAAGAGCTACAAGCCCACTTGAACTTAGGCAAAGTTACCTTTTAAGTTNGTTGGACTCAGACCTAGATGAATAATAGAATGCTACTTCAAATCCAAATTCATAAGCTCAACCTCTCTTATTTTTTCTCCCAATTGCTTGAAAAAAAAAAGATAGAGTCATCAACAGATTATCCTGAGATTACAATATCCTTTTTTAACTTCTTAAAGAAACTTTGCATATAATTTCCAAAAGAACACAAAACAAAAGTAATAAATGAACATACATAAATTATACTAGAAGCTCAATTAATTATTATGTTACAATTAAAGATACTCACATAAGTCCTTTCTGTCATGGGTGTTGACCACTAGTTTGTCTCATCGTTATGATTCAACTTACAAAAAAGCTCTGGGATGGTAGCCTCTCTTCTTAGCTCCCGTGTCTAAAACATATAATAAATTTATATTAGTTATCAGTGATCAATTAAAACATAATTATAAAAATTTTATTATCAATAAATAAAACTTACATATCGCCTTTTATGCTCTGACACAGAAATGGAGCCACCCCGGTACAGGCATCCTCCCTCACTAATTGATCTATTCTTCTTGTTTCGCTTTGACTTCTCCTTGAACTCAGGGTCAGTCCTCCACTTAACCCATAGTGCGTCAAAGACTTCTGTGGACAACCACTTTCCCTTTGACTTGCGATTACGAATGGAAGCTAAGTTTGCTCGGACTGTGTCAGCACACTTAAGGCCCCAGATCCGCCTAATAGCAACATCATATTGTGAATCCCACCTACAATATTTCTAAACTAATGATAAGGAGAGATTAGTTAGACTATTAGCAAAACACAATTGACAAACATAATGTGTAAAATAAATAATATAATTTAATTATATAACCTGAAATTCGTTCCACCACATATCTCTCACTTTTTGGGGAATGTCCTTCCAGCCCATCCACGGTTGTTCATACTTGGCCTTCATGATAGAAGAAATGACACCAACTGTTCCAGTAGACGGTATAAACCTATACAACAGAAATTAGAAAATTTGTTATATATAAAACATATATGAAAACAGTACTAATAGTAACAAAGTAACATAGAAAATTTAGACATCTTACTCTTTCCATTCGGTCGAACCAACAACCTGCATCCACACACTACCGTAGTGGACATAGCAACAGAAGAACCTTGAGTCGATGATGCATTTGATGATGCTATGTGGGTGGATTCAATGGGAGTAGAAAATGGTGTATCATCAATATGCACGTTAGGGAGTGCAAAATAAGTTTGTAATGGAACATGAACTCTGCCTCTACCTCGTGAGCTAAAATCACAAGCATGTGTGTCTGTCCCTGACATGTGTAAATATAAAAACATCAAATATGTAAGTGAGACATTAAGTAATAAGTACATCCACTAAATTTTATAAAGGCATAAGTCAACCATAAATTAACCTTAACAATTAATCACTTTCAACCAAGTAATCACTAGCTAAAATCATCAAAGAAGCACCTCCACAAGCATATGACTCAAACAAGCAGGGTATTTCAAAATAATGGTGTTAGTTGGAGGAGCTCACCTTAGGAGTGATGGAGGCAGTTTCTAACATGTTTTCTTTAGCATTCAAATTGGAGTTACGCCCTTGCTTTAGTTTCTGCTTCGTAATGAAATTCTGATCAATTTTACATTGATCAATGTCTTTTGGAATGTTGTCAAATTTATTGTAGGTTAGTGACTCCTTCAGAATTTGTGGTTTTATGCGTACATCATTCTTGTGTTCTCCCTTCAATTTGTGAGCAGATCTTAGAAGCTGCTTTGGCGTTGAAAAGGGCTGATCTAGTCGTAAAGTAGCCTCAGTCTCTATATTTCTAACTGTCTCATCTTTGCCCAAGTTTAATGCATGCATTTCGTTTTCTGGGTCCGAAGTATTTGCTATTTCTTGTTCATATAGAGCAGGCTTGTCCACCAGAGTTATGTTTACCTTCTCTCTCTCTGCACCACAATCAATAATAACTTCCTTCGAACCACTTTCCACTTGCATTCCTTCATCTTCATTAGAATCTCTCTTCGAAATTTTGCAAGTGTGAATTTTACAAATATCATCTTCAAATCCAATGTCCTCAACAAGGGCTTCCTTGCATAACAATGGGTCCTGAAAATTAATTGGAAGAGCAGAATTTACAGCAATCTTGCATGCCATGAATCTATCTGCTTCCACTGGCTTCTGACACGTCAAATATCTTCCAGTTACGAACAAAGAATCACTAGAATTATGAACAGATCCAGAAATCTCTCCTTGAAGAAACAAGCTTCTCCTGCCATGATTATCAGCTTCCCTGTATTCAATATTTGGTGTTGGACAACATGAGAGCTTACCATATGTGTCTCTAGTCAAGGGGATCATAGCTCTCCCACTATGCATATTTCCTGATTCAAATCTTATTGCAGGGGAAGTTCTTCTCAAAATACAATTCGCTGTATCAACATATTTCTGTATATGTAAACGAAAATTTTCAAAACTTGACATTTTAAAATGGTAAGAAAATTTTGAGGTACTTGATATTCGATATGAGGATTTCCCGCCCTCTGTGTTGGATGTGGAAATTACGGGAAGGTTCACCAAAAAGCGAAAAAAGCCCTTCAATTTTGTGAAATGACACACAAACAAAGAAAAAAAAGAGCCGGGTGGTTTTGCTAAGCTACCATCATAAAAAAACAAATAATAATGGATCGCTACCCCTATCTAATTGGATGGTTTCAATATTACTGTAAAGATATCAATATCTAAATTTTATTTTTTAATAATTGAGGGATGAAATTACAATTACACAAAATTAGGTTACGCATAGTGTTTTACTTGAAGAGCCTTGAAATGTTCTATACTTGTCATCATTTGGTTGGTGCTTATGTGGCAGTGTCAGAAGTTGTATTTGTGCCACTTGTAGCAAGAAAGTCGTATCCCCTAATTTTATATATCTTTACTCAATGAGAAATAAGGTTGTTTGGGTAGACTAATGTCAAGGGCAGAATCATGCACATATTTCTTATATGATTGTATTTAAGTTTGACAAAAATAAATTTAAAAGAGCTACAAGCCCACTTGAACTTAGGCAAAGTTACCTTTGAAGTTGTGTATTTAGAGAAGTGAAGTGAAGTTAAAAGCAATGTACAATTTCGAATATAGAGAAGTGAAGCTAGAACACAATACATAATTTATAAACGCGATATTTAAAGAGAAAACATAGCACCATAACTTGCTGCGAACAACGTCAGAAGATCAAAGAAATCCTACTAAATTTTATCCTATGTATCCTAAATATATAGAGACATAGTGATCACTCCCAATAAAACATAATTGATTAACCATTCAAAGAGAGGCAATCCACCCAACCATTCAGTTCAAGGGCCATCCACTCAATTGAATCAGAAATCTCCAATCCACATAATACAATCATGTTCACTACATGGATTTTAAAATTGTCAGATGTCAAACTCTATTAGAAGAACAGGGCAGTCACGCAAGTACACATTTCTTGGACAGATTGTACAGCTAACAATGAAAACCACCTTATATGGGTTTGATCTTGTAGTGGAGTGAAATGAGAGAGAAGACGAAGCACTTTAGATCCTGCAAACACACAAAATTCTGATGAGAATAAACCAAAGGCGCAACTCGCACATCAAAGGCAAGCTAATATGAGATACTAAAATTCACTGGAGTGGTCACTAGGTTAATAAACATAGGCAAATGTTATCTCTGACGCAGGATGAAATAGTGTTAAGAAAACAGGCGCTTAAAGGTGATTATTACATGAACTATATTGGTGATCTCTAGGTCCAATTAATATATATGTTATAGATGCAAGGAAGTTGGTAGAGAATCTTTTTTTTTAGTTTTCTTTATTTTGAGTTCTACGCTTTATATATAGTAAATTTTAATAGTCCCTCGTCAGGGACTGTGTTTAGGTTTAGACTTGATGCTGTTTTGTGTCTCATTTGTTCCTAACTTTTCAGTTGATCTGACACATTTAGTTAGTATTACTAGGAAGTTTTACTTCATATAGGATTAGAACTAGAGTCCAAACTCTATTATAAGCCTGGAATGCTTTATTTTGGTGGAGGAGTATGCTTTAGAATAATTTCCAAATGATAAAGCTGGGTTTCTTAGGATTATGCCCCACAATTTCATTATAAGGTGTAAATTCCAAAGGAACCCAATGTAAGATGCTAAGGTTGTTTTCTCTTTCCTGAAGTTGATCATGCCCATTGAATACATAACATGAAATTTCTTCTTAGACAGACACCTTGAAGTAGTCCCACACTCTCACTAACAAGAGCCAAAGGTATTCATCTTCTGAATTGTCCTAATAAAACCTTGCCTAGCAACACTCAAATTACTGTTTATCGTGATCACACCCCAGAACTGTCCTTGATTCAATATTTGACTGCTTTACTGGCTCTCAAACAAATCCTATCCTACCACACACAAGACTAGTACATATTCATCTAATTTCTATCTTCAAGTTCTTGATTTAACCCAAACTCTAGCATGATAAAATTCAAATTCCTTCACTGTCCTATTTCAGTTGGAATATCATAGGAAACCACTCATCAGTCCCAGGTCAATCTCATTTAAATGTGTGTATCAGCTATCTANCTGGCTCTCAAGCAAATCCTATCCTACCACACACAAGACTAGTACATATTCATCTAATTTCTATCTTCAAGTTCTTGATTTAACCCAAACTCTAGCATGATAAAATTCAAATTCCTTCACTGTCCTATTTCAGTTGGAATATCATAGGAAACCACTCATCAATGTGTGTATCAGCTATCTAAATGGATGAAGCCCCAGCCAACAGTAGAAATTCCTTATAGAACTCCAAATGTCCCCCAACAGCAGCTGCCCTGTCTAGGGTTTTGGGGAAGCTGAGTGGACAGGGGACCCAATGGAGCAAGTTGACATCAGTCAGGAATCACCAATGGCACATGGCAAACTTAAGCAATGACCAATGACATTCAAGAACCATTAATAATGATGTGTTTTCTCACTTTCAGAACTAATAAATTATTACTCAAACTACCTACTCACAAGATTTTCAAGTGCTTCCTGGATTTCAAATAGATCAACTGGACTGTCCATGGCGCCAAGCATGGTGTTAGAAGGCATAATTTTAGTTTTTTTTTTCCCCCATTTAAATCCCCTTCAGGTTTAACCTGACTATTAGCTCCACCTAATCAATTTACGAATGGCATAAAAAGAACCAAATATGCTCTTCGCAGGGTCTCCCACTCTGGAAGGATAAGGTGTTCTTAATTAACATTTCCCCCCCTCTTTGTACCTCTCAACTCTATTCTGCTAATTGGAACATGAGACCATGCAAGTTTTCTCCCTGGCCCCTTTAGCCAAGAATTAAGCTCAATGCATCGTATCAATGAAAAGATAATATTAATTTTACAGCAGATATGTGTGACATTGAGCTTAGGTTGCAAATTTCTAGTGAATTATCATCTTATTTTGAGTTAGATAGTGGATTATATTTTGCATGTTGAGGGCGGAAAGCCAATTGTTGAAGATTACAGTAGAAGAAAAGAGAAAGATAACAAACATGTTTGACAAATGTACAATAAATCTTAGAAGGTCAATCATGAGCACTTGTACATAACCACCAATCCTTGTGATAACACAGATACATTGAGCATTCTGAAGTATTGGTGCTTCATAGGTTATATTGTATATGACATCCATCTAAACAGTTTTCATGCAAGTTAGCTAGAAACTTTTTCTCATAAGCATCCCTACGAACTCCATAGGCCAGTAAAAACTCAGGCATTAAAACATAGAAATGTACAATTGTGCATATCAATTGAAGATGAAGTAGAGGAGCATTTTTAGCACAAAATAAAATATGATAAATGTACCAAAAGTATAGATGAAATGCCTATATCAATTATCTCACCTGAACAAGATAGTAAAAGATGCGAAGACCTTCTGGATCTTTGCTATTTTGAACATCCACAAGAGATCCAATTTTTGATGTTGTGAATGAGATGTGTTCATTCCCCATCACAATCTCAAGCTCCTGCTGTCCCACTCGATCAGGTTCTGGCCAATTTGAATCATCTTCCTTCATGATCTGAACAGAGACACCAACCAATGAGAAAACAGAACGAAGCAAAAAAAAAAAAAACCCCAAATCATATTGACGAATAGGATAAAGCATTCAGACAAAGAACTATTCCAGTTCAGGAGATATGAAGAAACAAGACACCCGTTCAATCAAATAACAAAAAATTCTCCTAATAAAGTAGTCCAGTTACTTAACAGAGATACATAGTTCAGTTTGCTCTTTGTCAGGCATAGGGTGTGTAAGACCAAAAGCAGTAGTTTACCCTCCAGGTTATAGCAGGATAACCTAATACATACAAGGAATTGGTTGGACAGTGCCTCATGCATGTAAAGTGGTTATACACAAGCTTTTTCCAGATTTGCTGTACGTCTAAACGTGAACTTGGGCTATGCCTTAGCATATATAGCATATATTTACAATGCCAGTTACTTATGAAGAACCAGGGTTTATCTGAGAAAGGGGCCAATAGAAAAATCTCAAGTAAATACAAAAACTTTCTGTAAAATATTGACAACTTAACCAGTATCCATCCCTATTTTCCTTTCAAAGTTTCACCTCACCGTGAAAAGACAAAGACAAAAACAAAACACAGAATTTTCCTTCTCCTTCCTCCAATTTTCTCAGCAACCAAACAGAAAACCAGGAAAACCCAAAAGGGGTTTCGGGTTTCCCCAAATAAAAATCACAGAAGAAGCAAGAGCGAGCGAGGAGGAAGAGGTGAAGTGAGGCGAGTACCTCGCTTTCGGCAATGATACGGCGGCACTCACGGAAAACGGCAGGGGTGACGTAGACCTCCTTGCGAATCATCTTGTCGTTTTTGTAGTTGGAGTTATTGGCATACCGAAGCATCCCATCTGATCTGAACTCGAACTCCAAGAACTCGTGCCCGAACTTGCCCTTATGCCCCACGTAGTATCGAGCGTAGAACTCGCCATTGTCCTCGTCGCTCGCCATTTCTCTCTCTCTGTCTCTGAGTTTCTCCGTCGTCACAATTCTCTCCCAGAGAGAGAGACCAAGATTTTGGGACAATCGGCAAGTGGAAGGAAAGGAAGATCCAGAATCGTCTGGATAATGGGTCGGGTTTTGAAAAACAAAAGCCTAGCATCTAGGGCATGATCCCATTAGCAACGTCGGTGTCCATTAGCCAAAAAAAAAAAAAAATTTAGCGACGTCGGTGTTTAGTTGTCTTCTTACTCTCTCTTTTTATTTTTGAATTTTTTTGGTTTTTGTTTAGTTTATTAAAAATAATATTTTTTTTTAACTTATTACTCTTAGATTCTAAAACTTGAGAATATTTCTTAAATTGGCACCTATTTTTCAAGCAGTGCCTTTTACACAGTATGAAATTACTAAAATATTTTTTTAGACTATGTAATTATTTTATTTACATATGTTGTTATTATATTTAAAAATAAACAAAATAATTACATATATAAATAAAATAATTACATAACACTAAAAATTATTTTAATAATTTTGTTCGATGTAACAAACACCTACTTGACAATTTGTTGCCTTAGCACTTTTTAGTCTTTTTTAACAAGTTGTTGATTTGACTCAATTTTTTTATTTTTTTTTTGCATTAGTGATTCTTATAATAAAGTACTAGAAAATAAAATCTTGGGCATTGAAATAAAACTTTTTCTATGGCCAAAAAAATAAAAAAATATATCTAAAAAGACGTTTTTTGTTAAAAATAAAATATAAAAATGTAAACAAATTAAAAAAAAAAACCACTTTTTCCCCCTTTCACTTGTATTTTTTTTTTTGGCAAAACCCTTTCTCTAGTATTAAAGAACTTGTGTCTTGACAAGCATCAATTTGTCTGTCAAATAGTTTTTATTTTTAAATATAATTAGCTATTGCTGGTAGTTTTAGTGTTTGAGTAAATTTAAGATTATGTTGAAGAGAAACAAAAGAAAAAAAATTGTGAGGAATTCTTTTTTTTAATATAAAAAATTATGAAGGATCACTAATAGGATTCAAACTAAAGATCTGTTCATGGATGCATGCAGCTCAAGTTTACCAATCAAGGCAACTCTTATTGGCAATTATAAGAAATTTTTTTAGATACATAATAGTATACAAGGTTTAAATCTTTGGCCTCAATTAAACTATACAAACCTCTTACAACACTACACTAATAACTTAATTATGAAAAATTACTTAAAATTAGCATATCTGAGCTTTTAGCCTAGTCCTAAACTAAGCGTATTGCAAGCTTAAATTTAGGCTCAGGATCTCATTAACAAAATTAAAAAGGTCTGCCTGGTTTATTGGCTTAAATAGGATGTGGTAAACAATCCAAATTGATCAATTGAACCCCATAACTATGTACAGTGAGAGTAACATTATTCAATGGCAATGCTTTGGGGTTGGTTCAATGGTTAAGAAGTTCATTCAGTTTTGTGGTGTCTCATGCTTGAGGCATTACGACTACACTTTTTTTTTTTTTTAAAGTTTTAGAGGAGTATTGGGTGTAAGCTTTAAGTGTCCTCATTGTGGGACTTATAACTCAGAGTTGACATGCATGGCATGGTGATTTTAGGCTTAAATAGATGGATCAATGAAGCCAACCATGACAAGTTTATTTTTTGTCATTAGAATGAAAACAAAGCATTTTTCGGCATTATATAGGCCAAAAGCTTTTTAAGCCTACATACCTGTTTTAAAAATGACAAATTAGGAATGGTAACCCTTTAGATGCTCACAACTTTAGCATATATCAAATTAATCTTGGATGGCTTCCTTCAACCTAACGCAAACATCTGTATGGTGGCCACGACTTCTGTGGTAATCACAAATTCATCAAGATTGTACCCATTTGGATTGCAAGGCGGAGAAGGTTGCTTAGGTTTCAACAAGCATTTTTTTTTAGATTGATAAACACTTGGCTCATAGGTATGTGAAGTTCACTGCTAGTGCTAGGTCTGGTTTGTTTCTGTAACTTTTCAAAAGTGAACTTGTCCTCTTCAATCTCTCTGGCCACAGTAAGGACCTTGAAACTTAAGAAAATATTAATTGAAACTTAAAGCCGGTAAGGATCACTTGGATTTGTTTCTCTTCAGTAATTTTTTTTTTCTATTGCAGTATATAAAGTTATGGGAACGAATTTGGTGCCACAAGTTGATGAGAAACAATAACTAANTATACACTTGGCTCATAGGTATGTGAAGTTCACTGCTAGTGCTAGGTCTGGTTTGTTTCTATAACTTTTCAAAAGTGAACTTGTCCTCTTCAATCTCTCTGGCCACAGTAAGGACCTTGAAACTTAAGAAAATATTAATTGAAACTTAAAGCCGGTAAGGATCATTTGGATTTGTTTCTCTTCAGTAATTTTTTTTTTTTTTCTATTGCAGTATATAAAGTTATGGGAACGAATTTGGTGCCACAAGTTGATGAGAAACAACAACTAATAGCGACACATGGCACAATTTTATTGGGTAAGTGAAGTTGTCCATTTTAATGGCTACTGATGGTATTGATAGTTTGGATAATTAGAAATTATGCTTGTAATTATGTTAAAATTTTGTTTTGGTCGAAGAAGTTATGATAATTACAAAATAATGCTTCACAATAGTTTTTTAAAATAAATGAATATAATGCATCTTTTCAAAAATGGCTTACAAATTGAAAGAGATAGAAGGTTACAATGAGGATGGTAGATTTTTCAAAAATCTATTCTATACGTGTGCAATTTAAAGTGAGAAATGGTAAGTTCTGTAACTTTGGCCAATCTACACTTCAAACAGCTTCAAAAGGCTTCAATCGGTACTGCAGCCCTTAATATCGAGACAGAAACTAGAACTCAAAGATAAAATACTTTTTTTCTAGTTAAAGAATAAATTCTTCATTGAAAAGAGTTCGATTTAGGAGAGAAGCATAGTGAAAAGCTCTTAGATCTTATTCCTTTTATTCCAAAAGTAGAGAGTTCAAAAAGAGAAAAGGATTAGGGTAGTTCAGTACTCCAATCAAAGATTAAAAGAAACTCCACTGATAAGGAGATGAAAAAATGAAATAGCTCACGAGAAAAATATGAGAAACGACAACCACCATATGTCATCACCTTTTCTAATTTGATTCTTATTATTTTAACATTTAAAAAATTAAATTGGCTGATTTTGTAATTAATACAACTTCGGGTAAAAAATATAATTCTATAAAACTGGCTTAACCAGTTAAATAACCTATAGCATGTCTTCGTGTCATTGGGTGTTCACTGTAGTGTTAGTTGTTACATTTCAGCAACTTGTGGCATTAAAGTGGCACCCATTAGTTATATACTACTACCTGTTGCTTGAAGATAGGTATAATCTTCGGGAGTGGGTTGTGACATTTTGTTGTACGTTGTTGTTATAGTATGGGTCATTTCTCTTTATCACCACTTTCTTTTTTTTTTTTTTCTGTTTTTCTAATGAAATGATATAAAGTGGTGCACTAATTAACTATATATAAATTAATTTTATATGAATATCTTATATGACAAAGATATCTAGTTCTTGCCAAAGGATAGTTGAGAAAGGGGACTGCTGCTTTTTCGTTATAATTTATATACGTTCTATGTATTTTTAATATGGAGCATTTTCTCTATGTAGTTGCGTTTTTGTTTATGAAATTGTACGTCTAAATATGGTGCTAAAAACACATTTGAAAAAGAGTTACTATTTTATTTTTTTTAAGTTTAACCATAGGATATTTTTAGGCTAATTTTGATGCACCAAGATTATATATTTCTCTAAAAGATCTTAAGAGCACACGTTGCACAGCCTATGTCAAATTAGTACATTTAGAGAGAAAATATAGGTGTGGAGTTTAAAGTGAGAAATGGTAAGTTTTGTAACTCCGGCCAATCTACACTTCAAACTACTTCAAAAAACTTCAATTGGTATTGCAGCCCCTAACATCAAGATAGAAACTAGAACTCAGAAAAAAATATTTTTTTCCTAGTAAAAGAACGAATTTTTTTCATTGAAAAGAGTTCGATTTAAGAGAGAATCATAGTGAAAAGCTCTTATTCTTATTCCTTTTATTCCAAAAGCAAAGAGTTCAAAAAGAGAGAAGGATGAAGGTAATTCAATACTCCAATCAAAGGTTCAGAGAAACTTCATTGATAAGGAGAAGAGAGAATGAAATAACTCTCAAAGAAACTCCACTGATAAGCAGAGGAGAGAATGAAAGAGCTCGGGAGAAGAATATGAGAAACAACAACCACCATATGCCATCACCTTTCCCAATTTGATTCTTATTATTTTAACATTTAAAAAATTAAATTGGTCCATTTTGTAATTAATACAACTTTGGGGTACAAACATAATTCTATAAAATATGCTTAACTAGTTAAATAATCTACATCATATCTCCATGTTATTGGGTATTTACTGTAATGTCAGTTGTTGCATTTCAACAACTTGTGGCACTAAAGTGGGACTCGTTAGTTATATACTACTACTTGTTGCGTGAAGATAGGTATAATCTTCGGTAGTGGGTTGTGACATTTTGTTGTTGTTGTTGTTGTTATAGTATGGGTCATTTCTCTTTATAATAACCACTTTTTTTCTTCTTCTGTTTTTCTAATGAAATGATATAAAGTGGTGCACTAACTATATATAAATTAATTTTATATTAAAATCTTGTAAGATATCTAGTTCTTGCCAAAGGCTAGTTGAGAATGGGGACCGCTGCTTTTCGTTATAATTTATATACGTTCTATCTATTTTTAATATGGAGCATTTTCTCTCTCTGTAGTCGCATTTTTGTTTATGAAATTGTACGTCTAAATATGGTGCTAAAAACACACTTGAAAAAGAGTTATTATTTTTTTTTTAGTTTAACCATAGGATATTTTTTAGGCTAGTTTTGATGCACCGAGATTATATCTCTCTCTGAGCGATCTTAAGAACACATATTGCATATCCTACATCAAATTAGTACATTTAGAGAGAAAATATAGTTGTGGAGTTTAAAGTGAAAAATGGTAAGTTTTGTAACTCTGGCCAATCTACACTTCAAACAGCTTCAAAAGGCTTTAATTGGTACTGCAGCCTTTAATATTGAGATCAAAACTAGAACTCAGAAATAAAATATTTTTTTTCCTAGTAAAAGAATGAATTCTTCACTAAAAAAAGTTCGATTTAGGAGAGAAACATAGTGAAAAGCTCTTATTTTTATTCATTTTATTCCAAAAGCAGAGAGTTCAAAAAGAGAGAAGAATGAAGGTAGTTCGGTACTTCAATCAGAGATTCAAAGAAATTCAATTGATAAGGAGAGGAGAGAATGAATGGAATCTGAGAAATGACAATCACCATATGCCATCACCTTTCCTAATTTGATTCTTATTATTTTAACATATAAAAAATTAAATTGGCTCATTTTGTAATTAATGCAACTTTGGGGCTAAAACATAATTCTATAAAATTTACTTAACCAATTAAATAACCTACAACATATCTTCATGTCATTGGTTGTCCGCTGTAGTGTCAGTTGTTGCATATCAGCAACTTGTGGCACTAATGTGGCACCTGTTAGTTATATACTACTACTTATTGCTTGAAGTTAGGTATAATCTTCGGGAGTGGGTTGTGACATTTTGTTGTTGTTGTTGTTGTTGTTATAGTATGGGTGATTTCTCTTTATAACCACTTTTTTTTTCTTTCTGTTTTTCTAATGAAATGATATAAAGTGGTGCACTAACTATATATAAATTAATTTTATATGAAAATCTTATATGACAAAGAAATCTAGTTCTTGCTAAAGCATAGTTGAGAAAGGGGACCGCTGCTTTTCGTTATAATTTATATACGTTCTATGTATTTTTAATATGGAGCATTTTCTCTATGTAGTTGCCTTTTTGTTTATGAAATTGTACGTCTAAATATGGTGCTAAAAACACATTTGAAAAAGAGTTACTATTTTTTTTAGTTTAACCATAGAACATTTTTAGGCTAATTTTGATGTACCAAGATTATATCTCTCTTTAAGCAATTTTAAGAGCACACGTTGCACAACCTACATCAAATTAATACATAGGTCTTGCATAAAAAGTTTGACAATGAGTAACCTCATTACATGTTCTTGGCACAAATTAACTTAACCTCAACATGTTGCTTGGACTAGGTAAGAGCTTCAACGTCGGAGATAGGTAAACCCACTTCTGAAACATTACGAATGCCTTTTGTCAACTCCATAACCAGCCTCTTGCTAGCAATCAGTTTCCCACAATCAAATCAAGAAAACTGGATTGCCAAGCCACCCGTACGTAATGCTTCAGGGAAAGCCATGGCCTCATTGACTGTTGGGGATGCACTTAGCAGGTAAGGCAATGCAACTGCCAGCAGAACATAATCCCTATGATCTCGAATACTTCCACCAAAACCACCACTAGTGTTAGATATAAAATTATTATTGGGACTTCACCTAATTAACAACTTAAACTTTTAGGTGAGTTGATTCTTTGACATGATATTAGAGTTTCTTTAACCAAACGGTTAGGAGATTTAATCCTTTTGGCCATACTTTTTTAATTAAATTGAAATTTTAAAACAATGTATAAGTGAGCATGTGCTTCGTTCAAACTTCAAGCCCAAAGGGCTTTTGTATACAATAACGTGTTAAATATAATTAAAATCATTATTTGACTATCATCTAACATAGCTTAAGCTTCTCGGTGAGTAGTGTCCATGTTCATCATAATCACGCCTGCTGATTTTTGCCATTTTTTTTTCCATTGCAACCATTAATTTGAACTTGCAACCTGCATACTCATTTCTTGCTTATAGTCTCTCATAGCAACAAGGATAGTGTAAACTTAAATTTTTTTTGTATAGCTCAAATTTTTTACAGCTCTGTATCATTAAGTGAGGAAGCACCATTTGTTTTTGGTTTATAATATGATGCACTAGTCATTAATTAATTTGAACTTGCAACCTGCATACTCCTTTCTTGCTTGATATGCAAACATTTGTACGTTGCTAGAGTTGGTTTCAAGAATCCAGAGTAACATCAAATAAAATATCTGATGGAACGACAATGATTTGAAGAACTTCCATCTGCAGCCCATATGTTAAATGCTTGGGGTAAAATCTTAGAAACGACAAGGTGCATGCCATGATAATCATGCATGCAAATTATTTAAAGAACTTCCATCAGCGCCCCACTATAATCTCGTACCATGAAGAAGGTTCTGCCGATTCTAAACTAGATAAATGACTATTTTAATGGACAGAACTATTTTTTAATGATTAATTGAAAATATAAAAGAATAAAATGAAAATTATTTATTAATTTAAAAAAATAAAATTGATATTATCCTGCAAGTATAGAAGCACATAGGAATCAGCAACGAAAAAAGACTCTTTAACTCTTTTTTTTAATAAAATAATGTATTTAAATTTTTTTTCTTGGTAATAATAGTACTAATGTTTGGGCCTACGTGGATCATGCGGAGCGATGATTGAGTTCTATATATAGCTTTCTTTTCCCTGAAGAATTGTCAAGGTTCCAAGATCAATCTAGGTATTCCATTCTCAGATATTTGAGCAATGGCTCGATTCCTGCTTTTCTTTTTGTTGCTGAACCTGATGGCAGGATTCAACACACTACCACCAGCGGCGTATGGAGACATAGTCCCTATTCTCAGCATTGATGGGGGTGGTATAAAGGGGATTATCCCAGCAGTAATTCTTGAATGCCTAGAAGCTGCCCTTCAGGTCCATTACTTAAATATTATTCTTTCGTTCGTAAATATACAAGGTACATGCATGCACATAAAAAATCGTTTGATGATTCAATCAGTTGTTTTTTTTTTCTTTTTAAGAATTTAATTCTGGAGGAGTTAAACTCCTAAATGGTTATCTTTGTGCATTTCATTCATTTGAAAATTTATCAATTTCTTCGAAGTTAATGGAAAAGAAATTTACATGCTGTATTTTATTCTTACAAGAAAAATGAATACTAAGCTTTTATTTTGGTTGTGATTCAGAAAGTGTCCGATGACAAGAATGCTAGGATAGCAGACTATTTTGATGTGGTAGCTGGGACAAGCACAGGTGGGCTTATGACTGCTATGCTTACTGCCCCTAATCCAAATAACACAACTCGTCCTCTGTTTACGGCCAAGCAAATCGTAAAGTTCTACAAGGAAAAAGGCCCTCATATTTTCAATCAAACAGCTGCAAGGTATATATTATCTACTACTTGACCTTTGTTTTGAAATAATTTTCCAGTTTCACAAAAAAGAAAATTACCTATTACTGGGTGAAACGTGTACAGACACATATGGGTGCTAGACAGTCAATCATAATTTGTAGAAGTTAGGCTAATATTATATTTTTATGATATAAGTTTTTCATTAAATTCGTTGTTAAGTTAACATTCACTATAATATTTAAAATACAAGAAAATAACATTCACTTGATACGATAGAAATGATATCTGATATATTTGAAATTTGCTACTTACAATAATCATAGTCATTGTAATGATTTGTAATTACCGTTAGGAAAACTATATTGATGAATCAATTTCTATACACTAAATACCACTATTAATGTCATACCAATAATCACGCCCTTCTATCTGTAGTGTCTTCATATATTTTGTTGCTAAAATTAAGAGTAACGACATACAAAAATATGTAATCCTTTTACATCATTATTCACAAACAACGAAGGGTGGTAGAATTTGAATATATTCTACTGATCCTATATAAACTTTTTTTGTGTGAATTTAGGATTCCACTCTTATCACAATTTATGTGCTATTATGTACATAATATTCATGGGTTTATCATTCCATTTTTATTCTTAACCTAAATGTCTTAACTCTTATTTCTCGATCCATATGCAGTACTTGGTCTGCATTATTATCTCCCTATCCCAAGTATGATGGCGTGTATTTACATAACATAACACGCGAGTATCTGAAGGAAACACGATTGGAAGAGACGTTGACTAAGGTTGTAATTCCAAGCTTCGACCTCAAGCAGCTCAAGCCAGTGATATTCTCAAGTTTTAAGGTTCAACTCTTATTCTGATAGTGATATGCCAAAAAAAAAAATGCAATATTTGATGGGCTTTATGTTAGTTATTCAATAAAATCACTATGTATACAACTTTGATGATGCAGACGAAGAAATTCCCCGACTTAAATGCCCTACTCTCAGATATAGCCATAAGCACTTCAGCTGCACCAACATATCTTCCACCCTTTTATTTCAAGAACGGAGACACTGAATTCAATATGATCGATGGTGGTGTGGTCGCAGCTAATCCGGTAAACTGATTATGAGACAACGAAAACTGAAAACGATAACCAATAACATCATAAACTTTGAAGCATTCCAATCGATTCAAATTTTCTTTTAGGAGTAAAGTGTTATATGTAAAACCTTTTAAGATGGCTGCTTGGTTCATTGGCACGGTATTTGAGTTTTCCTAAGTGGTTACAAGTTTGATCCTTACCCTGCCTCCCTATCTTTAAATGTAAAATAGAGTGGATACATTCTTTCTATGCAGAGTTTCTGTGATGACTTTTGTGTGAAGAAACATGCTAGATATAAAACTTATTCTTTGACTTTTACTAAATAGCTTAAGATTGAGTGATGATTCGTTTCTTGAAATAAAAAAAAAAAATGGATTAGTTTGAGTGTTAAGTTTAAGATGGAGTTAATTATTTTCTTATGGTGACAGTTACATATAAAAAAAAATTATTCTTACTCCATGGAAGTTTGATAATAGGTTTTTGTTCAGGCACTGGTTGATATTAGTGAGGTGGCACAAGAACAGGAGAATAGCCAATTTCTTACTAAAATGCATGATCTGGGGTTATTATTTTGCATAAACATTTCTTGATACCTTATTCTTCTATGACCATGATTATACAACATTAAGCTTACTGTTTTGAATTATATTAGTCACTTGGTTTTTCGTGAGCTCCATATTGAAACCAAAAACAATGGTTACTTCCACTTATAGGTAGAGGGGGGTGATGATAGCACTACCCCACCTTGTAGCAAGTGGTAGCTTAACAAGACCCTAACTAAAAGCATTAAAAGGATTCCAAGATGTTATATTTCTCTTTGTTACAAAAAGAAAGATTAGTATGGGTGAATTCAATTGTGAGATGAAGTTAATTATTTTCACTGTTCTTTTTAGGTCCCTGAAATTTATTGTTATAAACCTTTGAAGCCTAATAAGAAGTTATGTTTCAGGCATTGATTGCTTTGAGTGAAGTGATACAACAAGGGAAGGAGAATACCGAATTCCTGCTGCTATCTTTAGGAACTGGAGCTCAAGAACCTGAGGAGGGGTGGAATGCCACCGAGGCAGCTAAGTGGACAGCTCTTATTAACTGGCCATCCGGCCTAACAACTAGTATTGGTTATGCAAGTGGGTACAAGTCCGATTATTGCCTAGCCACGGTTTTCAATGACCTTCAAGAAAATTACCTTCGAATTCAGGTATCTCTATAATTTTATTTTTGTGGCTATGATCATGAATAAGATCAATGTCATTCAAGTCAAAAGACAGAATCTTACAATATGGTTTATCAAAATGGCAGGAATATAATTTGAGTAAAGAGTTGGATACGTCAGATAATTCTACCCAAGTAATCTTGGATGGTCTTGAAGAAGCAGGAAGGCAACTCTTGAATGAACCAGCTAAAAGGATGAATGTGATTACTTTTGTGCCTGAGGGCATTAATATTACAAATGCGGAGGCTCTCGATAGGTTGGTGCCAATATTGTAAATCATATTCTGTATCTGATTCAATGATTATAATTAAAGCTTACGGTCAGTAATATAATTTTTTTTCATAAGGTCAGTAATATAAATTTACATGTTAATTACTTATTCTAATTGATCGTTTTTCTGATAAATTGAATTTTTCTATAACTTTATATATGTTATATTAAAAGTCAGTGGTTTTAATATGATATATTGCAAAAACGGTAATTTAAAGGCCTGTGGCCAAGTGGTGCATAGAGTGTCTTTAAGATTTACAGGTTTTGTATTCAAATTCAGAATTATAGTCAAAATACCAATATATATATATTGGTATATATGTAATGGTATCTTCTTAAAATAACTAATATGGAATGCCCTTTATTGTGAGTAGGTTGGCTGACACTTTATATGACTTGAAGCAGCAACGTTTGGGAAAGAGATCATCACTGGAAATGAAAAAATCTCGGAAAATTATGAAAGAGAAGGCTGCATGGTTTGCCTTTCAGTGAAGGCTGCGTGGTTTGCCTTTCAGTGAAAGCTGCATTTGCTCTCTGTACTGGAGTGTCTAGCTGTTGGTGGTTTGCCTTTTAGGCATTATGAATAAACTTATAAAATAAATAATGCCAAGTGCAGGGGCTGTGTTACTACATAATTACTAGGTTGGAGTCCAACCTTTAATCTGTTGTTTGGACGCTTTGATCTTTCTGTGCTGTGTACTTGCTGTAAAATAAACATATTAATAAATAAAAATTAAATCGTGTGTCCATGTAAAAGTTATTGCAAAAGTTGACCTTTCTATATTTTCCCCCCCTTTGTGCTACATTTCTACAATAGAGATTATTATTGAAATTCATGTGTTAAACGATTCAAATAACATTGTACACGGAAAAAAAAGCAATGTAAGCAATGTAAACGATTCAAATAACATAGCCCACTTTCTTTGACAGTAATAGTACTAATGTTTGGGCCTGCGTGGATCATGCAGAGTGATGATTGAGTTCTATATATACCTTTTCTTTTCCCTGAAGGATTGTCAAGGTTCCAAGATCAATCTAGGCATTCCATTCTCAGATATTTGAGCAATGGCTCAATTCCTGCTTTTCTTTTTGTTGCTGAACCTGATGGCAGGATTCAACACACTACCACCAGCGGCGTATGGAGACATAGTCCCTATTCTCAGCATTGATGGGGGTGGTGTAAAGGGGATTATCCCAGCAGTAATTCTTGAATACCTAGAAGCTGCCCTTCAGGTCCATTACTTAAATATTATTCTTTTACTCGTTCGTAAATATTCAAGGTACATGCAAGCATCACTGCACAAATTGTATGAAAGTTTAACGTGTTCTTTTCATGATCTTTCTTGAGTTGTTTTCTCTTATTGCACTGAGCGCACCCAAAATCATTTCATAATTCAATCGGGAGATTTTTCGTCAAGAAATTTAAAGTGTTACAATACTTAAAAAGTTCATTAGTTAGATGCTTTTTACTGATATGATAATCATCTTATTTGACACAAATTAAGCACTGTTAAGCTTTTTTAATTTGGTTGAGATTCAGAAAAGGGCCAACGACAAGAATGCTAGGATAGCAGACTATTTTGATGTAATAGCTGGGACTAGCACTGGTGGGATTATGGCTACCATGCTCACTGCACCTGATCTAAATAATAACAACCGTTCTCTGTTTACTGCCTCGGAAATCATTCAGTTCTACAAAGAGAGAAGTCCTTGTATTTTCAATCAGTCCGCGTATGTATATTAAATTTTACAGTTCTACAGCTGTTAATTCTGTTTATGGTATTCATGTGGTAATAAATAATTAGTTTAAACTAATATTATATTATATGCTATACTTCTATTAAATTAACCTTCAGTATACTACAAAAACTTTAAGAAAGTTTCACACAAAAAAAAATTAAGGAAGTTACAATTATTTGATATTTGTAGAAACGATATTGATATGCTTGGAATTTGGTGCTTATGATCATGATAGGAAATTTTAACGATTTACAGAAACATTGATAAAGTTTTTCTGCATCTTATGCTAAAAATTGTTAAGAACCATTTTAACTTAAAAACTTAAGATGTTATGTGAAGGCCAAAAATAATTTTTTATTTAACAATAATCACAACATTATATATGCAATATTACATCTATGTATTTGTTTTAGCTTATATACCTTATTTCTCTACTCAGACGCAGTACTTCTCTTCCCACGTATGATGGCGATTGTTTACATGACATAGCACGAGAGGAATTAAAGCAAACAAGACTGGCTGATACTTTGACTAACGTTGTAATTCCAACCTTCGACCTAAAGCTGCTCAAGCCAGTGATATTCTCAAGCTTTAAGGTTTAATTCTTATTCTTACGTCCTTAAAAAAAAAGACAATATTTCATGGGCTTTATGTGTTACTAATTAATATAAGCACTATATATGATGATGCAGATCAACATAGTCCCCGACTTAAATGCGAAACTCGCAGATATAGCCATAAGCACTTCAGCTGCGCCGACATTGCTTCCACCCTATAATTTTACGAATGGAAATACTACATTTAATATGATTGATGGTGCTGTAGTGGCAGATAATCCGGTAAGCTAATTGTGGGCCAACGATTATTACAAAAAAATGTAACTAAAAGTCACAAGATGAAAGCTTTTGTAGAAGGTTTTATGTTAAAATTTCTATCCAACGCTATGAATTAAAAAAAAAAAAGGGGAAAATAACTAAAAAGGTTTTGCTAAGCTACCCTAAAAGTTGGGGCTTGCATTATCATCCATCCTTTAATTCCATTCTTGAGAAAATGGGGTAGTAAGGATAAGTCTCTTGAAAACTTGGTTAAAAAAGTTCTAATACCATTAAGAACCAACTCAACTTAGCTTTAAGCTATTAGGTGAAAGCTCAATAATAGTTTTATGTCTAATAAGTGTGAAGTTCACAAAAAATTAAGTGACCCAATGTAAGTTGAAACAGTAAATTTCTTACTAAAATGCATGATCTGGGGTGATAGCACTACCCCACCTTGTAGCAAGTGATATCTTAGCAAGGCCCTAACTAAAATCATTAGAAGGATTCCAAGATGTTATATTTCTCTTTAATTGTAACACAAAGAAAGATTAGTATGGGTGAATTCAATTGAGATGAAGTTAATTATTTTCCTACTGTTCTTTTTAGGTCCTTGAAATTTATTGTTATACACCATTGAAGCCTAATAAGAAGTTATGTTGCAGGCATTGATTGCTTTGAGTGAAGTGATACAACAAGGGAAGGAGAATACCGAATTCCTGCTGCTATCTTTAGGAACTGGAGCTCAAGAACCTGAGGAGGGGTGGAATGCCACCGAGGCAGCTAAGTGGAATATTTTGAACTGGGCATCCGGCCTAAAAACTAGTCTTGGTTATGCAAGTGGGTACAAGTCCGATTATTGCCTAGCCACGGTTTTCAATGACCTTCAAGAAAATTACCTTCGAATTCAGGTATCTCTATAATTTTATTTTTGTGGCTATGATCATGAATAAGATCAATGTCATTCAAGTCAAAAGACAGAATCTTACAATATGGTTTATCAAAATGGCAGGAATATAATTTGAGTAAAGAGTTGGATACGTCAGATAATTCTACCCAAGTAATCTTGGATGGTCTTGAAGAAGCAGGAAGGCAACTCTTGAATGAACCAGCTAAAAGGATGAATGTGATTACTTTTGTGCCTGAGGACATTAATATTACAAATGCGGAGGCTCTCGATAGGTTGGTGCCAATATTGTAAATCATATTCTGTATCTGATTCAATGATTATAATTAAAGCTTACGGTCAGTAATATAATTTTTTTTTTTTTTGATGAGGTCAGTAATATAAATTTACATGTTAATTACTTATTCTAATTGATCGTTTTTCTGATAAATTAATTTTTCTATAACTTTATATATATTATATTAAAGTCAGTGGTTTAAATATGATATATTGCAACAACGGTAATTTAAAGGCCTGTGGCCGAGTGGTATAGAGAATGTCTTCAATATTTACAGGTTTTGTATTCAAATTTAGAATCATAGTCAAAATACCAGTATATATATATATATATATATATATATATATATTGGTATATATGTAATGGTATCTTCTTAAAATAACTAATATGGAATGCCCTTTATTGTGAGTAGGTTGGCTGACACTCTATATGACTTGAAGCAGCAACGTTTGGGAAAGAGATCATCACTGGAAATGAAAAAATCTCGGAAAATTATGAAAGAGAAGGCTGTATGGTTTGCCTTTCAGTGAAGGCTGCATGGTTTTCCTTTCAGTGAAAGTTGCATTTGCTCTCTGTACTGGAGTGTCTAGCTGTTTGTGGTTTGCCTTTTAGGCATTATGAATAAACTTACAAAATAAATAATGCCAAGTGCAGGGGCTGTGTTACTAGTTAATTACTAGGTTGGAGTCCAACCTTTAATCTGTTGTTTGGAGGCTTTGATCCTTCTGTGCTGTGTACTTGCTGTAAAATAAACATATTAATAAATAAAAATTAAATCGTGTGTCCATGTAAAAGTTATTGCAAAAGTTGACCTTTCTTTATTTTCCCCCCTTTGTTCTACATTTCTACAATAGAGATTATTATTGAAATTCATGTGCTAAACGATTCAAATAACATTGTACACCGAAAAAAAGCAATGTAAGCATTAGGATACCAGCATTCTAAACATAAATATTCAAGAAAAGTTACCATCCTCAACTTGCGGGTGGGGAACCCTTCTACTAATTGATGCTTATCATGCACTATTAAACAATCAACCTAGGCATAAGTTGTTTCTGCAACCGTCTCCTAACATGCTTGTATTTTTTCTCATTTTTTTTTAATTTTTATTTTTAGTTATAATTTTAGATTCAAATATAAAACTCATAAATCCTAACATAACGATATAAATAGGTCAAAATTAGTTTGACAAAATAATAGTGAAATACCATTGACATATTCTTTTTTGGTTGTGACATTAATAACTTTACTTAACATGTGAAAAAATACTTCATCTATTTTTTTTTCCACTTTTCATATATATAAACACGTAATTTCCTATTTTTTTGAACTTTAATGTCAGTGTTAGCTAGTGTCATGCCTTGTGTTTAAAATTTGTTATAAGGGTATTAAAATATGTAGTAAAAATACTTTTCTTTTTTTTTTTTCTTAAAATTTGTTATTTATAAAAATATTGAAACATAAATAAGAAAATTATATATAAATAATATAACTCATTCCAAATATTATCATTTTCCTTGATAATATGACATCACTCTTGACGAATGCATGATTCATGTGGCCCTTATAAAAAAATCATTGCATAAAGTTGATCTCCACTGCATTTATAATTTCCACATGTAAGATGTAGATAGAATATTAATAGGGATCAAGACAATAGGACCCCTCCAAATTTAATGGTACCACAATTAAATTTAGGGCAAATTTGAGAGGCTTTAAAAGAAGAAGGCATTTAGAATACGTCTCTGTTGCTTTCGCCCGATTTCTTTAGAGCATGTACTGAATACTTGACATTGTGTGGTAAGGGAGCTAACCTCATCTTCTGTGCATGAGTGGTGGGAGCAACTGTAACTTATGGATCATGATCAACGTGCTATTGGGGATGATGGAGCTGCAACTTTGATTCTATGCAGATGTCGTTTGTAAATAATTTGAGGGGAAAGGCTACGGTACGCTGTTGGAAATGTGGAGATAGAAAAAGTGGATAGCAATATCATGAAACTTTTGGCATGCTGTATCAGGGGTTTGTGTGAAAATGCAACAGATACAACCAATTAAAATTATAACTAGTATGCAATAATTATTTGTTGATAGGGGTCTGAGTTGCAAATTAATTTTAAGTAGGTCCTTGTCCTTGGAATGATTATACTTATGAGAATGAGTAGATAAGGTAGCCCTCCTCCTCTCTTGTACTTGAATGGCTTTTAAAGTGAAAGAAGACAAAGGGAAGAGAAAAAAGTAAATAAATAACCTAGTGAAATAATAAACTTATTATACATACACACACCACACACACAAATAGACTAAGGTGATATTTTTCTTTATCTAACTTTTTTTTTTTCAAAAATAACTCATTTTTGTAGATTTATATAATCATAAAAAAAAATGATGATTTTGTAAATTTTACATTTAGAAAAACACATTACTTAATTATATCCACATTTAACTGTTTAAAGAAAATAATTTTAAAAAATCACATTATTTTTTTAAATGATAGAAAGAAACCTATCTAAGTTAATTATCCATTATCTACATTTCAAATGTATTGCATTAAAGAGATTCTTAATTTATAAATTTACATTTATAAATTTTACAAATTTTTTACTTATTTTATTAGTAATTAGTAATTACTTAATACTTAAATAAATTATGTAAAAATAAAAGAGGTTCTTATGATATAACTCATATTTAATTTAGTAAAAAGTATAAAGAAATAAAAATCAATACAATTTGTGGCATAAGATGTTCCATGTAGAACTCAAAAATAAAAAATTACATCAACTTGTCAAAAATTAGGCAAATTGACCTCAATAATACACATTTACAAATTATTTACGTAAAAGAGATAGTTTCTAAATTATTGACATAAAAAAGGCAGTTTTAAATATTTTATTATTTTTTAAATGAAAGTTAAACACTCTATACACTAGTAGAGTGTGTATAAACTGAACACATTATAAAACATTTTCACCAATTACATGTCTATTATTTAAAAAAGCTACCGAATTCTTAAAAACTGAATACGCTGTAGCCTATAGCATGTTCAAATTGAACACACTTTATATAGGCTACAATGTGACATTTTTCCTCTTAAAACGTGTTCTAACTAAATACATATGTTTAGTTAGAACACGCTTTTCAGTTTATACACAATCTATTTATATATATCGTGTTTAACTTTCATTTAAAAAATAATAAAATATTTAAAATTATTTCTTTTAAATAAATAATTTAAAAATTATCATTTTTACATAAATAATTTATAAATATATATTATTGAGTTCAATTTGTCCAAAAATTACACCACGTGATTGGTTGATAGTTTTTTATTATTTCCTGTGCTAACACAATAATAGTGCTATCAGCTAGCTTTTTGCAGTAGACATACGAAGAAAAAGAACAACGTACTTTAGACAGACCATCTGTGAAAAAAGTCCTTCTACGCCCTTTTTAATGGTCCCTACCATTACATTTACTGCAAGAGTACCACATAACTTGGTGCATGCCATGCAGACTAATATTTTATTTTTTGGTGCAGCGACGGGGACTCAGATCTCTCTCATAAGTCATAATCATAATATAGAGTTAATATTTGTGGTTGTCAAATAATTGATTTAATTTAAAAATTTAAATTTTTAAGTTGAATTAATTTTTAACATGATATTATAATTTTTTTATTAAGTAATCATAAAATCAAATCATTATGCAATCATTTTCTTTAATTAAATTGAGAATTTTGTATATAGTATAAGAGAATATGTACTTTTTCTACACTTCAAGTCTAAAGAATTTTTGCATTTAAGAGTATGTAAGATATAAAATTATTAATGAGCTTTTATTTAATAACTTAAATTTTTAGGTCGAATCAATTCTTGACAATAGTCACATTGGATCATGCATAGTCAACATGATCTATTTTTCTTATTTTAATGGGTTTTATCTTTCTTTTGTCCAATGGAAGTGCGCTATATACATGATTCGGGAAGCTTATCCTCTTATCATGATTCCCTTTTCATATGTGCTGAATGAGATTTGTACTTAGAGCATTTATAATAAAATATTTAGTGATTAATTATTGATGTGTCTCTTTGGAGACAATAAATATAATTTTTATATAAGAGTTACGTATTATGATATTCTCCCTCAAAGTTGGAGATATATTACTACCTCTTCAAAACTCCTTTTGATTTAAATCAAAGTGATTTTTATTTTTAGGCTTATTTTGAAACTCTCGTAAATAGTGACTTAATATGAGAAAAAATAGTTAAACACCAACAAAAATAGTATAAATTAAGCAATATAAAAGAAGCAAATTAAAAAAAGTACACATATTATTTTTCTTGGATGGCCCAATTTATGTATCTTAGTTGCTGTTTAATTATTTAAACTCAAATCGGGTTACTTTAATTCATGTGAATTTCGCATTAAGCCTAAAAAAATTAATCTTATTCGACATGAAAGTAAAGAGGGAAACGACAGTGCCACCCATTTTTGAGAGGATTAGCATAGTAACTCTCTTCTAAGATTCTATATATACCCTTCACATGCATGAAGAGTATTCAAGGTTCAAGATCATTCTATCTTTCATACTCCTTCTAGGTCTATTGGGTGTTCCCTTTAAGAATGGCTGGATTCTTTATTTTCCTCTTTTTGCTGAACCTAATGGCTGGATTCAACATACAGCTACCACCAGTGGCCTATGGAGATACAGTTACTATTCTCAGCATTGATGGAGGTGGTCTAAAGGGGATTATCCCAGCAGTAGTTCTTGAACACCTTGAGCATGCCCTTCAGGTCTATTAATTAAATATATTGCTTGAAAACGTTCATATACATATACAAGTTATGCATGGGTACATTGATTGTAGAAAAAGGTTTAAGACATTCTTTCTCATGTTGTTTTTTCTAAATTGCAGCATGCACATAAAAAATCGTTTGATGATTCAATCTGTTGAGTTTTTCTTATTAAGAACTGAATTCCGGAGGAGTTAAACTCCTAAATGGTTACTTTTGTGCATTTCACTCATTTGAAAATTTATCAATTTCTTCGAAGATAATGGAAAAGAAATTTACATGTTGCATTTAATTATTCTTACAAGAAAAATGAATACTGAGCTTTTATTTTGGTTGTGATTCAGAAAGTGTCCGATGACAAGAATGCTAGGATAGCAGACTATTTTGATGTGGTAGCTGGGACAAGCACAGGTGGGCTTATGACTGCTATGCTTACTGCCCCTAATCCAAATAACACAACTCGTCCTCTGTTTACGGCCAAGCAAATCGTAAAGTTCTACAAGGAAAAAGGCCCTCATATTTTCAATCAAACAGCTGCAAGGTATATATTATCTACTACTTGACCTTTGTTTTGAAATAATTTTCCAGTTTCACCAAAAAGAAAATTACCTATTACTGGGTGAAACGTGTACAGACACATATGGGTGCTAGACAGTCAATCATAATTTGTAGAAGTTAGGCTAATATTATATTTTTATGATATAAGTTTTTCATTAAATTCGTTGTTAAGTTAACATTCACTATAATATTTAAAATACAAGAAAATAACATTCACTTGATACGATAGAAATGATATCTGATATATTTGAAATTTGCTACTTACAATAATCATAGTCATTTTAATGATTTATAATTACCGTTAGGAAAACTATATTGATGAATTAATATCTATACACTAAATACCACTATTAATTTCATACCAATAATCACGCCCTTCTATCTGTAGTGTCTTCATATATTTTGTTGCTAAAATTAAGAGTAATGATATATAAAAATATGTAATCCTTTTACATCATTATTTACAAACAACGAAGGGTGGTAGAATTTGAATATATTCTACTGATCCTATATAAAATTTTTTTGTGTGAATTTAGGATTCCACTCTGATCACAATTTGTGTGCTATTATGTACATAATATTCATGGGTTTATCATTCCATTTTTATTCTTAACCTAAATGTCTTAATTCTTATTTCTCGATCCATATGCAGCACTTGGACTGCAATATCTCCCTATCCCAAGTATGATGGCGTGTATTTACATAACATAACACGCGAGTATCTGAAGGAAACACGATTGGAAGAGACATTGACTAAGGTTGTAATTCCAAGCGTCGACCTCAAGCAGCTCAAGCCAGTGATATTCTCAAGTTTTAAGGTTTAATTCTTATTCTGATAGTGACATATGCCAAAAAAAAAATGCAATATTTGATGGGCTTTATGTTAGTTATTCAATAAAATCACTATGTATACAACTTTGATGATGCAGACGAAGAGATTCCCCGACTTAAATGCCCTACTCTCAGATATAGCCATAAGCACTTCAGCTGCACCAACATAACTTCCACCCTATTATTTCAAGAACGGAGACACTAAATTCAATATGATCGATGGTGGTGTGGTCGCAGCTAATCCGGTAAACTGATTATGAGACAACGAAAACTAAGAAAGATAACCAATAACATCATAAACTTTGAAGGATTCCAATCGATTCAAATTTTCTTTTAGGAGTAAAGTGTTATATGTAAAACCTTTTAAGATGGCTGCTTGGTTTTTTTATACACGTTAGCTCATGATTCATGTGTAAAATTCTTTACATTGTTAGTCGATCAAANAACGAAAACTAAGAAAGATAACCAATAACATCATAAACTTTGAAGGATTCCAATCGATTCAAATTTTCTTTTAGGAGTAAAGTGTTATATGTAAAACCTTTTAAGATGGCTGCTTGGTTCATTGGCATGGTATTTGAGTTTTACTAAGTGGTTACAAGTTTGATCCTTACCATGCTACCCTATCTTTAAATATAAAATAAAGTGGATGCATTCTTTCTATGCAGAGTTTTTGTGAGGACTTTTGTGTGAAGAAACATACTAGATATAAAACTTATTCTGACTTTTACTAAATAACTTAAGATTGAGAGATGATTCGTTTCTTGAAATAAAAAAAAAAAAAAGGATTAATATGAGTGTTAAGTTTAAGATGGAGTTAATTATTTTCTTATGGTGACAGCTTACATATAAAAAAAAATTATTCTTACTCCATGGAAGTTTGATAAGAAGTTTTTGTTCAGGCACTGGTTGATATTAGTGAGGTGGCACAAGAACAGGAGAATAGCCAATTTCTTACTAAAATGCATGATATCGGGGTATTATTTTGCATAAAGATTTCTTGATACCTTTTCCTTGTATGACCATGATTATACACTTCAACATTAAGCTTACTGTTTTGAATTATATTAGTCACTTGGTTTTTCGTGAGCTCCATATTGAATCCAAAAACAATGGTTACTTCCACTTACAGGTAGAGGTGGGTGATAGCACTACCCCACCTTGTAGCAAGTGGTAGCTTAGCAAGACCCTAACTAAAAGCTTTAAAAGGATTCCAGATGTTATATTTCTCTTTGTTACACAAAGAAAGATTAGTATGGGTGAATTCAATTGTGAGATGAAGTTAATTATTTTCCTAGTATTCTTTTTAGGTTCTTGAAATTTATTGTTATAAACCTTTGAAACCTAATAAGAAGTTATGTTTCAGGCATTGATTGCTTCGAGTGAAGTAATACAACAAGGGAAGGAGAATACCGAATTCCTGCTGCTATCTTTAGGAACTGGAGCTCAAGAACCTGAGGAGGGGTGGAATGCCACCGAGGCAGCAAAGTGGAGTACTTTTAACTGGGCATTGAACTCAGCTAAAATTGGTTATGCAAGTGGGTACAAGTCCGATTATTACCTAGCCACGGTTTTCAATGACCTTCAAGAAAATTACCTTCGAATTCAGGTATCTCTATAATTTTATTTTTGCGGCTATGATCATGAATAAGATCAATGTCATTCAAGTAAAAAGACAGAATCTAACAATATGGTTTATCAAAATGGCAGGAATATAATTTGAGTAAAGAGTTGGATATGTCAGATAATTCTACCCAAGTAATCTTGGATGGTCTTGAAGAAGCAGGAAGGCAACTCTTGAATGAACCAGCTAAAGGGATGAATGTGATTACTTTTGTGCCTGAGGACATTAATATTACAAATGCGGAGGCTCTCGATAGGTTGGTGCCAATATTGTAAATCATATTCTGTATCTGATTCAATGATTATAATTAAAGCTTACGGTAAGTAATATAATTTTTTTTGATGAGGTCAGTAATATAAATTTACATGTTAACTACTTATTCTAATTGATCGTTTTTCTGATAAATTGAATTTTTCTATAACTTTATATATGTTATATTAAAAGTCAGTGGTTTTAATAGGATATATTGCAAAAACGGTAATTTAAAGGCCTGTGGCCAAGTGGTGCATAGAATGTCTTTAAGATTTACAGATTTTGTATTCAAATTCAGAATCATAGTCAAAATACTAGTATATATATATTGGTATATATGTAATGGTATCTTCTTAAAATAACTAATATGGAATGCCCTTTATTGTGAGTAGGTTGGCTGACACTCTATATGACTTGAAGCATCAACGTTTGGGAAAGAGATCATCACTGGAAATGAAAAAATCTCGGAAAATTATGAAAGAGAAGGCTGCATGGTTTGCCTTTCAGTGAAGGCTGCATGGTTTGCCTTTCAGTGAAAGCTGCATGGTTTGCCTTTCAGTGAAAGCTGCATTTGCTCTCTGTACTGGAGTGTCTAGCTGTTTATGGTTTGCCTTTTAGGCATTATGAATAAACTTATAAAATAAAGAGTAAAACCCCTTTTTGGTCCCTGAAAAATACATCCACTGACAAATTAGTCCCCCAAAAATGTTCGGTGACAAATTAGTCATCGAATTATTGTTTTCGCTGACAAATTAGTCCTCGAATTATATTCACTGACAATTTAGTCCTTGAATTATGGTTCCGTACGATTCGAGGACTAATTTGTCGTACGGAACCATAATTCAAGGACTAAATTGTCAGTGAATATAATTCGAGGACTAATTTGTCAGCGAAAACAATAATTCGATGACTAATTTGTCACCGAACATTTTTGGGGGACTAACTTGTTCATCGTTGAATTTTTCAGGGACCAAAAAGGGGTTTTACTCTAAAATAAATAATGCCAAGTGCAGGGGCTGTGTTACTACTTAATTACTAGGTTGGAGTCCAACCTTTATCTGTTGTTTGGAGGCTTTGATCCTTCTGTGCTGTGTACTTGCTGTAAAATAAACATATTAATAAATAAAAATTAAATCGTGTGTCCATGTAAAAGTTATTGCAAAAGTTGACCTTTCTATATTTTCCCCCCCTTTGTGCTACATTTTTACAATAGAGATTATTATTGAAATTCATGTGTTAAACGATTCAAATAACATTGTGCACGAAAAAAAAAAAAAAAAAGCAATGTAAGCATTAGGATACCAGCATTCTAAACATAAATATTCAAGAAAAGTTACCATCCTCAACTTGCGGGTGGGGAACCCTTCTACTAATTGATGCTTATCATGTACTATTACACAAATCAACCTAGGCATAAGTTGTTTCTGCAACCGTCTACTCACATGCTTGTACTTTTTCTCATTTTTTTATTTTTTTTTATTTTTAATTATGACTCTAAATTTAAATAAAAAACTCATAAATCTTCACATAATGATATAAGTACGTCAAAATTAGTTTGACAAAATAATAGTGAAATACCATTGACATATTCTTTTTTTGGTTGTGACATTAATAACTTTACTTAACACGTGAGCAAATATTTCATCTATTTTTTTTCACTTTTCATATATATAAACACGTAATTTCCTATTTTTTTTGAATTTTAATGTCAGTGTTAGCTAGTCTCATGCCTTGTGTTTAAAATTTGTTATTTATTAAAGGGTATTAAAATATGTAGTAAACATACTTTTCTTTTTTCTTAAAATTTGTTATTTATAAAAATATTGAAACATAAATAAGAAAATTATATACAAATAATATAACTCATACCAAATATTATCATTTTCCTTGATAATATGACATCACTCTTGACGAATGCATGATTCATGTGGCCCTTATAAAAAAATCATTGCATAAAGTTGATCTCCACTGCATTTACAATTTCCACACGTTGTAAGATGTAGATAGAATCTATTAATAAGGATCAAGACAATAGCACCCCTCCAAATTTAATGGTACCACAATTAAATTTAGGGCAAATTTGAAAGGCTTTAAAAGAAGAAGGCAATTAGAATAGGTTCCTACGCCCTTTTTAATGGTCCCTACCATTACATTTACTGCAAGAGTACCACATAACTTGGCGCATGCCATGCAGACTAATATTTTATTTTTTGGTGCAGCGACGGGGACTCAGATCTGTCTCATAAGTCATAATCATAATATNCATACACACACCACACACACAAATAGACTAAGGTGATATTTTTCTTTATCTAACTTTTTTTTTTTCAAAAATAACTCATTTTTGTAGATTTATATAATCATAAAAAAAAATGATGATTTTGTAAATTTTACATTTAGAAAAACACATTACTTAATTATATCCACATTTAACTGTTTAAAGAAAATAATTTTAAAAAATCACATTATTTTTTTAAATGATAGAAAGAAACCTATCTAAGTTAATTATCCATTATCTACATTTCAAATGTATTGCATTAAAGAGATTCTTAATTTATAAATTTACATTTATAAATTTTACAAATTTTTTTTACTTATTTTATTAGTAATTAGTAATTACTTAATACTTAAATAAATTATGTAAAAATAAAAGAGGTTCTTATGATATAACTCATATTTAATTTAGTAAAAAGTATAAAGAAATAAAAATCAATACAATTTGTGGCATAAGATGTTCCATGTAGAACTCAAAAATAAAAAATTACATCAACTTGTCAAAAATTAGGCAAATTGACCTCAATAATACACATTTACAAATTATTTACGTAAAAGAGATAGTTTCTAAATTATTGACATAAAAAAGGCAGTTTTAAATATTTTATTATTTTTTAAATGAAAGTTAAACACTCTATACACTAGTAGAGTGTGTATAAACTGAACACATTATAAAACATTTTCACCAATTACATGTCTATTATTTAAAAAAGCTACCGAATTCTTAAAAACTGAATACGCTGTAGCCTATAGCATGTTCAAATTGAACACACTTTATATAGGCTACAATGTGACATTTTTCCTCTTAAAACGTGTTCTAACTAAATACATATGTTTAGTTAGAACACGCTTTTCAGTTTATACACAATCTATTTATATATATCGTGTTTAACTTTCATTTAAAAAATAATAAAATATTTAAAATTATTTCTTTTAAATAAATAATTTAAAAATTATCATTTTTACATAAATAATTTATAAATATATATTATTGAGTTCAATTTGTCCAAAAATTACACCACGTGATTGGTTGATAGTTTTTTATTATTTCCTGTGCTAACACAATAATAGTGCTATCAGCTAGCTTTTTGCAGTAGACATACGAAGAAAAAGAACAACGTACTTTAGACAGACCATCTGTGAAAAAAGTCCTTCTACGCCCTTTTTAATGGTCCCTACCATTACATTTACTGCAAGAGTACCACATAACTTGGTGCATGCCATGCAGACTAATATTTTATTTTTTGGTGCAGCGACGGGGACTCAGATCTCTCTCATAAGTCATAATCATAATATAGAGTTAATATTTGTGGTTGTCAAATAATTGATTTAATTTAAAAATTTAAATTTTTAAGTTGAATTAATTTTTAACATGATATTATAATTTTTTTATTAAGTAATCATAAAATCAAATCATTATGCAATCATTTTCTTTAATTAAATTGAGAATTTTGTATATAGTATAAGAGAATATGTACTTTTTCTACACTTCAAGTCTAAAGAATTTTTGCATTTAAGAGTATGTAAGATATAAAATTATTAATGAGCTTTTATTTAATAACTTAAATTTTTAGGTCGAATCAATTCTTGACAATAGTCACATTGGATCATGCATAGTCAACATGATCTATTTTTCTTATTTTAATGGGTTTTATCTTTCTTTTGTCCAATGGAAGTGCGCTATATACATGATTCGGGAAGCTTATCCTCTTATCATGATTCCCTTTTCATATGTGCTGAATGAGATTTGTACTTAGAGCATTTATAATAAAATATTTAGTGATTAATTATTGATGTGTCTCTTTGGAGACAATAAATATAATTTTTATATAAGAGTTACGTATTATGATATTCTCCCTCAAAGTTGGAGATATATTACTACCTCTTCAAAACTCCTTTTGATTTAAATCAAAGTGATTTTTATTTTTAGGCTTATTTTGAAACTCTCGTAAATAGTGACTTAATATGAGAAAAAATAGTTAAACACCAACAAAAATAGTATAAATTAAGCAATATAAAAGAAGCAAATTAAAAAAAGTACACATATTATTTTTCTTGGATGGCCCAATTTATGTATCTTAGTTGCTGTTTAATTATTTAAACTCAAATCGGGTTACTTTAATTCATGTGAATTTCGCATTAAGCCTAAAAAAATTAATCTTATTCGACATGAAAGTAAAGAGGGAAACGACAGTGCCACCCATTTTTGAGAGGATTAGCATAGTAACTCTCTTCTAAGATTCTATATATACCCTTCACATGCATGAAGAGTATTCAAGGTTCAAGATCATTCTATCTTTCATACTCCTTCTAGGTCTATTGGGTGTTCCCTTTAAGAATGGCTGGATTCTTTATTTTCCTCTTTTTGCTGAACCTAATGGCTGGATTCAACATACAGCTACCACCAGTGGCCTATGGAGATACAGTTACTATTCTCAGCATTGATGGAGGTGGTCTAAAGGGGATTATCCCAGCAGTAGTTCTTGAACACCTTGAGCATGCCCTTCAGGTCTATTAATTAAATATATTGCTTGAAAACGTTCATATACATATACAAGTTATGCATGGGTACATTGATTGTAGAAAAAGGTTTAAGACATTCTTTCTCATGTTGTTTTTTCTAAATTGCAGCATGCACATAAAAAATCGTTTGATGATTCAATCTGTTGAGTTTTTCTTATTAAGAACTGAATTCCGGAGGAGTTAAACTCCTAAATGGTTACTTTTGTGCATTTCACTCATTTGAAAATTTATCAATTTCTTCGAAGATAATGGAAAAGAAATTTACATGTTGCATTTAATTATTCTTACAAGAAAAATGAATACTGAGCTTTTATTTTGGTTGTGATTCAGAAAGTGTCCGATGACAAGAATGCTAGGATAGCAGACTATTTTGATGTGGTAGCTGGGACAAGCACAGGTGGGCTTATGACTGCTATGCTTACTGCCCCTAATCCAAATAACACAACTCGTCCTCTGTTTACGGCCAAGCAAATCGTAAAGTTCTACAAGGAAAAAGGCCCT
>QAOA01008248.1:0-62358 GCA_003255065.1 Cercis canadensis | reverse complement strand
GTTTTATTAATTGATTTGTTAGAGCATTAGAAAAAACAAAAATAAAATTTATCAGTTTATTGAGTTAGAAAGTTAAGTATATTAATTATATTATTAAATTTTATTAATAAAAGATAAATTTATAAAAGTGCATTACCATATGACATATGATAATTTCCTTTTCTCTTTCCTTGTTTGTTTTAAGGGTGATGCAGCAGCATTTAATCTTGGTTGTTTATTTTTAACGATCACAATTAATTACTTTTTGTATCAATAGTTGTGGTGCTGTCACGTCAGGGAGATATCAGATATCTCATTATATGTGAGAAACCTACTTGTTTTAAACATCCAAATAATGGAGAGGAAATTGTAGCTCTTCCTATCCCCTTCTTCCCTTCCCTTCTCACTTCTCTTGTCTCCTTTCATTTCCTTTCCTTTCAGTTTCAACTTCCAAACAGACCTTAAGGGATTAATTAAGTGGCTGTTAGAATTTACCACCTTGCTCAAAGCCTTTGTTCAATTTCCAGTTGAAGTCCTTTGGTGTGGTGGTATACCTACGTCCTTAAACTAGCTTGCGCAAGTGGAGGTAACTCTTTATCAATTCTTGACATAGGTGCCGTGAGTGTTCTTCCAAATGTATGAGTGTGAAAGATGGCACAATGTTCCTTGTCAATTGGTGTAGCCTGATTACCTATCATTTTCTTTACCAAAAGAAATTAGTGTATAAGAAATAAAAAGTAGAGCTTTTCCTTTGGTTCAAGAACAAAGGGAAAAAAATTAAAAAGTGCAAAAGAAAGTAAGCCTCTACCACATAATACGAAATGATCAAAATATCATCAATGCTTAGTGATTATTTCATTTATTTATGTGTCATTTCATTTATATTTGAATATATGAGGATTTTATAATACTACATAAGTATGTCATACTATACTGACGTGACAAACATACGTAATTTTTATATTTTATTATATATAAATATAATTTATTTTATTTTCTCAAATAAATTTAAAAATAGTTAATTTGTACACATGTCATTCACACATTGGCTATTTTCATGTAGTATAACATACTACAAAGTATCTAAGAAACCTCCTTAAATATGATAACCATATATATAAGTAGGATAATCACATAATAACTATATATATAAATAGAATAACCATATATAGAAACAGAATAATTACATAGCACCAAGGCATATTTTAGTAGCTTCGCATTGTGACAGCTACTTTGAGCATTATTAGGTCTTTTACACTAAGTTCTAGCACCCCACCATAATAAACTCTAAAAAGTTACTACTTTTATTGTAAAACATTTTTTTTACTTTGTTATTAAATATCATTATGTTAACAACTATTTTCAAATAGTTCTCAATTTTTTTCTTAGATAAATAGAACTAGTTTTTTTAGTTGGAATATGGGAATAGAGATTTGAACCTTAGCCTCTTTAAAAGACTCCTAAATTAATTATGTTGTTTATAAATGTTTACCGTTGTAATCCTCTCAAAGAAATAATGATATACACACAATATTGTATAAATTTCATTCATAGTATTCTTTTATAAAAGGTGGTTGCTATCTTGCAATCATTGTTTTCGGTGGGTAGCGCTACCCCCAGCCAGTTGAATGGGTTCATGTGAGACTTACCTAGTAAATTNGGGGGGGGGGGTAGCGCTACCCCAAAGCTAGTTGAATGGGTTCATGTGGGACTTACTTAGTGAATTTAGTGCTATTACAAAGATCTTGAAAAACTAAATCACCTAGTATATACTAGAATATACAGTTATCTTGGTATATTTATGTTTTTTGACACGTTTTTTTATATCACGTTATTTTTGTATTTTATAAGAAACTATTTGTTCTAGCATATAGACTAACTCATTTTTTTGATATCTTCACAATGAAATCAAATTCCCTAGGTGGGTCCTACATAAACCTAGTCAACTAGTTGGGTATAGCGCTACCCCCTAGAAAGTAGTAGTTGTAGGATAACAAGCACCTTTATAAAATCTGAGTTAAACATACCAAGTTTTAAAGAAGACTAGAAGGCTTAAGGGGTTGATCCAGCTATAAGGCCTAGGTTTGAATCTTATTACGAACGGTTATTCTTTGATTGATAATCTATAAGTACTATTATAAATTATTGCTAAGATATGTAATATGCCCTTAAAATAGAATTATCTCCTCTCACCCTAAACTTTTATATGCAAAAAGAAATTAAAAAAAAAATGGAGACTATAAGAAGTCAATAAACCAAGAGAGGGACATAGAATTGTGGTGGTGGTGGTGGTGGCCAAAGCCGCCGGTTAACATGCGTTGGGAGGAATGGTCGTCATCAGATGCCCACGGTACTGGGGGCCACACTTACTTTATTATACAAGTCCCACGTCAGATTCAGTGGGTCCCAGCAGCTCTTATTTTACTATTAACACCGACCCACGCAATAAATTATTAAAACATTTCATTCATACACCTCAATTTAAAGTTTTATACTCCTACACACTTTAGCCCTAATTTAAATTTAAATTATTCAAAAAAAAATAAAGTGAGTTCTGAAAATTATAAGCTGTAAATTATATTAAAACTCAAAATATATAAAATGACGTCAATTTGAGTTATATAAATAATACTTTTTAATATTATATTGGTTGGTGAAAAAAGCAGCGTGACCACCGGCTAGCAGCTAGCTAGCGCTTTTTCAAGGTCCCCACATGAAACATGAGGCTAAGATTCAGGATTAAGCTTCCCATGCATGATGCATGGAGAAAGACATGGATGACAGAAACATGCGTGGTGCATCAAATCTTGATTTTAAGATTAGATCGTGACTCTTGATTCCATATCTGAACCCCACTACCACCCAAGATTGGGGAGATTTAGAGAATTTGTACACTTTATTTTCTCTCTCTTGTTAAAAGGGAATGTAATTAAAATTAGAGTGAGAGAGGTTATTCTAAAATATAAATGTCACAAATTTCAATAAAAATTTACACTGAATTATTTATTAAAAAAATTGCTAACAGTAAGATTCTTAATTATATATGATTAATGAGCTCAAGCTTTGTTTGGCTTATATATTTTTCTTACGGTTTATTGACAGTTTTTATCATTATGTTTTATCAATTTCTACGAGTAAATTTCCTATTTTTAGAAATGAACGATTTCGTCCTCATATTTTATTGAGTTTGACAGTTTTAATCCTCCTATTAGTCAATTTAACGGCATGTTGACGTGACATAGAGAAATTTTTTTTTTTTATCATGCTAATGTGACGTAGAGAAAGTAATTTTTAAATATTAAATAACTATTTAAGCATAATTAAGTCATAATTAACAAAAAAAAAGAATTTTTTTTATTGTTAAATAATCATTTTAGATTTTTTTTTCATAAAATTCAAGCCGATAAAAAAAAATTTCATATTTTTTTTAAATTAAGTTCATAAGAGATTCTACCAAAAATTTCAGATAAGATTATCTAATCTAAATTTTTTTTTAACTATTTGAACTTTATCAAAAAATTTGAAATTTTCGTAGAATCTCATATGGAATTAATTTAACAATAAAAAAACTAATTTTTCTGTTAATTATGACTTAATTATGCTTAAATAGTTATTTAACATTTAAAAATTATTTTTTCTGTGCCACATCAATATGATAAAAAAAAAAAAACTAGTTTCTTTGTGCCATGTCAACATACTGTTAGGTTAACCGTTTGGTTGACTAACAAAATGACTAAAACTGTCAAACTTAATAAAACACAGGGACTAAATCGTTCACTTTAAAAAATAGGAGACTAACTCGTAGGAATTGATAAAACAAAAGGACCAAAACTGTCAATAAGCATTTTCTTAATTATATGATGGTATAGAGATTGACAGTTAAGACTTTTTGTAAACTACTTATATATACGGTTGAATAGTGAAATAAAAAATTTGAAATAAAATTAAAATATTTCTCATTTATTTTGTGACCAAAATAATTGAAGAAACCACTAAAGAAAGAAAATAAGAAAAAAAAATATTTAAGAGTGCTAGAAGTTCATGTAAATTTTTTCTAGGTGCATATATCCACTTGTGAATTTTCGAAAAAAAAATGCCATAAGGTATATGTAAACACATGGTCGGAATGGTATTACATGAACTTCTAGCACTCTAAAATAAGTTTACCAGAAAAAAAATATATGAAAGAAAAATAACAGAAAATTTTACTAAAAAAAGAACAAGATTGAACTGAAACCATGAGAAAGGATTTAGACCCCATTAAGGAATGCCAAGCCTTTGATGCGGGTGATTTTGATAGCAATAGTCATAAATCATTATGGGTTAAAACTTTTGGGGTGCTTCTTCAATTACATTTTAAACGTTATGTATTTTTGAGAAGAAATAAATTATCTTTTATTATATAGCCTCTAATAATAAAAAAAAAAAAAGCCATATGTGTTTTTTAGAAGTGACATAGGACAGAGTTTCAAAGTTGTTCTACATAATAAGTTTTATATTTCTCAAGGGAATCTGAGCCACATATGCAGAAAAAATAAATATAATAGTATGAATATAACATAAGACTTTTATCCTTTTACTTTTTGTGCCTTAATTATAGAAGAGACTATAAAAAATATATATAAAAGCAGGGAAAGAAAAGTTTCCTATGAAGTGAGAAGAAATATACCTTGAATTAGAAAGTACTAATGTGTTTAAAGCTTTTCAAGCTGGCTTAGATGAGAAATGTTGGAAAGAAAACTGTCATGTGACAGTATAGCTAATTTTCATTAAAGAATTTATGTTCTTTATATATTATGTATGCTTTACATATTTATTATTTATTACGTACATTTTAACTTCAGCTAGAGCTCCTTTAGTGTAATAGTCATAACTATCATGAAATGTAAAGAATAGATTGAAAGTTTAAACAGGTAAAAGATCCTAAATGTCATATACATATATATATAGGGAGTCTTTATTTTATACATTATTTTGTTAATGTCACACTTTATTTAGCGTCTAAATATAATATAGATTAAATTACTTTCAATTAATATGAAATTTTTTTTTTAACTTTAACTATAAAATACTTTTTATATTAAATGAGAATAAATTAGTCTATATTATATTTAAATATTAAATAAAGTATGACATTAACAAAATTGAATAAAAAAATATTAATTCCCTATTATATTGTGGCACAAGGAAAAAAGCATGAGTTTAAAGCATTCGTTTGTTTTCTTTTTCTTTTTCCATATTAAGTGGCAATGAATTGTCTTTGTAACTAGTGGTCCTTTCTAAGATTTTACTTGAGAATCCATACCTTTAGAAAAATATTATTTACTAAAGGGATTTAAATTCATATTCAATCTCCAACCATACTTTAAAAGACCCACATAATTGTTTTCACCAAAAAGCTCTCAAAATATTTTTGATTTGGTCAATCAGAATTGTCTTTTGTACAGCTCTAAATATAATTTAATCATATGTGCATGACCATTTGCAAAGAAAAGCAAATGATTTAATGCTATATAATGTAATTTAGGGCACACGCCTTAACGAGTACTTACAATGTTACTTACATATCTCCTATCATAGGAGGATTATTAAAAATGAAATTCGAATCTAGACCTTACAAGCGAAGTGTTTCGATCTTTAACCCCCATTCACCCACACTTAATGATTTAATGCTATATAATGGAATTTTGAAACTATAATTAAAGCACGTCACTTATCATATGAAGATATACTCTCGAACAGATTTGAATATTGGCAAATTAATAGCTTTCTTTCAACAAAAAAAAAATTAATAGAAAGCAAGTTTAAAGTTTAAACTTGCAGTTCACAACCGCAATCCTAACAACAAGGATCAGGATCCAGTCATGTTTGACTGGTCCTGTCAGTAAAATCCCAGCCCTCAATTTTAATTTAACACCCATCTATGATTTTTCTTCAGCCACGTCAGCAACATAAAGTGCAAAATGAAACTCACCGTTTTAAGCTTGTATATAATAATTCACACATCAGCCTTTGCACTGCACTTGCGCTTGCTGCAGCTCCTCCCTCCTTTTTCTGCTTTCGTTTCTGAAAATGGGAAGGAGATGTTGGATCATTCATCGTTCACAGTTGCAAAAATTCAGTGAATCTAATAGGTTGGTGATACTATGCTACACTTGAAAATACTTTCTTTTACTTTTCTCCTTTACAGTGTACTATTATTTAATGGCCAAAATATGAGAGTGAAATGAGAATTTAAAATACTCCATTGATTTTGAAGAAAAAGCACCAAGTCGTCAAGAATAATTGAGAGCACAAATTTCATATAAGATGTAGAAGAAGTAGAACTGCAGAAACTCGCTTGCAGATGAGGAAGACATTTCAAAATTTAAGCCAAGGCACAGCAGAACATCAAACTTTAGTGGTACAGAAGCAAAAGATCAATGAGACCAGGAAAGCAGATTGCAAAAAAATGATAGCAAGATTGAAAAGATGAGTTTCATTTTGCACTCTAAGTTGCTGATGAGACAAAAAGAAAATCATAGTTAGATGTTAAATTAAAATAGAGGGGAGAGATTCTACTAACTGGATCTTAATCCATAAATTATTGTTTTTTTTTTTAAACTTAGTAATATGCAATCATATAATATATATAAATATCCCATCATTATCAGAATTGATAGATAGTGCAATAATATAATATATAGAAGACAGATAGTGCAATAATATAATATATGATTGCATATTACTTAGAGATAAATAACGGTTGTAATTGCAAACGAGGGAATTTGAACCAGAGAAGGAGATGAAAAGACTAGTTTTATGATTAAGAGCACACTTTACTTAGCTAGAATTTTTCCTCGACAAATTATTGTTGCAATGTTATAATACCAGCAAATAATGAAAACACTTCAGTGGCAGAGCCGGGGAAGCCCTGACCCCTCTCTGAATTTTTCAAAATTAAAAATTTAGCATGTAAAAATTTAAACTATTTTTTTCTGTTCCTTAGATTTTTTTAAATTTCTATGTATGGTCCCCTTAGATTTTAAAATTCACTTTTTACTCCTTAGATATACATTTATAATATTTTAAGTGTCAATTAGGTCTATGATATGCATATATTTTATTATATATATATTTTTTTCACCATTAGATATATAGTAATGAGCACGCAAGTATAATTATAGGGAATTTAAATGCAAATTCAAGAGTCTTTTAAGAGGACACCCCAATAGTTAAACACTTAGTATTTTATTGTAGAAGTATCAAGTTCAAATTAATTCCATTGAAAATGAGATAACCTATCCCTGTTATATGGTTTCCAGTAGGAAAAAAAAAATTCAAATACAAGGGAATATATCCCAAAACGTTAAAAATGATTTCATAGAAATTCCTTTTTAAGCAAACATGAGTGCATGTGATGGTTGAATGGGGTCCTTCTGTCATTGACTTTTCTTGCAACGCATATATATCCTGGAGATTCCTGTAATCAAGCATGTCTTCTGGCCCATTCAAATGGCATAGCATCAAATTAGAACTGTTTATATCATCACATAATATATCTTAGCAAAAACATGCATTGCAATATAGAGCATAACGACAAAAAGAGAGAGGAAAGACTATAATTTGTTCTAAAAGCAAAAATATGTTTCTATGACCATGTATCACCTAAACTTTCCAATTAATAAAGTCAAACATCTGAAAAAGGGAAATATAAAGACAAGAAAAATCATAAGAGAGAGAGAGACCAGTAACAGAGAAAGACAAGTAATCGTTACTCTTTATTTAGTAATCATGACTTACTTAAACTCACTCTCAATATAAAGTAGTCAATGTTCAATTATTATGGTGTCCCATGACATCGATACCAAGTTGATTAGTGCTAATCAGATATATAATATAGTCACACAGGTCTGGTTGAAGTTGGACTACATGGGAGAGTTCTTTAATATGCATATGGAAAATTGGATGCGAAGGTTCTGTGGTGTTAGAGGAACAAGGAAGTGCTGGGTGGTGAATAGATTCAGGTCCATGCTCTGAGCTATATGCGCAGCTTGGTTGATACTTGCACATTGGAAGTGGGTAGAATCTTTAAAGGTTCAGCTACGAGTTTGGTGGGTTCTCAACTTCCCTCCACTCCACAGGTTCTGTCAAAGTAAATGTGGATAAAAACTACTTAATTAGGTAATCAAGGTAAAACAGATAATGGCACTGGCAGTGTAATACAAAATGAGTTGGGCGACTGGGTTGTAGGTCTTCATTGGTTCAAAGCCAAGGTTGTCAAAATGGAGAGTTTAGGTGAATTCCATGAGGACTTGCAAACTCGAATTGTAAACTTTCACATGAGTTTTTTTTTTTTTTTTTTTNTTTTTTTTTTTTTTTTTTTCATTTTCTTTTGTCGGTAAGTAAAAGAGAGCACACTTTAGTATACTAAGGGATAGCGGAGTAACCCTTGCTTGAACCCAGGAACATGATGTGACTAAACCTTAAAATTGGGAGGCCATGCTATTACACCAAAACCTCTTCCATAACTCTCACACTAATTTACATACTAAAAAAATAACCAACAAATATACATATACACCTATGAAAAATTATATTATCAAAACAAAGCGGTATTTCAATAATTAACATATCTATATCATTAGTAACAATCAAATGTTTAAATTTAATGAAAAAATTAACAGGCTGTCTAATTAAATTAAGAAAAATTAGATATTATTTTACAATTCACGAGTCTACCAACAAGTTGACTATTGAGTTTAGATAGGAGTTTAGGGCAGTGCTCTCCTCTATTACCAAAAAATAAAGAAAATTGACAAAAAGAAATGTTGATAAATTAAAATAGTCCCCTCATACTGCATTACCTTATGTATTAGATGTTAATTTTGTAACATGAGGAACATCTTAGCATTAGAGGAGGGTATCAGGCCCTTTTTTTTTTTCAACCGTAAGGATATTTTTGTAAATATCATATTAAGATTAAGTTCCTCCTCAAATGATTTTAAGGATGTACTTCCACATCAGTCATATCATTATTGTCAAAATTACTTTATTAGTATTTCTCACAATTACGTGATTCTATCATATACTATTTCTTTGTTTAGATACATACCCTTCTGCTTGGCAAGAACATACGTCCAGTATAAATCATTTTCAAAGAGGAAATTTTAATTTGTGATATTCTCTTTGAACCAATAATTACTCGATCCTAGAGTTTCTCATTACGTAGGAAAGTACAATTCTATTTGTAGTCATGTTCTCCTTTGTCTTTAAGAATATTCAAACTTTTCATTCATTGCCCCAAAAGACTCAATTCTCTGTATATATCCAGTGAGAATAAAGAATATACCTACAAGGTCCTGCCCTCCCTATATTAAATGTGGTCCCATGGATCTAAAAGCACTTTCTTATTAGTGTTGGTGCTATTTTATTTCATGAATGGCATTTTTCTTCTTTTTTATTATTATTATTATTATGTTGCAAACATAAAAGTTATATAGTATTAGGAGTTATTATTTGGTACACTGGCAATGTAAAGTAAAATATTTACACAAGTAATTGAAATTCTATGGTTCTGTTTATAATAAGCTAAGTTTTAGATATTAATATTCTTAACATATTTATATATCTCAACTTAAGATGTTTTTATATTCCAAAATGTATTTTTTATACAAAATTCATAAGAACATAAAATAAACGGTCATGATTGATTCTAAATATGAATTGTGATTTGATAACTTTTTAACGTATTTTGTTGAAGTTAATCATAGATAAACCATCTAATACTACCTAGATCATCATTAAGATGATTTTTACGAAGTGTTTATTACAACAAAAAATATATAAATCAAGTCGCTTATGTAAACTTTAAACTCTACCGACGGCGTACCAAATATAAATTCATAATATTAATTAGAGGGTAAACCTTAACTAGCATACATACGGTTTGAACTTGACTGAAAAGGAACTCTTAAAACTTAAAAGGTGAGTACATGAACAGTATATATATATATTATTATAGTGAGATATCATTCAAGCCAAGTAAAAGGTTAATTGTCAACAAGTTCAGTAGAGTAAAGATATTTCTTTTAGTAGTGTTTTCTCTGTTTTTATTTTCCCTAGTATTGGCTTTCTTGGGTTTCCTAAATTTAAATCTTGGAGTTTATACATCAAGATTTTAAAGATTGTGCTTAGCCTTATTGGTGGACCTGCTTTTATATCCTTTAATAAGATCACTGCTATCTCCTCTAGACTTATACTATCCTATAACTACTTTTGAAGTGGTTTTCCAATGAGAAAATTTAATAATAAGTACATTATAGTGACAAAATAAGAATAAAATGTCATTTTGGTTCTTAAAAGATACTGCAAAAATTACTAAGTTTCTTAAAAAAAAAAAAAAAAGTTGTATCATTTTAAGGCCCTGAAAGTTTAAAAAGTCAATTAAAATAGTTTTTTCATAAACCCAAGTGATAATTAAAAAAGGTCCATTTATATGTTAAAAAAAAAAAAAAAGTCATTTTAGACCATTTATATGAACTTTCAAAAATTCATGTGATAAAAAAAATCTTTAGGAATCCAAATGATTTTCGCCGAATCTTTCAAAAACTAAAATGGACTTTTAACTTAGAGTCAAGCACGTTTTGATGAGTAAATTATATGACAACGTCAAGGGGCATAGAGCTCTTAGTGGTACACTCAGGATTCATGAACATTGAAACAGTCTTTGATTGAACCTAATCCCTTTTATAAAAGGAAATAGCTACTTACTTGAATTGAATAAGCAATACTTACTTTCTTTGCCTAATATCAAATCAGCAATACAATTCACTTGTGTTATCACGGAGTTGGGTCCGTAAGCATTACCCCGAAAATGTGACGTGGCAGTCAACTATAAATAATTTGGTGAGTATTTCTCCTATTTTTATGAGGCACTATGCCTCGGCACAAGACATACAATAATAACTCATATTTAATCAACATTTATAACATTTAATTATATCAAATTTCTTGAGGAAGAGTTTTAGCTCCATAAAATGTGCTCTTAGTCAAAAAGCTGGTTTCATCACCCTCTTTTTTAGTTTGAATCCCCTCGATTATAATTGCAATAGCTATTTATTTATATAAAAAAGAGTAAAATACATTTTTCGTTCTTGAATTATTTCTCAAATGTCATTTTAGTTCCTGATTTATTTTTAGTGTCATTTTAATTTTCAAATATCACAATGTCTATCAAATCAGTCATCATTAGCACAAAAAATGATCACTTAAAAGACTGATTTAGTAGACATAGTAATAATTTGAGAACTAAAGTGACACAAAAAATAAATTAATGACAAAAATGACATTTGAAAAATAATTCAGGGATGAAAAAAACATTTAACTTAAAAAAAATCATATCAATTTTCTTACCAAGTTCCAATGAAAATGACAAAAAGCAAAAACAACATAAGACTGTCAAGAACCAATTTAACTTAAAAGGTGTTGTTAGGTGAAAGATCAATAATGATTTTATATCTAATACGCCCCTACATGCGAAAGCTTTATGAGCTTGAAACGTGAACGAAACACAGGCCTTGACCGCTTGGTCAAAAAGGCTTTAATACCTTATTCAACCTAAAAGTTTAAGTTGTTAGATGAAAGCCCAATAATAATTTTATATCTAACAAAGACAATCTATTTTGTTTCAATGGTTTACATTGAAAGGACCCTCTTATCAAACATTAAGTCCAAGAACTTTTCCTGAGAAATTAAAAATTAAATGACATCAATATGGTTCTTCCATGTGGCAATAAATTGTAAAAACTATGCACTAGCATGATAAATAAATATATCTTCCTCATCTAAGTAATGTTTTTTAATATTAGGTATTAACATTTACTTTCTTAGGGAACGCATCACCAATTTTCCTAATTAGACTCTTATATCCTTCATCGAACCAGAAAACTGACTTAACATTGGAGGCTTTCTCAGTGACGAACACAAAATTCAGTATGGTATTTCAGGACAGCAAATTGGAGTAGCTATACGATTTTCCATCTCTAATAATTGCAAGATTATTCTCATATTCCAACAATCAAACCCTATAAGTGATTTTCGTAAAAAGCATGCTTGTGATTATATTGCTGTCTTGTTGTTAGCAGTAGGTAAATATCATTTTTACATCGAATCAAATCAAACCAGAAGTTTAAAACATTATGTGAGCATACATTTTATAATAATATTAAGTTGATGATGATTATAGATTAATGGAAATATTGAGTTGGACATTTACGTGGAATGTCTAATCAGATATGAGGAGTTAAAGTGACAGTGACACCAATTAGGGATATCATCTGTAGTATGCACTTTAATGTGTTTCATTTATTTAAAGAAAACGTTGTTCTTTCTATTAGGCACTCCAAATTGAGCTTTCAACGAAATATCTTAGAAAGCTGGAGACGTGTAACTTTGTGAAATATCTGGGAAGATAGGAGTAAAGCTGGTGATATATGAAGCTTTCACCAAATAGAATATGACCAAAATTAATTTATACTAATTCCTTTGGGGAATAAAATATAAGAGCACAAAATAGAGAAACTAAGAACCTAAGGGTTTGGCCTGGTGGTAAGGACAGAATAGCTTCATTTAAGCTAGCCATAGTTTGAATCCTAGGGCCAGCATTGAAGGAAATTTTTTTTCCTAAATGCATTAAGCCGACATGAATAGTGGGCCATTAAGATCGTCTAGAGAGAGATTTAGTCTTGGTGCACAAAAATTAATCTAAGAATATCTTTACTGTTAAAACTAAAAGGAGAAACTAGGAATTCAACCAAGGAAATACTACTCATTAATTAATCATAGTAAAGTACTTAATTCTGTGTAGTCCAGTGTATTGGAAATTATTTTAATATTATTCACTCCAAGTTTTATTTTTCTTTAACATGATGAACACAATAGGATTGAGAATAGGATATCTTATAATTAAATTATCCATACCTAGTGGCTTCTTATCCAGCTCAAGCTTAGTCGTACGTCTATCTTAGTATAAGACTATATAATTATACCTCTATATCATTTCATAATTTATTTTTATAAAATATGTTTATTAATCAGATTATTGAACTAAAAAATAATTGTATTAATCTTACATGTAAAATTGTAAAAAAAAAAAAAAAAAAAAAAAGATACATACTACTATGTCTTTAATTTAAGTTAAAGTTCCCCCAATATATATCCTAACACTCAACTTCCCTTATCTAATGAATAAAATATGTATTTAATTAATTAGTTTTTTTTTAAATTAAAAAAAAAATATTATATGCTATTTTAAGATGTTCCAGTGGTCCAATGGAATACAATTTCTTTTTACCTATGAATAAACAACGATTATATTTACAATCAAGAAGATTTAAACTAGAGAAGAGAAGTAAAAAAGATGAGTCTTATGACTGAGAGCACATTCCATTGAACTACAGCTCTTGTGAAATATAAATATTGATATATATATATATATATATATGTAAAACTTAATGAACGTGATAAACATGACTACATCTTTTAAATAAACTATAAAAAATTTCTGAAATGCATCCTTTCAAAAAAAATATTAGTACAAACTGATTTTGTTTTGTATAATGATATTTTATTATTCAATGGTTAAGTTGATAACAATCATATTTTTATAAAAAAAAATTACTTGATGATGCAAGTGTGCCAATTCTATATGGCACTATATATTTTGATAGAAAAATGGCTATGATAGTCTTGGACAATGCCTACATTACTTTTTCGTTTTAGGAAGAAACAGAGGATAAAAAATAAAAAAGAGAGAGAGAGACTTTATCAAAACGGTTGTATTAATAATAATAAGGACACATGGCGAGTAGGACAGAATAGGAAACAGATTTCTTCCTCTCTTTGGCCTTTCTATTATGACTGACAATGCTAGAAATTTCCATAAATTAGAAGAGAAGAATCTAAAGTTGATGAAGCTTTCTTAGTTCTAAGATATTAATTTTTTGCGTATGGTTTTGGCTAAGTCGCTTGTCGAGGGGGCCAATTATTGCACTAATGGTCCCCTCTCTGTAACCCTGTCGATTGTTAAATTTATGTCTCTTTTCTTTTAAGCCCTGCTTGTTATTAATTCCTCACCTAGAAAAATAGAGACAAAGTTATGAGGCATGCATTGTCCAGTTTCAAGTTCAGTATAGCTATAAGTTATTACCAATGAGGCAATCATGGTAAAGTATTGTGTAGAACTTTAAGGGAGTGTTTTGTATAAGAAATATAAGATTATAATTCTAAATCACGTTCTTCGAAATGCCCTACTTGAGAATATGATTCATTGGAAAATATGTCTTTTTTGTTTATTATACAATAAGAATATACATGAGAATTTCTGAGAATATGTCATTACTATTTTAGGTTAAATATTGCTCTTTTAGTGGTTTAAAATAACCATAAGGTTGGCCGTTCACCACAACAAAGAAAGAAGAGATAGACGCACACTCCATAGTTAATTCTACCTAGCATGATGAAATCCCAACTTTTGAAGCATAAACTATACTATCACATGCTTTGCTCATATCACTGTGTGTAAGACTTGAACACTTACATCTTTATATTTTAAAATGTGATATTGTATTGTTGATTATATATGTCAAATTTTACAAATATCAGAAACTCCTAAATACCTCATCTAATTGATGACATTTACTTATATTTTTAAAATCTTATTATACGTTAAAATTTAATAATCCAATAGAGTACCAATTAATTTTCAAATTTTTATAAAAATTTATTAGCATGGTTTATTTCATGAGAACTTTTATTTCAACATTTGGATTTATGAAACTAACCTTATGTAATAAGTTATGTAAGGTGTAAATGTGACAAGTCTTACACCCAATATAAATGGGAAAAGATTAAATAATTAAATTTTGACACAGCTTAGAGTTATCCTTCATTCACTTTAGTTAACCTCTCTTCTAAGAAATAATTAGAAAAAGGTGTAATATTTGTTGCATTGCAACAACTGACACCACAGTAGCAAGCCAATAAAATGAGGACAAGTTGTAGGTTAAATAACACTTAAGACAAGTTTTGAGTAATTGAAATTTCATCCCCTTAAGTTTTGGCAAATAAAATTTGGCACAGCTTTTTCTTAATTTTGGGACTTTTGTTTTTGAATTGCTTCCAAAATCGACTATACTTGGCACAAAAAAGGACGTTGAAGCACTGCCAAAACTGAGAAGGATTAATTGAGGAACTGTTTAGTTTCATGGCTTGCAGAAGAGCTCTAATACTCCATTTCAATTTCTCTTAAGATTTACGAATCTACTGATGGGCATTTGATAGAACACATGATTATGAGTATATCTGGGTCAAAATCATGTTGAATTGCTACAAAAAGCTAGAATAAAGTTTCTGGGCAATGTTGGGTCTGCAACCAGGTTTCAACCTGACTTGCATTCCCGTCGGGTGAAGAAAGGGTTGTGCCTAGCACAACCCGAGCCTATCCTAAGCGCTTGAAGGCACATATAGTTTATAAACTCCATGAAAAAATGAAGGTTTTTTGGGTTGGTGACGCAAGTCGAAGAAAGAATACAAGGGTTAAGGTTACGATGGTGGATTTTGAAGGAAGTAGAAGACACTTTTTTTTTTTTTTTATAATAAGAAAAGACTTTTTTTTTTAGGCTTTTTGAAGATTTTGACTAATACTTAGGTTAAAAAATATTAAATACATAGGTTAGTTATATTGTTCTCAATAAAAAAAATTATAAAATTTTATCATTAGTAACAAACAAATTGTAATTAAAAAAAATCAGTGTTATTCCTTATAGTAAATATTTATCATTTGAGAAAAACTCTAAATTAATGTTATAAATTAAAATTAAAAAAAGAACCACCACCAAAATAAAATAAAAATTACTTTATAAAACTATGCATGCATTAACCCAATTCAATTCAAAATTGGTAAAGACTTACATAGTTACATAAAAATAAACTTATCCAAGTTTGATTAGCTTCAATTAGTAATAACTTATAAGAAACTATATTTGCCTTAATAAAATTAGACCCAATCTATGATTGACTTCAATAAAAACACACAGCCCTTGACCCAATAACACCCAAAGTAAAACTTATAAGCTATCGAGTATAGTCTAATTAAGAGGAATTTGCATATAGGTTTTAGGTTCTAACATTAATTTTATCTCTCTTTTTTTTTTCCTTAATTTTATCATAAGTTATCATGTACCATAAAAAAATCATTAAATTTTACTTTTTATTTAAACTTGATTAGTGTAAAATTAGGAGAAGCAAATTGTAATTTCATAAAATTTCACCAACCTAACCCAACAAGCAACAAGAAAGTTGGTGACTCACCAATTCAACTAAGTACAAAAGATATGGATTTCCCAAGGAAGCTAGCCCATAAGCAACTTGGTTAGCAGCCCTTGGAACCCAACTAAAAGAAAACAAGCATAACTATTTAGCTAGTAATTAACCTTCAACTTTTAATTCTCGATCTTTCCTAATAAGCAAGCTTTGTTGCAAGCTTGGGACAATGAGCATCCACAAATTTAAGGGGCCAGGAGACAATGGCCCCCATGTTACAAATTTTTTTATCAAATTTATTTGATAAATTTTGAAAGCCTCCAATTTTGTGGTTTGTTTTCCTATTGAGTTATTTCTAGATTCATTATTAACAATGAGTCATTCTTAATCCAAAAAATTAATTTCTTTTAAATAGATGAGTTTGGTTCCGACCATTAAAAGAAGGGCCAATTTATTTTTTTTAAATAAGATATTTTTGGTAAGAAAAATTCTATATTGAAAAATGCTTTCAAAATTGTAACCAAGTGGGAAAAAAAAAATTTAGACTCTTACATTCATGAATGTAATACTATAATACATAGACTTATGAGAGTTGCAGGAAATACTCCTAGAGGGTGAATAGGAGTTGTTAAAAATTGCTCATAAAAATGAGTTCAAATCACAGATTTGTTTCAAACTAGTTCTTTGACAAATATCAGATTTGAACACAACAAAATATCTTAGCAAATCATGTAGACCAAAACAGAAAATTATCCAGAGAATCAGATATGAAGACAGAGAAGATTCACAAGTGTATAGCTCAAATATAAAGAGATGAAGGGAGAAGAGATTTGACACAAGAGTTTATAGTGGTTCGGTCAAATCACCTACATCCACTCTCTCAATTTCTTGAGGTTCCACTAGAATCTGAGTTTAGTTGTCCAAGTTTCTCTAAGCTTTACAACAAGTTTATTTTTTCAAGCTTCTCCAAGCTTTACAACAAGTTTATTTTTCAAGCTTCTCCAAGCTTAACAACAAGTTTATTTTTCCAAGCTTCTCCAAGCTTTACTCCTATGGTTTTTGTTTCTCAAACTCACCATGAACTCTCTCTCTCTAACTCACTAGAGATCACTCTCATGGATTTCTCCCATAGAAATCCAAGATACAAAACCCAAGTGTTTTGGTTCAGCCCCAAATAAGAACTCTCTCACAAAGTAGATAAGTTACAATGAAAAACTTGAAGCATGAAGGAATGGCCGAGAGGAAGAAGAAGAAGAGCAAAGCTCTCAACAATGGCTTCTCTCTCTCTCTAAAATATTTTCTTCTAATTTCTCTTCATGTCTGCCGAAGCCTCTTGGAAGTTCCCTTGTTATATTTCCTTTCTTGTGCACGTGAAGGACTTTTGAAAAAGGCTTGAGAGAAGTCTTGAAACCTTTCTCTTCATTTAGCAGAGATCCTCGTCCACATCAGCAAAATTGAAATACTCTCATTATTCAGAAACAAGAACTAGTTCTAAAGAACAAGTTGAGCTAGCTCTTGAAGGCTCAAAGAATATCTCTTCTTTCTTGTGCACGTGAGGTACCTTGAGAAAGACTAAAGAGAAGTCTTCCACTAGCTGACACAAAGCCCATCATTCATCATGACTTTTTGTCCTATTGTGAAAAGAGACTTGTCCTTGTGTAAAAAAAAAAGTAGATGGAGTGTTCCTTTAAAAAAGTAAACTTTATATCAATCACTTCAAGAAGACTTTTCACTTTTATTAACTCATCTCTTAGTTGGATTGTAGAAGGCTAAATTTGACTTAAGTTCGTGTGAGACTTTGTCCACATCAACAATCTTGGCTGGATGCCAGAATTGGTTCTTAAGAACAAGTTCTACAAGGCTTCACTTCAAATTTGTTCGAGATAACGACTTATAAACACAACATAGATTAATAGCAACAAGACAAACAACACATATAAGAAATAACAAGACACAAGATATTATTGTTATCATCAAAACAGGATCAGAGACTTGTGGGGCTAACAACTTAAACATAAAATCTTTAATTGATGTATCATATTGCCTTGAAAAAAAGTTATAATAGTCATAAAAGAAAATGATACCAAGCCAAAATGAGTTGTCAAAATTTGTTACTAAAAAAATATAGACTTCTAATTATTCTTGAATAAATATATGATCCTTATTAATTTGTTTTATCTATCAACCACCTTTAAATTAAAAAAAAAAGTATATGACATTTCTTTTTAGCTAAATAGCATGTCTCATCATAAAATAATGCTGAAAAGTAAGATATTTTTTGACCTCTTCAATAAAAAATGCAACAATTTTTTTTTATGAATTTTATTTTATTTGATGGAGATCAACATGTGATCTCACCATCCAATTAGACAAAGTCCATTTGCCAAACTATAAAGCATGGATATAAAATATAGTCCATTCACATCAAGTGAATCAAATTGGCTCATTTTGAGTTTCTTGCATGGGCTTAGTTATTTTTCATTGAGCTTATTCCTTTGTTTTCACATATTGCAGCAAATAGACCCACTATTGTCAAAGAAATTATATATTGGGTATAGCTTACAAATTCAACAAATGATGGGAAACATTTTAAAAATCATTAAAACCTGATTGTCATTTGACCGGTAATGAGTTGTGGACCACCAAACCAATAAAATAATGACACTTGGCAGTGCCAGTTATTGCATTTCAGCAACAAATAGCACTAAAGTAGTTGCTAAAGCACTTTAAATTGACATGTGGCACTTTAAATATAAAGTATAGCTCCTTTGGCTACAAATTTCAGTTCAATAAACAATCAAAACTCCAAGCCCACTTGATCATAAGATATAAAAGTGGTTGCTATAGCACTTTAAATTTGACGAATCAATAAGAGGAATGGTGAAGGAAACAAAGATCACAATTTGAATAACTTGGACCTTGCTAGCTATATATCTATCTCTCTTTCTTTGACATGCGATTGGCTATAAAGATAAGGGGAAAAAAAAAATTGAAGGTTGGTGGAGTTGGAATCTAATTCCTTAACTTTAACTCATTTTCATGCATAAAGTAACCCTCACTTTGTATTATAAACGCATATATGTAATTTGAAAGCACAGCTTAAGCTTTGCAGCTTTTGCCTCCCTTTCTGTTTGCTCTGCATTTCCTATCACCTTCCCTTTCCACAAAAAGCAAAACTTCTCTATTACCTGTTCAATTAATAAATCATTCTCTTATTAATTTGCAGGCTTTTTGTTTTTTGGTAAAGTATGTTATATGTGGATGGGATTTAAGATACTGACAAATCTCACTCTTAATCGTGGTCACGTGTATATCATTCTGTGAAGATTCTAAAAGGAGATTCCAAATTATTTCTTTAATTTTAGATTGTTTGTTTCCCCCCTCCATAACTTAGCCTTATTTGGTTTACGATTACCTGGCACTGCTAAGGAATCCATTGGCTGGAAAGATGACAACATGAAAAAACAATAGGGCAAATAATTAGGGTTAATTAGCTTAACTTTGTGTGAGCTAATAGAGAAAATCTACCCTCTTTCTTTAAATGCATTTTCATGTATGATTTCAATACAGCAGCCACACTAGACATAGAAAGAGAGTAGAGAACTCTTTGTATTAACAATATAGGCTAATCTACCAATCATGGAAAGCTAATATATAAGGTCCACATTACAACAGTCCATAATTGGTTGAAGTTCTTAATAAAGTCCAATAACAAAAGTGATCCCAATAGGTAAAATCAAAATATATATGCTCTAAACTAATTTGGTATCTAATTAATCTGAGTTATAAGAAAAAATAATTCTGATTATGCTAGTCTACATAGGATAAATAATCCAACAATTGACTCATGATGTGTACAACATCACTGTGACACCCTCTCTCTTTGAGTAAAGTCTTCCATGTATTTGGTTGTGAAAAAAGTTGAGTTCTCATTGATTATTAATGCCCCTTAATAGAATTAAGTGTTGATTATGGGTTTGAGAAGCTTTAGAAAGCTCTTCTTTGAGGTTAAGTGTTCTGGTGTAGGACAACGGGTTGTCTGGATGAGCCCATAGCACGTCTAAACCCACAAGAATTTGTGTCGCTCTCTTTTTCTTTTTTTGTTTTTTATCAACATTGAAGACTAAACAACAAATGTAGCCTATGTCCTTCCAAAATCTCATAACACTTACACGATCAATTGAAGACTACACAACAAAGGTAGCCTATACCCTTCCAAAATCTCATACCACTTAATCAATAGAAGACTACACAACAAAAGTAGTCTATGCCCTTCCAAAATCTCATATCACTTACTCCCAGTAAAATTTGAACTCAATATCTCTACTATTAAATACTAGGTGCTAAATTATTGGAGCGTCCCTTGAGAATGTTTGCGTTAGAGTATCCTAGGGTTCTCGAGTCTGAGCCTCTGGTATTCCCAACCGGACATTCAATTCTGCGAATACTATATATACTTTCCCACTTAGGAGAGCAAAATATGGAAATTTCTCTCCCTCACCTTTTTTAAGCCATGTGAGCTATAAGTAAGTGAAGTTTGAATAGAGCAAGGACTAAGGAAGATTTGCCTCAATCTTACATTGAAAAAGGTATACTTCACTTGGTATTGAGCTGGACTTCAAAGTAATCCGCGAATGAGTTACTTCAAATGAAGCCTTGATCTTTACATAGTTGTTGTGCATGTCAAGCCTCACTTTCTGCTCCTCATAAAACTCAATGAGCTTTCAATGGTAACCTTGATCTTGAGATAACACGAATATTTAAAAATAAAAAATACTTTTTTTCTCATAAGATAATGTTTATGGGCATGTCTATGCTTGAATATGGGTGAAAGTGTTTTGTTATCTCATCTGATTTTTGTTAATACTTAAAAGTATTGGATCTAGCTGCTAGCCTTCTACTAGGTTGAGACTAAATTAATTGACTATTAGCATTGAAATATCACATCTACTGATACTACAAATAAACTTGAGAAAAAGTTGATGATATACATTTAGATACGACAACATCTAGTAATACTAGTAGTAACTTCGAATATAAGCAACCTCTGCTTTGGTGTCATTTATCCAATAAGAAAGTCAGGAGATGGTTAAAGGAAAGTGAAAATATGTGTATTAATGTTTTGGATCTAGCAATGTTAATCTTGCTGGGCTGGGCCGAGCCAAAATCGAGTTGGGCCCAAAAGGCCCAAATTTAAATACACTTAATTTTTGAGGTTCTAGCTTAGTCTTATTACGCCATGTATATAAATAGGCCAGCCCTAGTAGTATTATTTTGTTTTTTTTTTTAATTAAATACTACTTAAAAATAGAAAAAAATAATTTTAAAAAGAAAAATTAAATTAAAATCAAGCCAGCTCGATTATTAAACAAACTTGCTCTGAATCAGGCCAGGCCTAAGAAAGATCAATTTTAAATGTGCTTCAATTCAAGCCCTAACTCAATTTTATATAGCCAAGTCCTAATTTAGAATGGACCAAGTTTAAAATAAACAATTTTATTTAGAACTAAACTCGGAAGATGATGGTTTACTGTGATGTGTAATTATGGCAAACAGAAAAAGCAGTTATATATATAATTGGGAGCAGGTGCTATGGGCTAAATTAGTCTTTTTCTGTTTTAAGAGGTTTTTTTTTTTTTTTCCTTTTTATTACAAGGTGATAAAAAGGTAAATGAGAGAGCACTCAGTGCATTTTAAGAAAGGAGCCAAGGAGGGTTCGAACCCTTAACTTGGGACACTCCAGGAGAAATGCCAATTGAGACATGACTCTTTTTGGCTTGTAATAGAACAGTTTTAGCTTTGGTTTTATATTCATTGTAATTAAATGAAATTGGAATGAAGCTTCATCATGTTCCAGGTATCACAGCAAATGATCCCCTCTTGCTGTAATTGGACTATTTGTGCTACTGAACTGAATGATTGACATAACAAAAGTGCCAATATTTCAACTTAAAAGTATGTAAGTGCATAGAAATAGTAGAGCGCTCATATTTCAATGACAGTAATCGACAAGCTGTGAAACAGAATCAACACATCATTTGAAACTCAAGTATCAACAGATGCTGGTATAAAAAATATTCACAATAGCAGCAACCGCTATTCTAAACATAGTTTTATTACAGTATAATCCTGTATAGCATCAGTAACATTAAAACTTGTACCTCTTCGTTGTGCTTGCCTAGCATTATTGCAATCGTAACACTGGAAACTACAATAAGATTGACTGGCAAGGTTTGCTATGCAGCAGTAGACCATCCAAATGCTTTTGATTCCCAATATTCCAACCTTTTAAGTGCTTACACACTCCAAGACCTGTCATTGCCCATGTAACACCTATTCCAACAGAAGACACTGTAGCAAGCCTCCCACCTGTACCATGACAGACTCCAAACATAAAACTGAAAGGTATAGAAATGTAAAGAGATATTTTAGTACAGAAATATATCTGGAAGAATGAAATTCGGTAGCTTGATCATCCACATGCTGCTACCTTAAGGGAAACCACAACATCAATATTGGCAATGGCATGTGCGCCAGCGTTCTAGATGGAAATAGGAAACAGTCCAACAAACGCCTGCACAGAGGTTGAAGAGGTCAAAGAAGAAAATATTAAGTTTAACAGACTTCTTTGCACCTTAATTTTCTACTGTATAAAACAACATATGAAATCTGAAGTAGGTGGAAGGAAAGCCATTCATTGCACAATTGAAATTGAAACCACCTTACCGTAAGCATTGCCAGAGTCATTTAAGAAAGAGCGAGAATTATTTCAAACAGCAGCTATTCTCCTAGCCAAGGCATCTAGAGGTACATTTCATTGATTTCAATGGACAGACATTCCTACTTCATATATTTCCTTGAAATACAAACTAGAATCCAGGACTTGTATGCACAAATATGACCACATACCATTGAGTGTCCTACCTAAGCAGAGTTTAATGGTACTCTCGTTCATGAATCTTATATATGGTATATAAAGTGAAAAATGCTGAAACTTCACTTTCAACATTAGCATACTAATTCAAAGCCAATAAATTTGGAGCACAATAAAGACAACTTCCCTGATACCTCCGTCAAAGCAAAACACCTTAATGTAAGTTCTTTTATCCAAAAATACCAAACAAGGTACTCCAAATAGAGCTTGCTGCTGTACAGCGCACGAACAAATGAGCAGCTGTTTCCAAACTAGCACCACACATAACACACATATCAGTGGAAAACTCCATCACAAATTTATCATTAGTATTAATCCCATTATGCACCGCTGTCCAAATGAAATACTTAACCTTAGAGGGAGTTTTGATTAAAAGGATGGTGTTTAAGTCAACTAAAAATGACATGATTAGCATATTCAATGGGAAACTCCATCACAATCTTACAGAATTTGCATCTATGGAAATTAAACAATTTGTTAGCTCAACAAACTACATTATACCTTGGAATAATTTCAAATTCACTGATTGAAAACACTGAAATCAACCAAGAGACAATACTTTCAATTAAAATTGCAATGAATCAAATAGAATGAGAAAGTAATTGATCATTCTCTTTGGCTTCATTTTCTCAGCAAAAAAAGTAAAAGGCATCTATGGGAAAGAAATATAGAATGATGTTCCGCTTATGCATAGATTTCTCATTAACAAAATACACTGCAATAGCATCTCTTACCACAAAGCAGATATCAGAAACATTAAGTTATTCATCACCAAAGTCACTAATGCCTTACAAACTTTGAGATATTGATCAGACGTTCTGAAAATACGGAAACAGATGTCAGTGTAGGATAGAGATAGATGATAGGAGAAATATTTAACTTCAACATTTTGATAGAGCAGAGTGCAACCACAACACAAGTTCAAACTAACCTGTAGAAACCCTCAATAAATTCTTCGCAGCAAGTTCTTGGAAAAAACTACACTTAGCAACCAACAGCACCAAACTGGTAACATATTCCAAAAGAAGCTGTTATGTTCAGATACCGACATTTCAAAATAACACTTTGCCGCAACCATCACCAATATCTCAGTCACAGGCAGGAATACAAGATGTAGACCACAACAACACACATCAGATACAAACCTGATTTAAAGACATGTCAAAACAACTTGGAGGCCACAATATGGAGGTAATTACATATCATATTCCTGTAGCAAAATAGCCTTCAAAGTTTCTATTGATACTATAGAGATATACAAATTAAGACAAAGAAAAGATGGAATAGACAGCCAAAAGGGGAGGCCATTTAGCTGAAAGCTAGAATCCAGGTTCAATTATAGGTGAAGATTTCACTAAACCCATTTGACCAAAGAGGTTAGGGACTAATGAAGCACAGGAACATATTATCCTATGCAATGAGATGTGTAAATAAAACTAAATCTTTCTTACAGCTTACTTTATTTTATCTATTTATTTATTTTGATAAGATCAGCTACTCTGAAGATTTGGTGACATGTATTTATGTTAAACAATAATGTTCTCTTCTTGTGTTGTAGACCATTAAGTTTTACTCATTCTGTCATAAAGATAAGTGCTACAGTTCTGTAAGATTGCATTCAAACATGTGAATAATGGAAGGTGAAGAATTACCTCAGTTGTATTCAGACTTTCTCATTGAAAATTTTGAGCATATCAAAGACTTAAAAATGTGTCAATTCAATATCACTTCTAACTTCAGATATCAGGCTGTTTGGAACCATTAGTTACTTTGACATTCATTACTCCCTTTCTTGAAAACTGTTCATCAGAAGTCCCTAAAATTGTATCTTTTATATATATCTCAAAGCTTAGAATCTAAATCACTTGATTTAAATTATTCTATACAAATAAAACTTCAGAAAGAAAAGGCTTATTAAACATCACATAGAAGAGCAATTCTCTAATTTTTCTGTTTGCAATAGATCACTAATTTTTAAAGAAAGCTACATCATCAACCAATGGATATGATGCACAAAATATAGTGTAATATACCATGCACTCAAATATAAAATAAGTCTCGAATTCGTACTACAGTTTCTGGTAATAATTTTAGTCAATGTAATCACGGAGGTGCACAAGCTAAGTGATAACTTATGTATAATCAGCAAAAATTAGGCATAAAGCCAGTATGAGTTAAATGATGAACCTCTTTCACTTCAGTGTTTGCAAGTATTCCATTTTCCAGTCATCAGTATCTTGAGTTCATCTGTAGCATTTCTTGCATATCCATACACTTCATACCAACCAACTCTGTGAATGAGAATGCCTTTAGAGTTTGAATTAAAACAAATAACAGAAACATCAAAAGAGTAATTGGATGACAATTTAACATAACAATGAAAAAAAAGAGAGTAACTGACAGACAAATAAGCATAAATATTCTAAAAAATAATGTAAAAGAAACATGACAAATCATGCTTCTTAGTAAAGACAAGATAAAACTATGATTTTATCAAAACTTAGCACTCAAAATAAATACAGAAAATAAATATTTAATTGGACATTTTTATAAAATAAATGCCACACATGATAGAGAAAGACATGCATAAAAGAAGAAGCAATAAATTTGAACATTGTTATATAACCCAATCAACAATAAACTTCATAACTAGTGCAAGGTGTCAATGGCAACTATGCATATATCATTTTATATATATATATATATATATATATATATAACTTATATTCTATAGAGAAATAATTCATTCACCCATAAAAATTACCTTTTGTTTCATTTTCTTTATGAAAATCAAACTTTGCAAGCTACAGTATGACTTCTANAGTGCAAGGTGTCAATGGCAACTATGCATATATCATTTTATATATATATATATATATATATATATATAACTTATATTCTATAGAGAAATAATTCATTCACCCATAAAAATTACCTTTTGTTTCATTTGCTTTATGAAAATCAAACTTTGCAAGCTACAGTATGACTTCTACAGATTCAAACATGAACCCATCACGAAGTAGCATTTGAGTGGTCAAATAATTTAACTTCGGAAACCAGCAATAATCATTTGAAATCTGTGTACAAGATATGAAAAATTGGGGAAAACTTCAATCGAACTTAACGTGATGCAGCAGAACTCAGCCTTTGCTAATCTTCAACATCTTCTAAAAGAGACCCAATTTCCATGCTAGCAAATTCTCTTCCTGAACTTAGTAATTCTAGAATGGTTAAGATATGTTCACTTTGTGGATGAGACCGATCCCCAGCAACAAATGCATTTAATTGATCATTGACCTTAATCCAAGACCATCCTGGTTCCTTTATTAATCCCTTTGACTTCATCAACTTCCTCACATGTGCAGCTTCTTTCCACTTCCCCTTGGCAGCATATATGTTAGCCAGGGTGATGTGAGTTCCAGCAGAATCTGGATCCAAGCAAAGTATCTCTTCTGCTGTTCGCCTTCCACAGTCAACATCTCCGTGAACCCTACATGCTCTAAGTAAGGTAGACCACACAACATCATCACTTTGAAATGGCATGCTTCGTATCATATGTTCAGCTTCAATCAACCGTCCTGATCTGCATAGAAGATCAATCATGCAACCATAGTGTTCTTTTGAAGGACGGATCTGGTACTCATCACTCATTAAATTAAAGTAGTAAAAACCAAGGTCAAGACGTCCAACATGGCTACAAGCTGTCAGAACCCCAATGAAAGTCACAGGGTCAGGTTTCAAACCAATGCTGGAAATGTTCTCAAACAAATTAATGGCCTCTTGGCTATATCCATGTTCAGCATATCCATTAATCATGGCTGTCCATGAAACAATGTCAATATGTTCGGTCAAATAAAAGATTTTTGAAGCTTCTTGTAGACTCCCACATTTTGAATACATATTAATTAGAGCACTTTGAATCATTGCTTCATGATCTAAGCCAATGCACAGGGAATGAGCATGAACTTGCTTCCCTTGCTCAAGAAGTGCCATGCTTCCACACACACTCAGCAAACTAGCAAGAGCAAATTCATTAGGTTTTTGCCCCTCCATTCTCATCCAAGAAACATAGTCAAAAGCTTCTTTTCCATAACCACCTTGAGAATAGCCTGCAATAATAGTGCTCCAGGAAACAATATCTTTCCTAGTCAGACCACGAAACACCATTGAAGCTAAAGTTAACTGCCCCACTTTTGAATACAGAGTCATAATGGAATTGGCCACTGATAAAGCATCTCCCAGACCTAGACGCAATACATGGGCATGCAACTGTTTCCCCCATTCAGCTACAGCAAGATTTGCACAAGCAGAAATTACTGCTGAAAAAGTGTATTCATTGGGACTGACATCTGATTTTCTCATTTTTTTAAATGCTTCCACTGCATGTTCATCTTTACCCATCTGAAAATATGTTATAATAATGGTTGTCCATGAAACCACATCTGGCATCCTCATTCTTTCGAACAATTGCAAGCTGTAGTCTGCTTTCCCACATTTATTGTACATGGTAACAAGAGAATTAACAACAAAAGAGCTCTCATCAAACCCTTTTTTTATTGTTTGTGTGTGTATAGCTTTCCCATGAAGTAAAGAACCTGAATCAGCAGATGCTTTTAAAGCAATGGCAAATGCATATGAATCACAGCCCACTTTTGAACTCCACATTCGAGAAAAGTACAATAATCCCTCCTTACTGTAACCGGCATGTACAAGCCCGACTATAATGGCAGTCCATGATACTACATTTCTTTCTGTCATTTCTTCAAAGGCTTGGCGACCTTGTTCAATTTTGCCTATTTTCATGTACATGTCTAGTAGGGCACTCCCAACAAATACTGAGTTTATCAAACCAGATTTCACTGAATAGCCATGCAGTAATTCTCCATGATACATATTCATGCTGAGAGCACAAGCCTTGAGTGCAACACTAATCATGAATGGGTCCATTTGAAGTCCTGGCTGGACCAACATATTTGAGAACAAGATCAATGCTCCATGGGAGTTTGAGGCATTGACATAACCAGCTATTATTGTGGTCCATGAAACCTCATCTCTGTGAGACATTTTATCAAACATGTTCTTAGCTTCACATAATTGACCCCTTTTCACTAAATGCTTCAATTGAGAGTTAAGTTCAAGCATATTTACATTATGAATGGAATATGTGGTGGGAGCTAGATCTTCTGGTTTTCTTTGCCAGACCATGTCTCTGCACGTGATGCCTGTTCCTGTAAACATTTTTGAAACATGCTTGTTGTAAAACAGCCATGTACAGCTTACCTGAATACTTTTAAATCATTATTAACTCATCTACAATTGATAATATGAGGCATCTAGAAAAGAATATATTTTGTATATAAAGGTGATTCCAAGTTTTGGATTATGCATAAATATCTACCATGATCTGAAATTGCCAAGAAGAAACACTCATACAAATTGATATTATGTTAAACCCAGGCCAGGTAGATGATAATGCTACAGAATTCTACTCCTCAGTACATTACAGTTTTCAAGAGAACACACATCATTGCTGAAGGATAACATGATTCAACAACAGTACAATCATTAAAAGAAGAAGAAAATCATGCACAAATTGACCAGTCATTATACAACACACGAAAAGGGTTGGCTCAAATCTTAATCACACCTCAGGGTTAGCAATGACCCATTCTGAACAACCAATAATCCGTTTCAAAGGCCAAAAACTGCTCACTAGGTATGTGCTATTCCAGTGTGGACTGTAAGATTCTTCTAACTTCAATTCTATCTCTGCTTTTTGGCCCACAAGGGAGGAAAAAAAAAACAGTACTAGGTGTAGGTAGTGCTAGTTAACTGAAAAGCCAAACTCAACAAAAGATAATATCAACTTGATTAAAATTTTCTAGTTGAAAAATGAGAGAAAAGAACTTGACATACGGCTGCAATCATACAATAGAGTAGTGAAATTCTCCATACTCAAAAAGTATGACTTAGCTCCTAATTGTCATTTGGACAGAAAAACATCATTAATAGAGTAATGAGACAATTTTCATTGGATGCCTTTACTAACTTATGTACCCAAAAAATTTAATTAAATATACAATTACACAAGTAACAAGCATAATAGACAATACATAGATTTACAACCCTGATAAAGGGTGAAGGGAGAAATGCATTTATAATTCAATAACAAATTAAGCAGAAATTTCCATGGACTTAACCAGCAACAGAGATTATTTAACACTAGACATTTTCAAAAAGTTGCAGTTTCACTCTATTCTCTGCTTCATAACAACAGAATGTAAAGCACATTACTTTGAAATTCATGTCTCATTCTGACAAAATGGGTAATCATATTTAGATAATTCATAGCAAAACTCACCTTCGTAGACCCGTTTATCAGGAGGAGCCTTGAAATTTGCAAAGCACTGGGGACTGTTTGGATTGGGAGAAACTGAAGAGTGGATAGCGAGAACCTGGAGGAGGCATCTACCCTCTCTATTGAAGTTGTTTTTGAGACACCCAAATAGCACAAACATTTTCTCTTTTTCTAAGTGCTGCAAAAATGGATGCTTGACCATCAATCTGTAACCATTTGATAGCTAGCTGTCAACAATTTGAAAATCCAGTCTCATTATTAGGGTACAGAAGAGGTGAAGAGGCTTATTTTGCAGAAGTGTCGTCGGCGATGTTCTGGATGACTGGGTGAATACAAAACGCGAAATCAAAAATTTGAAGGCAAGACCGCAAGAGTATGAAAGAGGGCACCTAGCAGCACATATGGAAGGAAACCCCGAATCAAGAATTGAAGACGAAGAGGAAAAGAATTGTAATTACGTATTTGTCCAATTATTTGAAATTTTGTGCTGCTTAGAAAACAAGAAGAATGTACGGTAAAAGGCGTTTTTAGTCTTTAAAATATGCAATAAAAATTAGTTAGTTTCTTAAAATATATTTTTTTACGGGAATTCTATGATATTGCGTAAGTATGTCATACTACACTGACGTGGCAAGCATATATAATTTTCATATTTTATTATATATAAAATATAATTTATTTAATTTTTTAAATAAACTTAAAAACAGTTAATTTGTACACATGTCATTCATTTATTGGTTATTCCTATGTAGTATGACATACTACATAAATATCTAAGAAACCTCCATTTTTTTATCATTTAAGACTCTAAAAATTTAAAAAGTCAANAAAAAAAAAAAAAAAAAAAAAAAAAAAAAAAAATCAATGGCTTAAGTGATTTTTGTTACATTTTTTAAGAATTAAAAACACCTTTTACTCAAGAATCTAAAAAATGGTAAGTTTTTTTCTCTAAAAAAAAAAGTTGAAATTGGCTAAGCAACCCTAAAATGGTGGACAAAAAAGCTTAGTTATGTGTTTTTCTAATATAACCTATATTATTATTATTTTTTTGGTAGAAATACAGCCTATATTATGCACTTTAACAAATAACAAACATTTGTGACTCATATTGGGTCATTGACTTTTACATGAGCTTAGCATTGAGTCTAAAAATACACATAATAGTTATTTTATTTGATACTTTATTCTATGGACCGAGCATTTATATATTTGATAAGAATTAGCATTCTCACTTTGAGATATGAGATTTCTTGTTTTATACTTCTTTTTTTGCCATTCGTTTGATGCTTCATTCCATATAATTAATGCATTATTATTATTTTTATCATATACTCATTAATTTTGTAAAATAACTAAATTATCTTTGTTAATACAACTTATGACACTGACAAAATAATATTTCTAATAAGGAGTATGTATGTTTTTTTTTAAGTTATTTTAATTCCATTAACCTCTCTTATTCCATTCCCATTCTTCTTTTTGGTGAGCAAAGGGGATTAAAGCCCAAGGAAAATTAACTAGACAACTACATCCCTGGTTAAAGCGCACACCCATGAAATCATCCTTCAAAGCTCAAAAACCAGCGAGCTCCGGAGGAGGAGAAGACACAATTTGCACCTCGAAGTTGCACTGATGGCATCCTTAGCTAGCTTATCTGCACAACTATTCCCTTCATGGTATGTATGCACCCGCTGTAGTTTCCAATGGCAGTTCAAGAACTCTCTTAATTATCAATGAAATAATGGAGAAACATGGATGAGCTTTATTCCAGCAGATACGTATTAGATTAAGAGCACTCTGCGAGTCTGATTCCAAGATAATCCTTTGAGCACCAAGACTCCAGGCCAAACGTAACCCGTGGTGCGTGACGGATTCAAAGGGGCCAGGCATTTGAGAGTCCTTAACTTCTATAGTTTGATTCCATTGAGTTATTTCTAGATTCGTCACAACGGCGACAACCCCATAATTCCACATGCATGATAATGCAAACACTTAGGTTGCATTTAAACCTAGCTAAAAAAAACACATGTATAATCCCTAACAAGACCTCCACAAGCATCATGCTTCTCATGAAGTAAACAAGAGCCATTCGTCTCTTTGCTTCTCTGGACATCACGAACTCGACCTCATAGACAATATCAGTATTGTCCATTCTCTCTTGCTCAAAGAGCCATTCGTTTCTAACTTGCCAGAGAGTGTGAAGAGCTGTAGCAAAGATAAGACTAGTTCTCACTCACTCTCCCAAGGTCTCCCTTCAATTTCGAAAGAAGCCAATCATGCAACCATTCTCCAAAGAAATCTGGCCATTCTCTAGTTTTCACCAGCCTATACCAAATTGGAGCAGTAAACTCACAATCCCACAACACATGAAGGATGGACTCAACACACTTTCCACACCTAGCACAATTAGGATCTGAAGCAATATGTCTGAGAAATCTGAATTCATTTGTTACCAAGCACTCATGATCTGTAAGCCATAAAAACATTTAACTCGTTGTGGACCATCCCACTACCAAATTTCCTTAAATGCCACCCCTAGTTCACATTGATTATATATATATATTGAGTAATGCTACTTGCATTTATCCTCATATTACTTTTTATATGTTCAACATATATGACATTTAAAGATAATTCCACCTAAATTTTAATTTGACAAGTTGAACTTTTTTGTATAAGAATTTTTTTTTTGCACTTTGGCTACGGCTTTAGATTCGAACATAAAACTCACAAACCCTGAAGATGACTTCAATATCACTTTCAGTGTAAGAATATTTTCTCTATGTATTTTTTTTTTTTTTGTTGCCATTTTTAGTTAGACAATAGCTAGATTTTATAGCTAGGAATATGGAGAACGCAAATCCAAACATAAGATTTCAACTTTTTTAGGAGATTTATGTACCAATTGTGTTGTGTGTTTTCTCTATATGTATTTTCTTGTATGGTTCATATTGTGTCATCTTAGCTTGTGTGACATAGTATATAACATTAGGTATTGTGTAGAAAACACTTCTTTAATTTTCTCTATGTATTCATTTAGAGAAATATTTTTTACACATTACCTAATGTTATACTATTTCACACAAGCTAAGGTGACACGACGGGAGCCATTAAAAAAATGAAATCAGTTAAACTTGTGCTAGCTATACTAATATAACACAATATAAGTCTAAATGATGTGTAAATAAACATTACTCGTTAGTTTATTTGCCTATAGCCCTATTGATTCTCTAGGATTAAAGGGAACTAATACTATTATGCATAGCACTCTTAACTCAATACTAACGTGGCAAAGATATTCAATATTTAGAATGTATTGTAAGAGTTTGTTATCCTACCTCATCCACATGAGTGGGGTTAAAATGAAAAAAAAAANGAAAAAAAAAAAAAATTAGCAAGAATTTACAACTCAATAAACTTTTGATTTTGAATATCATTGCGAATATCGTAAAAAATTAAATTGTCTATTATGAGTCACATTCCTAAATTATTAATAGATTTAAATTTAATAGGTCAACAAAATAATTGTCTATTTTTTGACATATTTTTGTATTGTTCTGTTTATATATTTTTTAAAATATTTGTAATAATATTAAAATTAAAAAGTTATTTTGCTCTAAATTTTTAATAAATTCTTTTTTTTTTTGGTAAAGAGGAATTTATAGATAATAAAACGAGAATCAAAGTACACCAGCAAACAGAAAGCAAAGATACAGACTAAACAACAAAACCATCAACCCCCATAATAAATTATTTTCTTTTAGTAGCCTACACAAATGATAATATGAGAGAGTCCCGCGCACGTATGATAATATGAGATAGAGTCCCGTGTATTATGGTATGAGATGCTGATTCATCTTTGACATTCTAACTGAAAAATGGTTCTAGAGTAACATGCTCTCCCCAAGGCAAGTGGCCCTTACACATCAGTTTTCTTCCGCCGCCTAATTGGATTCTCTTCAGCAAACGCGTTGGAAAGATTGCCTTTTCGTTCACATCCCACGTCACAGAAACTTCCTTCCCACTTCACATGTTCTTGGACTTTTCAAACCAAAGAACCGCCAACGAGAATCGTTGCTTTTCCACGTTGTTCCCTATATGATATTTTGCATATTATAATCGTATACATAAATACCCATTAGCCCCTTAAATCGTATTCGAATAAAAGCTTCTCTATTTTCAATTGGGTTTGTGCAAATTTGTTGATTGCCATCGAGGATTCAGAGATGGCTCCAAAGGATCCGAAGGAAAATGGTGTCGGGGGTGGGTTTTTTGCTTCAATTGCCTCGAGTTTGTCTAATTTCAGCAGCGTCATGACTAAATCCGTTAATGGGTATAATTCTTCTGGGCTCCTTTGATAAAAGTTATTAAATTTCTCTTTTTTTGCTTTTGTTTTTGTTTTGCTCTTTAGAAATTCAATTTAGTTAGTGGTTCAGAATAAAAAAATTTGCCCTTTTCTCTACTTGCTAACATTGCTAGACTCGTGATTTCTCCTGATATGAGCTTTATTGGCCCTGGATCATTGTTTTTGAGTATTTTTTGTTGAATTCAGCCTATGATACGAAATTATGATTTCGGCGTCTTTACTGCATAGATATGCTCTCAACTGTATGCATGTATTGGTAGTTAGTAGTTGTATTATGAAGTTGTGTTTATGTCAATTGATGGTTTTGTCATAAGTTATTTACAGGAAATGTAGTTTGTTGCCTTTTGCTTTATTTCTCAAAGCTTGTGGTATTAGTTCCATGAGCAGATGATTTTAATTTATTGACAATTTTGTGCTGTTATTATTCAGTTTAGTGGACTATGAGGGGCTGGAGGTCATTAATCCAGAAGGAGGCACTGAAGATGCTGAAGAGGAAGCAAGAAAGGGTCGATGGAAACAGGAGGTATACTACTTACCACCAGCTTTTTATTTATGGTAGAGTGAAAATAAAGTAGAGAAGTGATTGCCTTAACAATATATGCATTGAAGGAAACTTGCTCTAGTGGATCACTTGTCATTAACACTTATATACATTTGAATATCATGGATTTAGAGCTTTATGTTGAATCCTTGTACTAGTGAAAAGTCTTGTGCTAATGACAGTCCAAGTGCAATAAGTGATTGATGAGGCATGAAAGAATCATCCATGTTAATGCTTGTGGTCTATCTCAAAATATTTCACTGTTTACCCAAACTTTCTGTAGAGATGATCGATTCCCAAAGCTTGTAAATTTTTATTATATGAGGAAGCTTTTGCTTTGAGCTGGAGCAATTTAAATTCTAGCATAGACATAAAAGTTACTATTAGTTCCTTTTAGAAAGCAATGGGAATGGCCTTAGTGAAACTTATAGTATTCTCCAGTTTTAGACTTCAATCAGCTTGTTAAGTCGGCTTGGCATGTTCAGGAAAATTTCATGCTAAAACATGCCATGGTATATGGATAATATGCAACGTAACAACTTCTGGTAATTAATTGCTTGGGTTAAAGTCTGCATTTAAATTATGCTGGACTTAGCATGTATTTTCATATTTATATTTTACTTTTATGAATGCTTCTCCTAAAATTTTCCTTTGTCCCTTACAGGAACGGGATAGTTATTGGAAAATGATGCAAAAGTATATAGGCTCTGATATCACATCAATGGTGACACTTCCGGTTTTTATTTTTGAGCCAATGACAATGCTGCAGAAAATGGCTGAGGTCTGTGTTATAAGTAACCCAAGTGAATTTGCGATCATGTTAAACCAGTTATCTAGCAAAGGTTCTGTCTGTAGAATCTCATTACTTGTATTATGATTTTGCAGCTGATGGAGTATGCCTCCCTGTTAGATATGGCGGATGAGTGTGAGGATCCATACATGCGATTAGTATATGCATGTGAGCACTTCTTTTTCTTCTCCCCCCACCCCACTCTCTCTCTCTCTCTCTCTTCCCCTGACCCTTACTTTGTGATGTACTGCATGTCATCTAACTTCATTGATCCTTTTTGCAGCATCATTCTTTATATCAGTCTACTATGCCTACCAGCGAACATGGAAACCATTCAATCCAATTCTTGGTGAGACTTATGAAATGGTTAATCATGGTGGTGTTTCATTTATAGCGGAGCAGGTGTGTTTAAGTACCTATTCACCTTTTTTTTTTTTTCCTGAGTGCTTTAAATAAAAAGCTGAAGCAATTTTGTCTCCCTGGCTATCTATATCATAGTTTCAAAAACATACATTTCACACTTATTGTCTGATCCATGTCTTGTTAAGTATGATTCTGAATTAAGGTTACTTAGATGCATAAACAAATTTCTTCAGGTCAGTCATCACCCTCCAATGAGTGCTGGACATGCCGAAAATGAACATTTCACTTATGATGTGACATCAAAATTGAAAACCAAACTTCTTGGCAACTCAGTTGATGTATATCCTGTTGGAAGGTAAAACTTATTCTGTCTTCCATTGTGGTTTATGTTCAACATTTACCGAAATTTTTGTTACTTGGTATCATGAAACTTCCTCACTTTCTGTTACTATCTCAATTCTCAAATCTGAAGGATTTTAGTTGTTTCAATTATTTACTAAAAAAAGAAGCTTTAATATAGAAAAATTTTCCTTACAAATATTTTCCGTTTGAGTTAGAGCTATATTGTAACTTTTGAGGTTCTAGATGTCCTAGGGTGTTGAAACTTAAATGTGCTAGAAATTGCTATAATTTGCTGCTTTTTGTCAAATCATAGTATTCGTTATCTCTTTTCTTTAATACTCCTTATCTAATTATGGAAAAACTTTTTTAGTTTTTTAGGAAATTATATTTTTTTCAAGGATTTGATTATCTTCAGCCACATTTGTTTTTATTTAGTGATCCAACTGAATTTGCCAGTACAACATGCAAAAAGCAATTTTGAAATCCTATGAAGTTGGAAACAATTTCAATTCTTCTTTAGGACTTGGGACTAATGACCTGATTTTGTGCTTGGCCTGGGTCCGAAACTTATTTGTAACTTCCAATTTGAAAGATTTTACTCATGCTTAGAACAATTTAGCTTGAAACATTTTATAATGCTTTCTGTCTTAAGCAATACAGTTCATCCAGTCAAGATCAAATATTTTCTTCAGTAATTTGTTTGTATATAAGTCATAACATGCTGTGATCTGGGTGCAGGACCCGTGTTACCCTCAAAAAAGATGGTGTGGTCCTTGATTTAGTGCCACCTCCTACGAAAGTTAACAACTTGATATTTGGCCGAACGTGGATTGATTCACCCGGGGAGATGGTCCTGACAAATTTGACCACAGGGGACAAAGTGGTGCTATATTTTCAACCATGTGGCTGGTTTGGGTATGACTGTTTTCTTTTGATTTACTGTTGACTTTTCCTGAAATAAAATGTTGACAAAATCTACATTTGCACATTGGATATTATTAGGGATATTTTTAGAGGAATCAATTTTCTGAAACTTCTTAATCTTCACTTGAAGTTCACCTTTGGCTCCACATGAGCCAATATTCACAGAAGATGCTAAAAGTAATTGTTTCTTCTGTTATGCTTGAATTTCTCCAACATTTGTGATGCTTCTTTTAAGAAATTTTGCATGAACTTTTATTTGGAAATCTATTTACTGTATCTATTTTGAGTGCCTTAAGGCATTATCAAATCAGAGTTTACTTGTCTGTTCCCCAAGCAGCACAATCCTGGATATTGCTTACATTGTTCAGAACCGTATGCATATTTCTCTGTTGATTTCTCATTTTTCTTGCTCTGTGTGCCACTACTCTTCAACTACTTTTCTCAGTGTTTCTGTCATATTTTATCCATCTCAAAAGGCATTTGCTTTTACAGTGCTGGAAGGTATGAAGTGGATGGATACGTGTATAATGCTGCTGATGAACCCAAGATACTGATGACTGGAAAATGGAATGAGTATATGAGTTACCAAGCCTGTGACTTGGAAGGTGAACCACTTCCAGGCACTGAGCTAAAAGAGGTTGGTTATTTGCTCTTATTGGCTTTATGCCCAATCTTTTGCTACTTATATAGATGTTATCACTTAGCAGCGTGCCCCTCTAATTCTATGGATTAAAATGCAAAGCATAGTTGAATTTAGTTACTTATCAGAAATTAGAGTGTGCAAAACGTATTACACCTCATTTGTTGCATCAGATCTCTTCATTAATTGATGACGTGATTTTCTATGCAAATTAGTGACCTTGGTCAAGTATGCTTAGTTCTCCTAATTTGGGAATGTGTGGTAACTTAACTTCTCTTTCACTTGCTGGGAATTTAACGTTTATATTTTCTGAGGAGACATGGAGAGGATGTTTCAATATGTTTTTAGGATTGCTTTTCTAAGTGAATTTGGCTGGGATTATTTGCTACTTTTGGTTTGCATGGTTGGATTGAGTCTGAAATTTTTTTCTGGAGATCAACATATCTTAATACAATTATGTAAGTGAGCTTATACAAATATTAGAGCCCATCTTTAATCCTGGGCCTTCAACTTGTTATGCTTCATATGCACATTAAATTGTTCATTGGAGATGAGTTGATTGTCATTTTTAGTGTTTGTGTGATGTTTTCTTTTGATAATTTGGAATTGAGATTTCTTAATCCATACATGGTTCTCACCACTTTTTCATGTACTAGCAACTTGAGTGGTTTTGTGAATTTAAGTTGTTCCATTCTGTAGGCTTGGAGAGTTGCAGATGTTCCCAAAAATGACAAATTCCAGTACACATATTTTGCACACAAGATAAACAGCTTTGACACTGCTCCCAAGAAGTTGTTGGCATCAGATTCTCGTTTACGTCCTGATAGAATGGCCCTCGAGAAGGGAGACCTCTCTACATCTGGTTATGAAAAGAGCAGGTAACTCTATCTAACCTTCCCACAAAGATTAATTAGGGATGCCTTTTTTTGTACAATCATGTAGAAGAGCAAGTCATGTCTCTTGTCAGGGAATGCTTTCATGCTTTTATGTCTCATAGGAAGTGTTTGCTAAACTGTAATCTTTGATTCCCTTGTAATCTTGGATCATGGATACAAAATACAAGGAAATGAGATCAAGAGGTATTTAAGTCTCTTATTCAGTGGAATGTATGATTCACATGTTTAGTTGAAGTTAGTTCACTTCTAAATTCCTTTTATTGGATGCCTCTCACTCTGGAATTTGAGGTTCCATAGCATTTGAGGGAGATTGGTTTCCACCTCTTAGGTGGTATTGAATTACAGGGTGTAATCTTGAATTTCAGTCTGTAATACAATACCATCAAACCAAACAATGTAATTGAAGATTGCATGGAATCTGATATTACAGTGTGAAAGATTATGGTATACCAAACATCTCCATAATGTAGCATTTGACAGTTCTTCTTATGCATTTACCTCATTGTTAAAAATGTTTCCGCTTAATTACTTTTCAGTCTGGAGGAGAGGCAAAGAGTCGAGAAGAGAAACCGAGAGGTTAAGGGCCATAAATTCACTCCTAGATGGTTTGATCTAACAAGTGAAATTACTCCAACCCCTTGGGGTGACTTGGAAGTTTTCCAGTACAATGGTAAATATACTGCTCACCGTGCTGCTATAGATAGTTCTGATGTTCTTCAGGACGCTGACAACAGAACAGAGTTCAACCCTTGGCAATATGATAATGTGGTTGCGGAATAAGCACCCACTTGTAATTCTTTCTATTCTTTTTGTGGTCTAATTGATATTGGTTTGTAATGTAATGATATGGTTACTTGAAGTTCAATATATAGTAGTGTTTTCTTGATGTAGCATTTGATATATTTTTTTAGTTTTAGTCACTTTAATTCCCCAATCTACCGTAGTCTCCTTAACAATGCAACGAGGTTTACGCTCAATTTATTTTGATAGAAATGATTTTCAGAAAAAAAAAAAAAANNNAAAAAAAAAAAAAAAAAAATAGTCTAAGAATTAAAATTTTAGGCCAAAATATTCTTTAAAGAAACAATTTCTATCGAAACAAATAGAGCCTTAAATGTGCATAGATACAAATGGGAGTTTTACAACAAGGACCATAAATGTTGTCTACAAAGAGGTGTTCTACAAAATCACACAAAAGGTACACCATAACTTAATTAAATCATGTCTGTTGATACACATACAAACACAATATATTCGATATCATACATTCTAATTATATCAATATTGTAATTCCAGAGTCATAACAAGTTCATGTGAACTTAGACGAAGACGCTGACAGCAACAATCCCAATTATACATTATAGGTAATTACATTACATTTTATTCTTATTCTTGCATTAGTTTAATGCACTGTTAAATTACCTATGGATTTATGATTGATGCTTGAAATATATTGTATTATCATTCAACGAATGAAATCCGCACTTTATATATTATATACGATAGATTTATATAATTTATGATTTCATGATCACCAATAATTCATGTCACATCTACTTCCCGAGTCCCTCTCGCAGCCGCCTGCACATCGCGTGGGAATAGTACTAGTATTCTTTAAAGAAATAATTTCTATCGAAACAAATAGAGCCTTAAATGAGAGATAATATACTCTTGTCTTAGCTGTTGCCTCTAATATCTGCTGCCATTCATATACTGGCCTTTGCTTGTCAACTTTGCGTCGCTGCCCATCAACTATTTCATGCTCATAAAGGTCTAACTAGAATTTTCACATCTTCTGAGAACTGTGGAAAGGGATCAAGATAAATAAGAAGCTCAAAAGGGATCTAGATAACTAGGAAGTGCCCTCTCATATTGCAATTGCAATTTGTTGACAACTTCCTTCTCTTTTGCATAGCAATGAATGTGGTTGCAATGATCTTCAAAGTGGCCAGGTCAGAAATCTTGAAAAGCATGCTGTCTTTTTTAGTGCTAATTCCCTTCATGGTCTCCACAAGTTTTTGACCTCTTGGGTACCTATCATGTAAAGTTAATCAGTCGAATTTGTATAATTTTATATACTGTGCGCCTCAATTCAATTGATATCTTACCGTTTTAATTGGATCTACTCAACGTTTTTTTTTTTTTTGAATGACCCAATTTCAATTAGAGCTCATAGTATATAAAATAATATGAATTTGAGGTCTATTATTAAGATTTCTCATTCCAATCTATTTGATGGCTTGTTTCAAGCTTTGGAAGGGTTTTGCCATGGCTAAAAAGGCCTCTTAACTCAATTTTGGTGGGAACAAAAATTTTCTGAAAGGCGACTATGCTGGATTAGCTGGGAAACATTATGTAAGCAGAAGAAACATGGGGGATTGGGATTTAAGGATGTAAGGGCTTTTAATTTGGCCATGTTAGCCAAACAAGGGGGCCTGGAAATTGAACTACAGTGAAACAATTGACAAATCCCTTAACTCCTAGAGAAGAGACATGTTTTTGCTTACAGGCCATTCACCAGCATAGATGGCTGATTCCAATTGACAGCAAAATGACCATAATAATGCACACACAAAAAATTACCTAAATGGGTTACTGTTAAAAGTATTTATTAAAATTAATCTCTTTTGAATATTTTACTAATGCACTACAAGACAAAATGGGATACGTTACTTTAGATGTAGCGTTTTCCTTTAAGATCCATTAAATTGAAGTAGCAGATCCCCGTCAACTGATGTTAGAAAGCTACAGCGCATGGGAAATGAAGGGACTCACTTGTTTACAATGGGTCCCTTAAGGATACGCTGGATTGCAAACCAAGGGGTTCACTTGGAAACCCAAGAGGCATTAATGGCCATTAATGCCCAATGGTCCCATGCCCATCCCCCTCCAAGCCTCCCTTCTTCTTCCTCCTTTGTTCATTTCATTTTCTTTCTCACTTCATTTCTACTTGTTCATTTCTTCTCTATTTCTTGTCTCTTTCCTCTCTATTTCCATTAGGTTACGCTACTTTTTCAAAGTAAAGTGACCTAAAGGATTACTCTACTTTGAAAATTTAAACTAGCATGTTCCTTAATGTCACTCTACTTTGAAAAAGTAGCTTGGCCTAAAGGAAAAAGCTGGTTTGAATGCTGCTTTTTAGAGTTATGTTTTCCCTAACTAGAGGGACTAACAGGAATACACTACTTTGATGTAGCGGGACTCATTTTGTCCTGTTGCTGTTTGTTTGCTCAATTCACTGTTTATTCTCACTACTTTAATGTAGCAGGACTAAAATAGTATAATCTCTCTCATTTATTGACAAAACCTTGTCATGTCCTGATTATAGTTTACAGAACTTCCTAGAATTTTCTCTTTGTTTTTATTTTAGTGCTTCTTTGTTCTATTTTATTTTGCTGATTTTTGGCATATGCATGAAGCAAGTATGATGTTCATCCACTAAAAGGTGAAGAACAGTGACTTGTTGATGAGTAGAAAGCCAAGTGTAGCTATGTGCATCAAACTTCAATCTCTTTCATTATCTGTACAATTATGATAATGACTATGGACTAGCTGTAGTGAGTGCTTCATTTTAAAAATTTATTTTACAAAAGTTCCATAAGCTTGGAGTTCTAGTTATTTAGAAGGTTTGCTTATTTCCAACGTTTGGTTTTGGCCTATGTATTCTTTGTGTTTTGTACTTTTTTCTTTGGTGGTATTGGTTTTGGATTCAATGGTATATTGGCTGGTTAAGTGAGGTGAGGGAGAGTGACTTTGATCCTAGAATAGCATAGCTTTAGTATGAATTTTGGTTACTCTTCTTTTGAGATGAAAATGAAGTTCCAAGCTCAAATTTTTTCATATGGCCACACTTGTTGTTTCTTCATATAAATGACATAATGCCAAGTGACCCCTGCTTATAAATGTTGGTCTATGTTTGTGTGTTTGACTTATTTGGTTTATGATTATGGGTGATAACTTGTGCATTTTACTTATGTATTTGATTTTGATGGTTTTAAAACTATGTGTTTTAGTTTTTAAGTTTGAGATTTTCACTTATGAGTTGAGTTTGATGATTTGTTCTTTATCTTTCATGTTTTCTTTTTGAATCTTTAATTTTGAAAAAAGCTTCGGTTATACCGATTCGACCGATATTTTTGGCTAAACCAGTTCACTCACATGTCCAATTTTTAAAACCTTGGTTGTAGGTACATCAGATGAACATAGTTCCCAGTAGTATTGAGATCAACCAACTGCTTATCAACAGCAAAATGTATGCCCTTACATAACATTCCACTACCTACTTGGCTGCACCATCTGGGCATATCCCAAATGTTTCCTTCAACCACTTCAGTCGGATCTTGGATCCTACAATCACACCCTCGTCTAGCACCACACCGAGTAGACGAACAACCTCCTAGTGCCACAGGGGTGATGACTTCTACCACCCACCGCTATCTCATCCACACGCAGCCTTAACAAAACTTTCACGTCCTATAGGGTGATGGTGCACTCTCCGAAAGCAAGTCATGTGGAACGTGTATGTCTCACGGCATCACTGCTCCACCAATATAGATATATACTCTATGTCTATCTGCAATGGCTTAACAAATGCAATTGTGTTGAACCCTGTCATCCTCACATAGTGCATAACTCTCTTATCAGGCATCTGAATCTTTTGACTATGAGGGCACACTTGTCATCTAACATAAATCAAAGTAACAATTATTAGTACAAATTGAAACTAACAAATCAATCACACCAATTTAAGATTATTAACTATAAATTTAAACTATCATATCAACTGTACAAATTTAATAATTACTAACCTAAAATTTAAACTCTACCATTTTAAACTAACAAATCTATTTTATCAATTTAACAATAATTAACAAAAATTTAAACTAACAAATTAACTCTACCAATTTAATAATTACTAACCAAAAATTTAAACTAACAAATCTATTATATCAATTTTATAATAATTAACAAAAATTTATACTAACAATTCAACTCTATGAATTTAATAATTACTAACTAAAAATTTAAACTAAATATCTAACTATATCAATTTACCAATAATTAAGAAAAATTTACACTAAAAAATTAACTCGACCATTTTAACAAATACTAACCAAAAATTTAAACTAAATATCTACTACATCAATTTAACAATAATTAACAAATATTTACACTAACAAATCAACTCTACCAATTTAACAATTACTAACTAAAAATTTAAACTAACAAATCTTCTTTATCAATTTAACAATTATTAAGCACAAATTTAAACCAACAAATCTACTATATCAATTTAACAATTATTAACAAAAATTTACACTAACAAGTCAACTCTTTCAATTTATATTTCTTTATGAAAAAATTTACTTATCTCATTGTTCCACATATTAATAGAAACATGATATGATTATAATGTCAATATTGAGTTGTCCACAAGTCCAAGCAAAATAACTTCACATTGTGTCATTTTCAAGCCAAAGTCAAACACAAGAAACAGAAAGAGACAAGAAAATAATAGATAAATAAATTACTAGTGGGCCTCTATGTCTACAAAATTTAAGACAAGAAACAGAAAAAGACAAGAAAATTAAAGAACAAACTGAGAAGGAAGAGGAAGCACGAGCTCAAATTTGAAAATGAAAGGGAAAGGAAAGAAGAAAAAGGGGGCAGCAAAGGGGGGTTGAAGCGACAATTGGGAGAATTAAAGGTCATTCATCGGGGTTGCGTGTTCCAAAGTGAACAAGTTAAAATGACTCCAGCGTGTCATATAAAGAGACGTTAGAATCATTTCAAAGTGTTCTTAAATGACATGTTAGAATCATTTTAGCGTGTTCATCATTTCTCATGCCTTCTGACTTCAATTAATCAACACGCTACTTTGATTTCAACGTGTGATTTAATGACACGCTAAAATCAATTTAGCATTTCTTTACAAAAAATGCTAAATTGACCTAGCAACTATTTTAAGGACCCGTTACATTTAAATCAGTGTTTTAATCATTTCCTGGACAGCTTTTTAACTTCTTCAAGCATCGATCCGCTACTTTGTTGTAACGTGTTTTTAAGGAAAACACTATATTTAAAATAATGTGTTGTTTTGTCCGTTACCATTAATTAAAATATTTAAAAATAACACATTTTCATAATTAATTTTAACAATAACCCTTTTACATATTTATTTATTTATTTATTTTGCATTATTTTGGTAAATTAGCCAAAGAAAACAACTGGATAGGTTTTATTCATTTCAAAGAAATATTACATCACTGTTTGCCAATTTACAACATCAAGCTATAGTTCCAGCTCATTAGCTTGGTGCACTAGTCACTACTTAAACGCCAGTTACTTTCACTCCATGTTATATTTAGAAAGATGATCTACAGAACTTGTTGATGAAGTACAGGATTGAACGCTGATAACAATTACTGCTCATAGCAAGATCCCGGACCAATAGGCGCGGTTCTAGCATAGAAGTTCGTGACAGGAGCAGCTGGAACCCCTCGTCTATTCAGGAGACATCGGAAGTTTTGCAGACGGTGCAACGCAGTTGAGCTAATATTTTTTGACGTAGAATCTCTCGGACTCCACAAGCGCTCTGTAAGAAACTTGGAGTTAATTTTTCATCCTTGTATCCAACAGCAAAGCAAAGGAAAATGATAAAAAGAAGAGGCACCTCCACATAAGATCAAAATTGATAATTTATTATAAATTTACATCATTCTAGATCCACAAGAGAAGAGAATTAGGTAATAGAGAGTACAAGACCAACCCTTTCATACGTCTTTGGGAGGAGTTTTGGGTCAGTCCTAAACCCACAATTTGATTTTGGTGTCATTGCAAAGATCTTGAAAAATAAAGTCACCCAGTGTCATTGAAATATCAAAACAGTTGACAGAATTTGAGTTTAATAGGGTTGACAGAGTTTTAACAGAATTGGAATATGTTTTCCAGCACTTTATCCTATCTCATGTTGTTTATGTATTTTCCAAGGAACTATCTGTTCTGATACATATGAGGTGAATCAATTTTTCTTCACAATGACACCAAAATCACTAGGTGGGTCTCACCCAAACCCACCCAACTAGGTGAGGGGGTAGCATTAGGATAGCATTTGCCTATTTTATAATCTTCTGTGTAAGAGAGAGGGAGTAAAGTGCTTCCAGTACTACATAATTTCTGGCAGTAGAAGAGTTTGTTCAGAATAAAAGGAAATGACTTTCAAAACTTTGCAATAATAATTGTGTTCTAAGAGGGTCCTGCATGAGCTGGGGTACCCACAAGGAAAGGAGGGCTGGGTTGGTTATTGATTATTGGTGAGACAATAATAATAAAAAGCATGCCCTTAAGTACTAAAAAATAAAATAACAACAAAATTTCTCTAAAGGTCCAAAATCCAAATCATTAATTGTTAATCCATCTACCTCAGAATGACCAATTGCTGAGGAAGAGATACATTGCGAATTTAAGAGGCATGTAGAATGTTGTACCAGTAAATATATGAACATACTACAATAACATCAAACAACTTAGGATCAGGTACTGAGGTCGTCCTCAAGGCTTACGGGTTCTACATTCGAACCTAGAGTCATACCCAAACTACCCAAAAAATATAAATGCATGAAGAGCTTACCTGCAGCTGCTGCAGCACGAGGCCATNAACCCTTTCATACGTCTTTGGGAGGAGTTTTGGGTCAGTCCTAAACCCACAATTTGATTTTGGTGTCATTGCAAAGATCTTGAAAAATAAAGTCACCCAGTGTCATTGAAATATCAAAACAGTTGACAGAATTTGAGTTTAATAGGGTTGACAGAGTTTTGACAGAATTGGAATATGTTTTCCAGCACTTTATCCTATCTCATGTTGTTTATGTATTTTCCAAGGAACTATCTGTTTTGACACATATGAGGTGAATCAATTTTTCTTCACAATGACACCAAAATCACTAGGTGGGTCTCACCCAAACCCACCCAACTAGGTGAGGGGGTAGCATTAGGATAGCATTTGCCTATTTTATAATCTTCTGTGTAAGAGAGAGGAGTAAAGTGCTTCCAGTACTACATAATTTCTGGCAGTAGAAGAGTTTGATCAGAATAAAAGGAAATGACTTTCAAAACTTTGCAATAATAATTGTGTTCTAAGAGGGTCCTGCATGAGCTGGGCTACCCACAAGGAAAGGAGGGCTGGGTTGGTTATTGATTATTGGTGAGACAATAATAATAAAAAGCATGCCTTTAAGTACTAAAAAATAAAATAACAACGAAATTTCTCTAAAGGTCCAAAATCCAAATCATTAATTGTTAATCCATCTACCTCAGAATGACCAATTGCTGAGGAAGAGATACATTGCAAATTTAAGAGGCATGTAGAATGTTGTACCAGTAAATATATGAACATACTACAATAACAGCAAACAACTTAGGATCAGGTACTGAGGTCGTCCTCAAGGCTTACGGGTTCTACATTCGAACCTAGAGTCATACCCAAACTACCCAAAAAATATAAATGCATGAATAGCTTACCTGCAGCTGCTGCAGCGCGAGGCCATATAGTCTGCAGAACATTTGACGTATCAGCTGTCTCACCCCACATGCAAACTTCTCCTCCAAGGACAAGCTTTTGTTGTGAAGCTTCATGTATACCTTCTAGTGGCTCAGCAGTATAGACCACATCCCAAGGTACGTCCAGATGGTCAAGATACCACACACCCTGATTGCTGAAAATGCACCTGAAACCTTTTGCAACAGCCTTTGGACAAACCCCAGGACCCAACCTACAAAATTACTTGAAATACTTTAATTCTTAAACTGCAACATTTGAATTTCATACCAAAATAAAACTCCTTATATAAATGGAAACTCACCAGTTATGCACTACAGTCCGTGGATGGAGCTTTGATGGAAATGTGTTGAAGGTTTCCTCCCTGAGAAGTCAGAAAAAACCAAATCTAAGAAAAAATCTCTGCATTTTAAGAACACGATGCAGTAAATAGAAGCATTAATTTATAGTTATTGACACTTGCAGAAGACGGTAATTAATATATTAAACTCTTTAATGCATATGCAAGACATTTGTGGCATTCAAACTCATTATTTTTTCAAATTTTATGACATACATCTAGAAGAGTTAAAGCAAGCAAAAGGGGTTGGGAATGGAAACGGATACCCAGAAGAAATCACCATCAAGGACAAACTAAGGGCATAAGAAAGTTTCTGATGCTAACAAACTCTTTTATATATATACACACACACACAAATCTCACCAATTTACAGGAGACCAATTTTTTGAAATAGCTATTTCTTGGGCCTTCAGTACAAAATATTGATATGCATCTTTAGTTGTCATGTTGTGATCCTGAAGCCTGCATTGAGATAGTCAAAATACAGCAAGAATCAGTTAAGGTCTGAACATTGTGCCTGATACATTGATAATCAATCCAATTCATGATGATTAATTTTTTTTCTGGAAAAAGACCACATTCTTAATAATTTAGACCAAAAATTTGAGCAGCTAAATTACATGAATGCATCACAAACAAATAAACCTAAAACAGTCATTGTTGTAAACAATAACAATAATAATAAATGGTGACAATTATTATTTTCTAAGATTTGCAGCAACAAGAAAAATATGTCAGATTTAACCCTCATGTCCAAAGGAAGCAAGCACACCAACAAAATGTGCTTATGACCACCCCCAAACATGGCAAAAAAGCTTTACTACCCATGGATATATATCATGAAAAATGTTTACTAGACCAAAGGTATGATTATTCAATAAGGCCATCTTACTAGATTATTATAGGTGGTCAATACCATAAAAGCTTCCATTTTTCCCTCTTTCGTTTGACTTCTTTCCTTTTCTTTTCTTTTTTTTAAGTGCATATGTGCAGGCGGGGAGGGGGACTTTAATGATGTGTGGGAGACATATTGTGTTAGCCTTCTAGGTGCATTTCCTCAGCCAACCTTGATTTCTTCTCCTGAATGTTGCGGCAACATACAACCACGATTTTTTGGCTAATTTTGCATTATCTTTTTTTCCCTCTAGAACACAGAATGATCAAAATACATCAAAATAATAAAAATACGTGGAAACCAGTAAAACCAATGGTACCATGAAAAGCAGGAAAATATAGCACTAGATATGTTTAAATGCTTTTTACAAAAAACAAAGGTAATGATTCAATCTAGATATAATTGTTATTGTTGCATGTTTTGCACAATAAAGAAAAATATGAGCCCTGGAACAAAATAATTTCTACAAGGCACACTTACTATCCAATTCATTAAACTCTAAGTTTTCTTAGAGTTTCCAGAGCATGGTCAATTTGTGACTTTAGGGGGAAAACAAATAACCACATAACATATGAACGAGTATAAGAGTTGAGATTGGTACCATTTCTTCACATGAGAAGTATTGCTCCAGCAATCTGTCAAATAATAAATTGAAAATTTCTCATCAATTATGATTGATATAAGCTAGCTGATAAACTTACAATACATAACACTGAGTCTACCTATTATTGTTATTGTTGTTATTATAAATGTCAAGAAGTTATACATATGGTCAATATTGCAAAAACGCTTCTCAAGGGACAGAATACATATATTAAGCAACCAGTAGCTCCTTCCAACTTTCACAAAAAATAAGCATTTAGAAAATAAATGCGTACTGCTGAAACCCCATCCCAATGTGAATTCCAATGCCCTTGAAGGCTTCTAGATATTGGAAGGACAGAAGCGTATGAAAAATTAAATAATCCTCGGGAAACTTTTGTCCGGAAGATTTCACAGCAAAAATATATCCACTCAAAGAGAAGTATCTGCCCTCCTAGCTTTCTTAATATTTAAACTAGCACAACATTTTTAATGATATAATTTTATCAAATATCAAATCACAATGCTCACAAGCTAGTATAGAAGCATAAATCTATAATATCATTTGTCATGGAAGGGGATACCAGCACAAAACCATTAGCAGTTCAGCTTTCAGAACAAATAAGAAAGTCTGTGTAGATTTATTCAACATCAGATTTATCCATTTCTCTTATTTATGTTACATCTTCCATCAATATCATGTTTAACTATAAGTTGCATTAGTTATAAAAACAACCCCTTCATTATCTGCCCTTGTTTATAGCTTAAGTTAAGCTCAAATGGTTCTTAAGAAAACTGCAAGAAGAAAGTCACTCATACTGACCTGTATTAACTTCATCACCACCCAAGTGAAATAGCTCAAAGGGGAAAATTTTTCTCAAATCTGTAACATTTAGAAAAAGAGAGAGAAAAAAAGATAGTTAAACAATTTTTCAGAAAGAGGAGAAAATGCTGCACATGCTATTAGTCACAATTAATCCAGTCGACATCCTATACAAATATCAAACACCTTTCAAAGTACCTATTCACAATAGAAGTGGAAGAAAAGGCCAGAAGTTGGGATAGACAGGTCATAACAAAGTAACAAATCCCATAACACTGATGACTTCGTAAAATATAGAGCACAGACAAGCTAAAGTGTCCCAAAGGAAGTAAAAGATGCATATAAACATGTTGATGCATGCCCTATTTATGTGCTGAAACAAAAATTCAGAAATCTCAGCTGATTGCTCTTAAACATTCCACTACAAATGATATTCTCAGTATAATCAGAAAGGATGATAACTGAAATTGTTTCACCACAAGGAAAAGCATTCTCTACATGTTATAGAGCACTTGTATGGAGGTTCAGTAGACATGTACCCCCCTAATAACAACCAAAAAATAAAATCTGAATTGTAGTACTTGGATCTGTTTGGCCCAGTAAGGTCAGCAACAATCTCTCCTTGTAATTCATTATACAGCATGTAGACCCAGTTAACAGAGCTCCTTGGACTTGTTGTTTTTGTAATCCATTCCATTACACTTCATGGCAACTTAAGCTGGTCTCAGAAATCCATTTTGAAGCCTCCCCATTTCCTAGGTCTTAACTCACATCCACATCTCCAGAAAAATCTGCTAACCACATNACCTAAGGATTGTTCTATTTGGTGAATCATATTGAGAAGCATATAAACAGGGGGGTTGTGTTTGTTTATGTGATTAACAAAAATTAATTGAAAGTGGTAAAGTTTAAGAGAAAGCAACCAATCCAAGTCTTAACTAATTCTGATTTTGATTCATCCTTGATTTCCAAGGATCCATTTAATTATTAATCATGTTCTTGGCCTTTAAAACATATCAAGAAGCCTCTCAATGTTTTATGGATGTCTACTGCTTAAGCAACCAGAATTCGGTTCAACAAGGGACTAAATGAATTAAGCAAACATTCAAGTCCAGTTTAACCTAAGTCCTGAATCCAGCCAAGGTAATTAATCCGTCCAAGCTTAGAACCATTAATTAACCATACAATCCTCTTTTATCACATGCAAACAGAATATGAACACATGAATAATCCAATCCGAATTAAGCAATTCAAACAGAATATTTCAGAGGATTGAAAGAACTTGATTAACAACTAAAATGAATAACAACAACACATAATCTCAAAACTAATAATCAAAAAAGCCAAAACCTGGATTGATATGATAATTTAGCCCTCCGTGAACAAGAAGAGCTAAGTTCTTACAAAAATATCTAAGAGAAAACTTAAGGACTAAGGAAGGAGTAAAAGCTGTCTAAAAATATCTAATGACTTGATTCTGAATTTCGGCTGCCCCCTCTTGCTGATATAGACCTCCAAAATTACATGCATACACAAATTGCCCTTAGGGCACACTTGTTCCCATGGGCCTTAGCTTCAATTGGGCTTTGGTTTGGGCTCATTTGGACTTGTCATGAGGAAGTTAGGCCCATTTAAGTGGCAAAAGGTGTCTGGAACCATTAGCTAACTTGCACAGCAAATAATACCATCTTCAACATAAAATATGGTGAACCGATCTTCACATCAATTGAAGCTCTGTCTGTTAGCTTTCCAATGGTACCGGTTTCAGGTCCATATGACATCCACAACTCAAGTTATGATCCAAATACTGCATGTAGGTCAGGATCCTGCGACAGCACGTCTTCTCTAATACTGCATGTAGGTCAGGATCCTGCGACAGCATGTCTTCTCTGGTTTCCAGGCTGCATATGACCTTTTGAACGTCCGAATTAGCTTTGGAGCCCTGAAAGAAAGTTGTAGAAAATTCTCTCAGCTTTCCTACAAGGTATGACTCGGAATTTTTAGACATCCAGAACTCAAGATATGCATGAAACACAGAGACAGCATATAATGCCCAGTATTGCTGGAAATTGCAATTAAGCATAAATGGATCCTAAGTCATGAAATGAGGTCTAAGTCTATGCAATTCAGCCCAAAAGAGGTTTAAAAGACTAAGTATGAGGGATAACTATTGTATAAAAAGTGTGTTCATCAAGAGTAATGTCTTCAAAAATATTTACAACACAGTCATGGATGTTAAAGGTAAAACTAAGGATAATGTAAAGGCAAGAATGGATCTCAGTTTGTATTGTAGACGAAAGGCCTTGGAATTGGAAGACAGAGGCAATGGAAAATTTATCAAACCAAAAGCGCAATACACTTTGAATATGGATCAGAAAAGAGCAATATGTGAGTGGGTACAGGATCTGCGGCTTCCAGATGGATATGCATCCAACTTGGGGAGATGTGTTAATATGAAAAGTTGCACTTTGCAACATATGAAGAGTGATGAACACACTTTTTATACAATAGTTATTCCTCATACTTAGTCTTTTAAACCTCTTTTGGGCTGAATTGCATAGACTTAGACCTCATTTCATGACTTTGGATCCATTTGTGCTTAATTGCAATTTCCAGCAATACTGGGCATTATATGCTGTCTCTGTGTTTCATGCATATCTTGAGTTCTGGATGTCTAAAAATTCCGAGTCATACCTTGTTGGAAAGATGAGAGAATTTTCTACAACTTTCTTTCAGGGCTCCAAAGCTAATTCGGACGTTCATAAGGTCATATGCAGCCTGGAATCCAGAGAAGACATGCTGTCGCAGGATCCTGACCTACATGCAGTATTTGGGTCATAACTTGAGTTTTGCATGTCATATGGACCTGAAACTGGTACCATTGGAAAGCTAACAGACAGATCTTCAATTGATATGAAGACAGGTTCACCATATTTTATGTTGAAGATGGTCTTATTTGCTGTGCAAGTTAGCTGATGGTTCCAAACACCTTTTGCCACTTAAATGGGCCTAACTTCCTCATGACAAGTCCAAATTGGCCCAAACCAAAGCCCAATTGAAGCTAAGACCCATGGGAACAAGTGTGCCCTAAGGGCAATTTGGGTGTGTATGTAAATTTGGAGTTCTATATCAGCAAGAGGGGGCAGCCGAAATTGAAAAAAAAGTCTTTAGATATTTTAGACAGCTTTCTAGCTTTCCTTAAAAAAGAATAAATACTTATTTCATGGCCTTCTTATCCATCTATTAATGGTAATCATCACTAAAAGAAAGAACAAATAGGGTGTGCTCGGTAAGGAAGGTGAACAATAGGAAAATATTTTTTATCCTCATTCTCAATTTCCTCTCAATCTCATCTTATACCAAGCAACTTTAAAATATTTTGATTTCCAAACTTTTCACCTACGCTAGCAAGGCTTTCTAATATCCAAGCAAACAACATATATTCTATACGTAAATCCTTTATTTTTTAATTGATAAGTTTCATGATTACAATAGTTTTCACAAAAAAAAAAAAAATACACATATCAATGATAGCATTTTCTTGACAAGTGAGGTGTTGGGACTTGGAAGAGAACCTTTAATTCTATTCAAACACTACTTGTTGCTGCCAAGGGAGCAACTTCTACAAGAGGAGTTGAAAGTGGCGAGGTTCAACACATCAGACATGACGAGTTCATGCGAAACCACAGATCAATGCATTTTCGATGAAACAAGTGACCACAATCTGGTAAGAGTCGCACTGAGTGGGTGTGCTTGTAATCCGCCAAGCAAATTGAGCAGCATGAAGGAGTTGAATTATCCTTATGGAGTTTGGTTTGAGAGTACAATAGCACTGGATAGCTGTTCAGAGTGGCTTCATCCAAACCAGGTTGGATAGTTAACACACTGTCTGTTGGCCTTTCAATACCAGTAAGAGACCAGCTGCGGTTGCTCTCACCTTGGCGCAATCGCCAATTGTACGAATTTCTGTTACAACAGTAGTATGAAATGAGAGATACAAATATAATCATGAACATTACGCCAAGGAGTAATCCAACATTATAATAAGTGTTAGTTAATTAGTTTGTATAGATTATTTATAACTAGAGTTATTAGTTAACTAGAGTGATTAGTTAGACAGCTGTAATGTAGTTAGTCTTAGTTCAATATGTTAATCATAGTTAGCATTCTGTTATAAGGTAGTTAGTGAATGCTGAGCTGCCTACCTACATGGCACCTTAGTCTCTTGCTTATATAGCTCATTATGTATATTGTACTGTTTATTAGATTGAAATATACAAAGCTTTCTCTCTTCATTCTGACTTCACTTTCTTGTTTGCTTTGTATTTGCTTGGCTGATCATCCTTTCTAAGGATTGTTACATGGTATCAAAGCAAATTGATCCAGATTTGCTACATCTGCATCTTGATCATTCTCTGAAGCAGGATTAGGAAAGTGATTTTGCATCCATTCGATTGACGATGGAATATGCAGCTGGAACATAAATTGGAAATGCAACTGCAACTTCACATAGGGAAACCACAAGAACCTTCAATGGAGATCCTCTGGTGTTAGCAACCTCAGATCATCCGGGAATGCAGCTTGTTTCAACTCCCTTCACTACAAGAAAAAAAACTGGATTCCAACGGAATTTTTCCGTTGGAATTTTGGATTCCAACGAAATTCGTGTCGTTAGAGTAAATGTCGTTGGAATTGCAACATTCCAACGGAATATGGATTCCAACGGTAATTCCCACGGCAAAACACCGTTGGAATTCAAATTTGGGGAAAAAAATTTTGCTGAAAATTGCAACGGTAATTCCAACGGTATATAATACCGTTGGTATTTTTTTTTTAGATTCCCACGGTATTTCCAACGGAAAATTACCGTTGGAATTTCAAAAAAATTTCCAACGGTATTTTTCTGTTGGAAATACCGTGGGAATTTTCTTTTTTTAATTAATTTATTTTTTAATTTTAAATGAAAATTCCCAGGGTATTTCCAACGGAGAAATACCTTTGGAATTTTTTTTGAAATTCCAACGGTAATTTGCCGTTGGAAATACCGTGGGAATCTGATTTTTATTAATATTTATTTTTTAAATTAAAATAAAAATTTCAACGGTATTTTTCCGTTGGAAATACCGTGGGAATTTGAATTTGAATTTTTTTTTTTTTAGTTTTAAAACAAAATTNACGGTATTTCCAACGGAAAAATACCGTTGGAATTTCTTCAAAATCCCTAAAATAACCGCTTTATTTATTTTGTAGGCCAAATTCAACATAACAGCAAAACAGATTTAGACCTATGCAAAATAGTCAAGTATCTCATATATATAGAAATCAAACCGGAGAAAATATTCAATATCCATTCATCAAGTAAGGAAACTTAAATAAAGTAAGAAATACAAATGAAATCCTAAAAATTCCCAGAAGCATCTCACAAATCCTGCTCATCATCTTCAGAGTTGTTATGTCCTAAATGCATATGGCTGGTGATATATCCTTTCAGTGTGGCCAACTCATTCTCAAGTTGTGCAAACCAGTCTGCACTAGCTCTAAGTGTGTTCAACTCCACCTCACGTTGTGCATCTCGAGTACGTTGATCCTCCAATTGGGCCTCAAGAAGTCCAATACGCTGTTGCATTTGGGTAAGCTCATCAGTGTTATGGCAGTGGCGGTAGACTGAGACCCGAACCTATTGGACTCGGACCCGGATGAAGAATAGAATGCTACTTCGGATCCAAATCCATAAGCTCGGCCCCTCTTATTTTTCCCCCAGTTGCCTGAAAAGAGAAGGCAGAGTCATCAACAGATGATCCTGAGGCTGCAGCATCCTCCTTTAACTTCTCAAATGAACTTTGCATCCAAAAGAACAGAAAACAAAAGTAATCAGTGAAAATACATAAATTATGGTAGAAGCTTAGTTATTATATTACAATTAAAGATACTCACATAGGTCATTTCTGCCCTGGGTGTTGACCACTGGTTTGTCTCATTGTTATGGTTCAACTTACAAAAAAGTTTTGGGATGGTAGCCTCTCTCCCTAGCTCCCGTGCTTGAAACATATAAAAAATTGATGTTAGTTATCTGTGATTAGTTAAGACATACTTATAAAAACTTTATTATTAGTAAATAAAACTTACATATCGCCTTTTATGCTCTGATACAGAAATGGAGCCACCCCGGTTTAGACATCCTCCCTCACTAACTGATCTATTCTTCTTGTTTCACTCTGACTGCTCCTTGAACTCAGGGTCAGTCCTCCACTTATCCCATAGTGTGTCAAGGATTATCGTCGACAACTATTTTCCCTTTGACTTACGATTACGAATAGAGGCTAAGTTTGCTCGGACAATGTTAGCACACTTAAGGCCCCAGATCCGCCTAATAGCATCATTATGTTGCGGATCCCACGTACAATATTTCTAAACCAATGATAGGAAGATATTAGTTAGACTACTTGCAAAACATAATTGACAAACATAATTCATAAATTAAATAATATAATTTAATTGTATAACCTGAAATTCGCTCCACCACATATCTCTCACTTCCTTGGGAATGTCCTTCCTACCTATCCACGGTTGTTCATACTTGGCCTTCATGACGAAAGAAATGACACCAACTGTCGTAGTGGACGGTATAAACCTATAGAACAGAAATTAAAAAAATTATTATATATAAAACATATATGAAAATAATACTAATAGCAACAAAATAACATAGAAAAAAAAAACATCATACTCCTTCCCATTCGGTCGAATCAACAACCTGCTATCAGTTGATCCACACGCCGCCATAGTGGACGCAACAACAGAAGAACCTTGAGTCGATGGTGCTATATGGGTGGATTCAATGGGAGTAGGAGATGGCGTATGATCAATATGCACGTCAGAGGGTGCAGAATAAGTCTGTAATGGAGTATGAACTCTACCTCTGCCTCGTGAGCTAAAACTACGAGCACGTGTGCCTGTCCCTGACATCTGTGAATACAAAAATATCAAATATGTAAGTGAAACATTAAGTAATAAGTACATCCACTATCAATGAATAAAAGCATAAGGCAACTATAAATTAACCTTAACAATCAATCACTTTCAACCAAGTAATCACTAGGGACTTCCTCCTCAGTTTCAGGCTCCTCGCTATCATATGATTTTTCCTCTTCTGAACCATCCTCTCCCACCTCCTCATTAGCTTCAACATGTGCATTAATTGTCATGTCCCTTAAATCTTCTCCCATACCATCCTCATCTCTTAAATTATCAGCAATTTGGTCGTGAGAAGATATTTCAGTGAAGTGCAAAGTTCTATCATTTTGAAATGGAGCATCCCGTAATTCAATTATGCGCCTTGATTTTGTCTTAATCACCACAAGCCAGTCTCTTTTGTTAGAATTTGGGTTAGGAGAAGGTGTAAAATATACTTGCTCCGCTTGTTGAGCAAAGATAAATATATCCTTACCATTGTATCTCCTATTTGATTTAACCTCAACAATCCCATACTTGGGACAAATTCTTGTACCCATGGGAGAAGGATCAAACCATTTACACTTGAAAAGTGTCAATTACTTAATAGGAATTTCAGGATACTCTATCTCAATTATCTCTTCTACAATTCCATGATATAAACTATCTGTTCCAGTAAGACCTACTCCAGAATTATTCGACTTTCGATTGGAAATGTCTGCACTACTCTTAAAGGCTCCCAAGCTAAATTGTACAGAAATTGATCTGCGATATTATTGTAAGGATTGTGCACCTATTAATCAATAATGGAAACTGTGTTATATCAACAAACTTGTTATAATAGATATTAATGATAACTTCATTATGTAGTTGTAGAGAGCACTTACATAGTTTTTGAACCAAAGCACAAAATTTGATTCTATTTGTTTGTCAAGTTCGATGGAGCTGAGATTAGTGAATGTTGATGTCAATGACTCAACATAAATGCTGTAACGGGAAACATATGCATTACACACTAAGGCATAAAAACTTGCAAAATCTTTAATAACATGTGAAAACTATAACTTACTTCAGGACAATTTAAAAGAACATATAGTGATGCTGCGACTACTTCATCCTCATTGAGATAACGAGTTTTACATGCCCCTTCGTGTCGGCTAGGATAGTTAAAGATAGATAGTGGAGGATGCACAGACGACTCTCCACCATCATCATTTCGAGGCACTCTTCTATTTCTAGAATGTACGTGAGACTCAAAGTAATAAGAACAAAACGTAGAAGTCTCCTCAAGTATGTAAGCTTCACAGATAGAACCTTCCACAAGAGCTTTATTTTTCACTTTTTTCTTAAGATGGTGTAAAAACCTATGAAAATCAAAATATTGCACGATTATAATGAATATAAATGACAAGGTACTGAATAGTAATTAATTTCAAAGAATAGATTTAGACCTCTCAAATGGATACATCCATCGATATTGTACAGGTCTACCAACTCGTGCTTCATACACTAAGTGTATTGGTAAGTGTTCCATTACGTCAAAAAAGCCAAGAGAGAATATCTTCTCCAATTTACACAAGATAATTGGAATATTCTTATCCATCATGTCAAGCCTACTTTCTTCTAGTGTTGGACAACATAAGTCTCGAAAAAAATAACTTAATTCAGTCAAAGATTCCCAAATAGGAGTAGGCAAACAACTAAATGCAATTGGAAGCAATCTCTCCATGAAGACATGACAATCATGACTCTTCATATGCTGCAAAGTGCAACTTGTCATATCAACACATCTGCCCAAGTTAGATGCATATCCATCTGGAAGCCTCAGCTCCTGAACCCATTCACATATTGCTCTTTTTTTATCCATATTCAAAGTGTATTGCGCTTTCGATTTGAAAATTTTTTCATTTCCTCTGTCTTCCAACTCTAAGGCCTTTCGTCTACAATACAAACTGAGATCCATTCTTTTCTTCACATTATCCTTGGTTTTACCTTTAACATCTATGACTGTGTTGTAAACATTTTTTAAGACATTACTCTCCGTATGCATAACATCCACATTGTGCGGATTCAACAAATCACACCAATACGGTAAATCCCAAAAGATACTGCGTTTAGTCCAATTATGATGATCCACATAACCAAGTAAATTATATCTTCTTCCAGTATCTGTTATCTTAGGCAATTGAGAAACTTGTTCAAATACTTCAACTCCTGAGTATCGCTTAGGCGGTTGACCCAATTCATTTTGACCTTTCAAGAAGTTCTTCTTATTCTTACGAAATGGATGATCCATGCTCAAGAACTGTCGATGAGAATCAAAATAACAAATTATTCAACCATTCTTAGCATAAAATGCTTTCGAACATTGCATACAAATAGGACAACCTAAACGACCTGTTGTTTGCCAACCCGACAACATACCATAAGCAGGGAAGTCATTAATAGTCCACATTAAAGCAGCCTTCAAACAAAAGTTCTGTTTCTTAGAAATGTCATACGTTTGCACACCATCATCCTATAACAGTTTCAAATCATCAATCAGAAGCTGTAGATACACATCAATATTAGTTTTTGGATTATGTGGGCCAGGAATTATTATTGTTAGGAACGTGTATTCTCTCTTCATACACATTCTAGGAGGAAGATTGTACGGAGTCAAGATTATAGGCCAGCAAGAATATATATTAGAATTCATATTGAAAGGACTGAAACCATCAGAGCACAGACCTAATCTCACATTTCGTGGTTCTGATGCAAACTCCGGGTGAATTATATTGAAATGCTTCCAAGCTTCCCCATCTGAAGGGTGTGACAACACTCCTTCTTCACGTCGATTTTCATGATGCCATCTCATGTATTCTGCAGTTGCATTAGAGGCAACCAATCTTTGTAACCGAGGAATTATTGGTAAATACCACATCTGTTTTTTCGGGATCTCCTTATTTCGGCTATTTCTACTTCATTTATCCACAAAACGAGTTACACCACAAAATCTACATTCTTTGTTTGCTTCCTCATCACCATAATACAACATACATCCGGATGGACAACAATCTATTTTTTTATGACCACATCCAAGTTGAGCCACTAATTTCTTAGTCTGATAAAAATTATCAGGCATTCGATGACCCACAGGCAATACCTTTTTTATCAATACGATTATTTCATCAATACACGCATGAGGAATATTGTAATCAGACTTAATGCTCAAAAGTCTAACCGCAATTGATAATACCGAGTGATTCTCACATCCATCCCACAAAGGAGACTGTGCAGCACATAGCATCTCATAAAACTTTGCGGATTCAGAATTAGGTTCTTCTGGTTCAAGGTCAAAATTGAAAGAAGAGCCCCCAGCATCCATAACCATTTGCTCATATGGATTCAAATCATCAGAAATTGGATCAGCTTCGTAACCTCTTCTAAGAATTGGTGGTTCAATCTCCCCATGATTATGCCAATAGTAATAATGTGGCTGAAATCCTTTCTTATATAAATGTAACCTTACTTCATCTGGTGTGTGATATCTCCAGCACTTGCATCTTAAGCATGGACACCTAAATCTTTCTTCCCGTTTGAACACCTCTAGTTTTTCAGTAGCTGTAATAAATGTCTCAACACCCCGTATGAATGAATCTAATAACGAGTTCCTTTGAGGATTTTTTCTATTGTACATCCAACGACGATTCTCAGGTATATCCATCTATTCAAACACTGAAGTAAGATTTCATTAAAATTAAATTTTGACCACGAATTGATCTCAACCTGAAGCTAAATTGGTATGGCTTCTATCTCATTCTTTGAGAGTGCTTCACACCAAAACAAGCTTATATAAGTAACTAGTTTAATAAAATTTCAGCAGCACCTCCCCAGGGTTCTCCAAGTACACAAAGTACACTACATAAGCAGCATAAATATGCACCCGGAGAAACAGAAAGAGATGATGTGAAATTTTAATAATTCAAGTTACAAAATAAACTTGCACATCTAATTTAGTGAATGCACATCTCAAAGAACAGTCCCAAAATTGGGGACTGTCTAAGCGTTAACTCTACTTGGTTAACGCTTAGATGAGTTCCTAAGTTAAATAAGCTATCCTATCTAACAATGTGTCTTGACAAATTTACTAAAATAATAACATTTAATAAGCTATCCTATCTATGCGTCCTACCTTTTTCCTTATTTCCTATTCTCTTGCTTTCTTGTTGTTCTTCCTCTGGGGTTGGAAGGTTATTTGCTTTTGCGTTTTCTTTATGAGAAGGGGAGGAGAGGAGAAGAACCGTTTTGTATTGAAATAATACCCACCAAAATCCACATCCCACAGTTTTCTAGTCGGATCTTGCTTTTGTGGGATGTGAATATTGATGGGTCTTTTTTCAATACAAAAATGTTCTTCTCCTCTCCTCTCCCTCTCATAAAGAAAACACAAAANACAAATATTTAAAAAATGGGGAAGATGTTTTCCCAACACAAATTACAGGAGAAATTGCCATAATACTTACCAATAGCAATGATAATCCTTCCATTTAGCTTCCCAGAAGATGATCCTTCAACTAGTACAAGAAATTATGCAGAGGTTATTGGGGGCATTAGAGTTCACATTAACGTGCAAAAATCATAAATACAAAGCATATAAATTATACATCAACTCCACTTCCTGACATGCATGCAGCAGCAGTTTTTTTTTCCTGCTAAAGCATTTAGTTGCAACATTTTCAGTTGCCTGCTGGTCCTGCTTCCATATTGCTAGAGTCCTTTGTATATTTATATAAAAACTTTTCTCAAACTCTTAAACATTTGGTCATCGTACAAAAACTGCACAATGAACTCAGTTGTCTATGAAATGTACGTCGCCATGATAATTATACTAGAACAATGATGATGTCCAAATTAAAAACGCTTTAGATTATGAAATATGCGAGTAAAATTATTGGTTTTAATTGTGAATATTCTATTGTCAGTATTTTCTTTTCTACATCATTTATAGTTTAATAGTCTAAAAATTATTAACCTTACAGTTTCAGTACTGAACACAGGTTTTATTGATAGTTATCCTTTTCTACTTTTCAATTTGCAATTTCCGCACGTATAGAGAGTCAAAATTTGTGTTGTGACAATAATATATAAATTCTGTAAGTACATTTAGAATATCTCACTAATAGAATAGATTTTATTTTATTTTATATAAAAACACTCTCACATGAAAGCTCTTTGAATTTGAACAATGGACAAAGTGCAAGCTCCTAACTACTTCAAAGAGAGTTATGATGACATGTCAAGAAACTAACTCTCCCAAAAAGTTAAGATATTAGGTAAAGACCTAAAAATAATTTAATATCTATAAAAAAAAAAATAGGGATGCACTAATTAATAACTTATTTATCCCTTTATCACAAAATTTAAAGTCATAAAGGCTCAAAAATGATTTTTACTTCTAAGATTGGGTGATAATTTTAAACTCCTAACTAGTACGGTGTGAAGAATCGATTATTCTAAAACCTTTAAGAGTAGAAAGAGGGATGACATGAGGATTCGAACAAAGAGAAACTCTTCAGCTTAAAACAAAAGAAGAAGGATTAAGTCATTACTGCTTTATTAAGTGTTCATTTGTGGGGGTTTGTTCTAGAATCTTAATTAGTCATAAGTGGAAATTCTCTAGTTTGGCAAATTCTTGAATCGAATCTTCCATTCAAATGCATGAAGCACTTAATTATTGAACAAAAAAGAAACTTCTATAATACTAATACTATTGTCACATGTGGATGTGGTAGA
>QAOA01008244.1:0-14382 GCA_003255065.1 Cercis canadensis | reverse complement strand
AAAAAAAAAAAAAAAAAGGAATTTCAAATACACACTATTTTAAGTGAATTTGAAATACATCATATTAAGATTTTGAAATACACTATAAAAATACATTAGAATTTTAGAAATACTTTAAAAAATTACACAAACAGTGTAATTTAAAATTTGCATTTTAAATACATTCTACAAATACATTACACTCTACAAATATCTCATCCAAACACAACCTAAATAGTTCTCGAATTGGCTATAAATTGTTAACCTCCCATCAGTTTTGTTTATTGGAGAAAATGAATATGGCCATTACACATGTTAAATTAGTTCTTCTATCCATCACTATTTTCATCTCAATTCTTCCAGCAACTTCTATTTCTTTTGATCTTGAAAGAAGTTTCCTTCAATGTTTCTCTTCGGGTTTAGGAAATTCTAACATAACCTCAGGATTAGTATCCACCAAGAGCAGTTCTTCTTATAATCTTGTTCTACAATCTTTCATAAGGAACCTGAGATTCTCAGGCAGTTCAGTCCCAAAACCTAACCTTATTCTTACTCCACAAGAAGTATTCCACATCCAAAAAGCAGTTCTCTGTGCAAAAAGCCATGGCATGCAAGTAAGAGTTCTAAGTGGAGGGCATGACTATGAGGGCCTTTCTTATGTCTCTGATATTCCATTTCTCATTATTGATCTTGTCAACCTTAGGTCCATAACCATTGACATCAAAGGCGAGAGCGCATGGATCGAGGCCGGCGCCACTCTTGGAGAATTGTATTATGAAATTGCAAAGCACAGCAAGGTCCATGGCTTCCCAGCAGGAAGTTGTCCTACTATTGGTGTAGGAGGACACTTGAGCGGAGGTGGATTTGGTACCATTTTCAGAAAATATGGCCTAGCAGCTGATCAGATAATTGATGCCAAGATTGTAGATGTTAAGGGGAAGGAGCATGATAGAAAGTTGATGGGGGAAGATCTTTTTTGGGCCATAAGAGGAGGGGGTGGGTCAAGTTTTGGAGTCATTACTGCATGGAAAGTAAAGCTAGTACCTGTTCCACCTATAGTTACAATTTTCGATATCCCAAAGAGCTTGGATCAAGATGCGGCTAACATTTTCCTGAAATGGCAAACTATTGCAGATAAGCTTCCGGGAGAACTTTTTCTGCACACAGTTATGGGAGTTGTTAACTCATCTTCTAGTGCTGGAAAAACTGTAACGGTTTCTTTCACTGGATTATATCTTGGGACAGCTGACTATCTCCTCTCTTTGATGCAAAAGAATTTTGCAGAATTGGGTGTGCAGCGCGAAAACTGCACGGAGATGAGCTGGATTCAATCTGTTCTTTATTTTGCAGGTTTCTCCATTGATGATCCCTTAGATGTCTTACTTCAGAGAAACGGAACATCCGGAATTTTCAAAGCAAAATCTGACTATGTGAAGGAGCCAATTCCTGTGACTGGTGTGGAAGGGCTATGGAAGATACTACTTGAAGAGAACTCACCACAGCTGATCTTGACACCTTATGGTGCAAGAATGAGTGAGATTTCTGAGTTTGAAACTCCATTTCCTCATAGAAATGGGAATATATATGGCATCCAATATTTGGTGTATTGGGATTCAAATGAAGAAACACAAAAGCATATAGATTGGATGAGAAGGCTATATGCATACATGAGACCATATGTTTCAAAGGATCCAAGAGCTGCATATTTAAATTATAGAGACCTTGATTTGGGAGTGAATAGAGGCAATACTACGTATGAAGAAGCAAAAGCTTGGGGTTTGAAATATTTTAAGAACAACTTTGAAAGATTGGCTCGTGTAAAAGCCAGGGTTGATCCTAGCAACTTCTTCAGGGACGAGCAGAGCATTCCACCTTTGTCCATCTGATAGATGAAACATGTAAAAAGAGGTTCTGAGAAGCTACTATGAGTGGGCCAGTGTAAATTATTTAAACTGTCAATACATAATGTATTTTACATTATATAAAATCAAAGGAGTAGATAGCGCTAGCTTAGTAGCAACCACTTATCATTGTTAATTGCTTGAATGGGGAATAGATGGGCAGCGTCAAAATTCCAATTTTTTTAAGTGGGTACTTAGACAAAGGATTTTACAAATGAAAGAAATAAAAGGAAAGTAAATGCTTGCAATAAAAGAAAAAAAAAAGTTAAAAGTTACAATTTCCATGGGAGTTATGTTATCAATAATTTTTGAAAAACAAATTTCCAAAGTCAAAATTTATTTTAGAAAAATAAATTAATTGACAAGAAAAGATATACTATAATTAAAATTGAAATGCGAGTTTCTGACCACAAATTTCATCTACTAGTCTGCCGTATACATTGAAATTCAAAACCAAAAACACAGTGACTCCTGCAGAGTTCACCCATCATTACAACATAACAGCGATGCTTAGATGCAACAAAATGAACAGCATTTTAGCAAAAGAGATAGATAGATAAATAAATAAATAATTGAAAGGCCACCTATGAGTATAGCATAGAGTTCTTAAGAAACACGTGCAAGCATATCAAATATAACATTCGTTTCTGATATAGGCTGGATTGTAACAATTTTCCTGCTCCAGAGTCCAATCCTGCAATCGGCAATCGAAGAGTAAACAATGAAGGAAGTGAAGCAACCTATATCAGAAAACCATAGACGTTAACTTTAGCAAAAGAATTCAAAGAAATCTCATATTTTGGGTTGCAAAGTACAATAAGACCCAAAGAAATAGCAAATGGAAAAAGAAAAGGACCATTACTAGTCCACCCTATAATTTTAGCAGCTAGTTTTCCTTATTTAAAGAGCATCTTGCTGTCCCTAGGGAGACATAGTGGTTGCGGTTTTTCACAGAAAACAGGTTTAAATCTCATTACGTGCGAGTAGAGATTGTGAACCGAAAAAAAAAANAAAAAAAAAAAAAAAAAAAAAAAACATCTTACTACTAAATCTTCTAAAAGCGAGTGATACTTAAATCTTTTTAGGACTTACAGATTTCATGTTCAAGAGCATCTAAAATATACATTATAATATATATAAAAAGACTTTGATGCTTGTAGCTATATCCCCATTAGAAATGCCTAGTTGATCACTAGCCGATAAACAGAATTAATAACAGGGAATGGAGAAGCCCAGCTGAAAGTGGAGATCGACAATGATGCTATGGAATTGGACTGGACAAGTAGCCATCGCTTTATTTTGAAGACTATTTAGGATCAGTAAATGGGAACCAAAATGTGGCCCAAGGAACAAGGAAGAAAATAAATAGAGAGGGAATTTTATTGATATGATTTTTGGTTGTGAACTAGAATCAAACCGGTGGAATGCAAAAAATACAGAACAGAACACAAAACAGAACACGGTTCAGCAAGCTTCCTCGGTGAAGGTTGATGACAAACAACTAGGGCCCTGAACAACTCATCCGCAACATTACCCTCATACATTACCAATAAGCAGTTGCAGTAAAATGAGGAATCAGCCAGCAAATCTCTTTGCAAAATTGGTGAAAATGGGAAACGCATACACTCACACTGGACCTACTGATTCCTGCTTACATTCATTTGATTATAACATAACAGCGATCCAGTGATAGATGCAACAAAATGAAAGGCATTTTAGCAAAAGAGATAGATAGATAAATAAATAAATAATTGAAAGGCCAACTATGAATATAGCATAGAGTTCTTAAGAAACAACTGCAAGCATATCAGATGTAACATTAGTTTCTGATGTAGGCTGGATTGTAACAATTTTCCTGCTCCAGAGCCCAATCCTGCAATCAGCAATCGAAGATTAAACAATGAAGGAAGTGAAGCACCATATATCACAAAACCATAGATGTTAACTTTAGCAAAAGAATTCAAAGAAATCTCATATTTTGGGTTGCAAAGTACAATAAGACCCAAACCAAATCTCAAATGGAAAAAGAAAAATACCATTACTAGTACACCCTATAATTTTAGGACCTAGTTTTCCTTATTTAAATTTAAAGACATCTTGCTGTCTCTAGGGGAGACCCAGTGGTTGAGATCAACTCATTAGGTGTGTGGAGTGAGATTGAGAGGAAATAAGCTGTGAATAAAAAAAAAAAAACATCTTGCTACTAAATCGTCTATGGCCGTGTGGTACTTAAATCTTTTTAGAACTTGTACATTTTGTGTTCAAACTTAAAAATAAAACATCTAAAATATATATTATAATATATATAAAAAGAGCTTGATAGCTATATCCCTATTAAAAAAGCCTAGTTGGTCAACAGGGGATGGAGAAGCCCAGCTGAAACTGGAGATCGACAATGATGCTAAGCAATTGGACTGGACAAGTAGCCATCCCTTTATTTTGAAGACCATTTAGGACCCAGTAAATGGGAACCAAAATGTGGCCCAAGGAACAAGAAAGAAAATAGAGAGGGAATTTTATGAATTTTGGTTGTGAACTAGAATCAAACAAGTGTAATGCAAAAACTACAGAACAGAACACGGTTCAGGATGCTTCCTCGGTGAAGGTTGATGACAGAAACAACTAGAGCCCTGAATAACTCATCCACAACATTACCCTCATACATTACCAATAAGCAGTTGCAGTAAAATGAGGAATCAGCCAACAAATCTCTTTGCAAAATTGGTGAAAATGTGAAACGCATACACTCACACTGGATCTACTGATTCCTGCTTACATTCATTTGATTATGGTTCATTATTGCAAAACAACCGTTCATAACCCAAAATTGCTTCACCAAAAGCTCTCTTCACTATGTAGCAACAAAAAGGGGGTTCTATTCAGGATTGGTGTTTTTTTTTACACTGTTATATCATATCGACACAATTAACATAATTTAAATTTTACTAAATCAATATCAATAAATAAAATAAAATAGTAAGAATGTGACATAGAAATCCCAACAAGGAAAAACATGTAGGGATTGTTTAAGCTGTACGCGTTGGATGTTTATAGTTTCTAAAAGTGGCACATTGCTAAGTCAAGCAATGCCATTAGGGGTATTGGCGTGGAGTTAAGTCTGATTTTAAATTTCACCAAATGGAACCTTTACAGGTTGGGGAATCGCCAATGATTGAAAGCAGCGAAGGTGCTTTGGAACTTCGTTTTGTTAGGAGGTATAAGTCACATGGGAAAATAAAATACAAATTAAATAATGGATCATAGTATTAGTGGACCAAAACCAGCAAAACCAGAGAACGTGGACCAAAACCTGCCCACTAAACAAAATCAGAGAACGTGCCCACTAAAACAAATCAAGAGAAGAGAACAAGAAAAATCTTAAAATGAAAGGACAAGAAACATTACACCAGATTGATTTGGTCAACGTAGAAATAACACCTCCGTCTATCACGCAAGTTTAGTATTACTATAATCTCAATTAACTGAAGGGATAATCTCTATTCTATTCCTTAAGCCTTACTGCAGGGATAATCTCTATTCTATCACGCAAAACACTTTATTGAATTCATATGAATTATATACTATGCATTGCGTTGACTGGAGTATTCTTTTGGGAAGGAGAAGTGGAGCGTATTCTTTGGGTCAATAGTCTCGATCATCTTATTTTCCATAAATTTTTATGTCAATGAGTCTTAAATGCTTGCAAATTTAGATGAAAGAATGCAACCAAAAACAGAAAAATCATTCTCATTAATGTCATAACTTATGATGATATCAAAATTAACATAGTAAATACACGATGATATAATTAACATAACATATTCTTTTGGGTATTTTTAGTTATAATTTTAAATTTAAGCAAAAAATTTACTAGTCTTAAAAAACATCACAATATTATTAGGCCACGGGCCATTTGATAATTAACTAAACATATAACATAATTTATACTTGATATAATCGTAAATGTGAATTAAAGCTTAACAATACAAAATAAAGCAGGAATTTGAATGAACAGAACAAGATAAGATAATTAATATACTTATCACTATGAATTCAATATTTCAGGAGTTTTCAAAGTGTGATCATGTGGAATTGGTCTAGTGCAGGTGACTTTTGCATGAGAAGTTCCTGATATACTTGTTCCTTAGTTGGGCGAGAACGTGGATTTTCACTCAAGTAAGCAAATGCTATCCATGCAATCAAGATTTCCTTTTCAGCAACACCCATATATTCCTCCACGGCACTAGCTTACGATTGGGAATCAAACCAAAAGCTTTTGTGCGAGGCAAAAAAATCTCTGTAACCACTGAACTGAACAATTCTTATTGGCTGAAAATGCACGTTTTAGATACACAGCTGAAAATACCCAAACCTTTAAAATTAGTCAATCAATTTCTATGACAAGGCGTTCGTTGAGAATTGATGAGCCCTGTCCATAGGTTGCGTCGGATGCACAAGTGGACGTGGAGACTGTTGAAGCAAACAAGAAATGGATAACTTATAAATTACTAAGTAGACCAACATTTGCAGTCTTCGAACCAAACAATACTTCAGTCAGTGCACATGCTGAGTTGGTCGTAGCAAATAATTCATATGAATTTAAATAAAGCTACCTTTTTTTTTATTTATTTATTTAGCAGTTAGTAGCATATTTTTTTTTATTACCCGACACCATTGCTTAAAGTGAAGTGTTTCATTTTTAATTGGAAGTTACACATAAAGAATAGTATATCTTCTCCTATAATTTCATTTTACCGCTTGTCAATAAAATTTGGACAAAGACCTCAAAAATAAAGTACCTAATACATCTAAATCGTCTAATTCTTGAATCCAATCAATTTTCTGGTTCCATACTAGATGAAATTGGAATGTTGACAAATCTAATTGAACTTAATTTACCAACGAACTATCTTTCTGGTAGAATCCCTTCAACTATAGGAAACATGACCAATTTACCGTGGATTTACCTTTATGACAACAATCTCTCTGGTTCCATTCCTGATGAAATAGGAAAACTCTATTCTGTCATTGACCTTCAATTGTCGGAAAATAAACTTTCTGGCCCAATCCCTGCTTCCATTGGAAACTTGACAAATCTCAACAGATTATATTTGTCCACAAACAACTTCAGGTGCAACATTCCCCCAGAATTGAATAACCTCACCAAGTTGGTTAGCTTGCAATTAATGGATAATAANTATCTTGGAATAATTTCATTGGCCCTTTGCCACAACAGATTTGCATTGGTGGGTTATTGAAAAATTTTACTATTACCGGAAACCATTTCATTGGTCCAATTCCTAGAAGCATGAAGAACTGCTCTAGCCTTTTCAGAGTTAGGCTTGAAGATAACCAACTGACAGGATATATAGCCCAAGATTTTGGTGTATATCCAAATTTAGACTATATCGATTTGAGTGACAACAAATTTTATGGCCAGCTTTCTTCAAACTGGGGCAAATGCCGGAACCTTTTACTAGCCTCAAGATCTTCAACAACAAATTGTCAGGTGGTGTACCGCCAGAACTAGCTGAGGCAGCCAACTTACAAAGACTTAACCTCTCTTCAAATCATTTAACTGGGGAGATTCCAAAAGAACTAGGAAAGTTGACATCATTGATTGAACTCTCATTGAGCAACAATCAACTTTCAGGCAACATTCCAATTGAAATTGGACTGCTGGGGAAACTCGAAGGCTTGGATCTGTCTACAAATAAGTGAAACGGCTCAATCCCACAAGTTGTTGGTGACTTATTTTATGGCCAGCTTTCTTCAAACTGGGGCAAATGCCGGAACCTTTTACTAGCCTCAAGATCTTCAACAACAAATTGTCAGGTGGTGTACCGCCAGAACTAGCTGAGGCAGCCAACTTACAAAGACTTAACCTCTCTTCAAATCATTTAACTGGGGAGATTCCAAAAGAACTAGGAAAGTTGACATCATTGATTGAACTCTCATTGAGCAATAATCAACTTTCAGGCAACATTCCAATTGAAATTGGACTGCTGGGGAAACTCGAAGGCTTGGATCTGTCTACAAATAAGTTAAACGGCTCAATCCCACAAGTTGTTGGTGACTTGCTCCATTTATGGAACTTGAATTTGAGCCAAAATAAATTTTAGAGAAGCATCTATTGAGGCTAGTTATGAAGAGTTAGTTAAGCTTGTTAGTTTTCTGTAATATGACTTGACATACAACTGTGATGACAGCTAGCATCAGGCCTGCCACGTGGTCAAGTCTATAACAACTTGTAACCGTCTCCCATCTCATCCAAGCTATATAAGGATGAGGTACCAGTAGTTCAGTATTAATCAAATAATCAATTTTGATCTCTTTACAATTCGCATTATGGTATCAGAGCAATTCATCTTCTCTCTGTAGAATCTAATCATTCAATCATGCCAAGAGCAAGATCACCATCTCAAGCTGCACCAATTCTTCCTCAAGCTGTTGAAGAAGATCCTGCAAGTCCCTTCTTCATCCATGGGAATCAAAATCCAACACTGCTGTTAGTACCAGAAATTCTTCAAGGAGGCAATTATCACACTTGAGCAAGATCAATGAAGTTGGCTCTGCTGGCAAAGAACAAACTACAATTCGTTGATGGCACAATCCATCCACCTGCTCCAAATGATGTTTTCTATCATGCTTGGGAAAGATGCAATACGATGGTGTTGTCATGGCTGATCAAGTCTGTACATCCTACAATTGCCAAGAGCATTTTATGGTTTGATCTTGCACAACATGTGTGGAGTGACCTGAACGATTGATTCTCTCAAGGGGATCCCTTCAGAATCATGGAGCTTCAAGAAGAAATCTTCCATCTCAGCCAGGGTGTGTCCTCTGTCACAGAGTATTACACAAAATTGAAAATACTATGGGATGAGATTCAATCTGAGACCAATCCCACCATGTACATGCACGGTAGAAGGATGCAGATGCTTCACCACAGCATACACTTACCACATTCAGGACTAAACAATCAGATTCTTGAGAGGGCTCAATGATGCCTATGCCACTATTAAATCTCAGCTTATGCTAATGGAACCACTGCCTCTAATTAACAAGGTGTTAATTTTCACTTGTCTTACAACACGAAAGATAGTTTGTAACTCCCATTATGGACATTGATTCTCAGCAAGAAACTATGGCACTAGCAGCAAGGTCCTATAATGCTAGGCAACAAGCTTCTAGAAAGAAACCACATTGCACATTCTGCAACATGACAGGGCATATGGCTAATGCATGCTACAAGAAGCATGATTACCCCTAGTTACAAACAGAAGTCTAAACCACACTATCGAGTTAATTAATGTATTGATCTCTTTGTCACAGATGAGGAAGACAATGATATAGTGGAAGAAGCATCACATGCACCAGAAAATCAAGAAAAGGAGTATAGCCAAATTATGAATCTCCTCAATAGCAACAAGTCCACAATTTTTGCATCCAATGCTTCAGTTGTTAATGCTTTGAAGTTCACTTAACATTTTTTGGTCTCACTGTTCTCGAGCCAAAGGAATCTCATGACCTCAATTCTGGTATGCATTTTGTCAACATGACCAATTATGGTATGGTACTTTCTTGCCAATCTATTGATATAAACTACTAAAATTCATGGATCATAGACTCTGGTGCTAGCAATCATGTTACTTGCTGCTATGAATTTTTTTATTCTTGTGTGTTTGTGAGCAATTATTTTGTTAGTCTACCCAACAATATGTCAGCAGAAGTCACTCATATAGGTTCTGTAGTCTTTTCAAACAAACTAGTTTTGCACCAAGTCTTATATGTTCCTCCTTTCACCTTTAATCTCATATCAGTAAGTAAGGTAACAAAGGATCTAAAATGTTCTTTCTTATTGCATTCTGACAATTGCTTAATCAAGGAGAGTGCTTCATGGAGGATGATTGGATATGCTAAGGAGCATTTGGGGCTGTATCAACTAGTCAATCCTACTGTCAAGAGCAAATCATCATCTGAAACTAGTCATTGTAATTCCAACACAGATAAACACAAATCACTTCCTAATTCTTCTCTTAGTTCTGTAAATAGCTGCAAAAATAATCATGATCTTCATGCCTTTGATCTATGGCATTATAAATTAGGACATCCACATCATGATAAAGTCAAACTTTAGTCCATTGATGTTGTACACTGGAATTCAGAAATAAAATGTGACATTTGCCACTTGGCCAAACAGAGAAGGCCTTCATTTCCTACTAGTTCTTCTGTTTCTGTCAAATCATTTGATCTTGTGCATGTGGACATTTGGGGGCCTAGCTCAGTTCTATCCATGGATGGGCACAAGTATTTCCTGACAGTAGTTGATGATTTTAGTAGATACACTTGGCTTTACCCAATGAAGACAAAGGGAGAGGCTCGACCTTGTTTGCAGAATTTTATAACCCTTGTGCAGACTCAGTTTGATAAAACCATCAAGGTCATTAGAAGTGACAATGGTGCTGAATTTTGAATGACTGATTTCTATAATCAACATGGTATTGTGCATCAACTTAGCTGTCCTTACACACCACAGCAGAACTTGGTTGTAGAAAGAAAGCACCAACACATTCTTAATGTCACAAGAGCTTTACTCTTTCAATCTGGTATACCTCTCACACTATGGAATTTTGCAGTAGCTCATGCTATCTATCTGATAAACAGAACTCCAAGCAAGGCCATTGATAACCTTAAACCTTTTAAGAAGTTGTTCAAGTGCCCTCCTAAGTTGCAGCATCTTAAGGTTTTTGGTTGCCTATGCTTTGTAGGCACCAGTGGATCCTCAAGAAGTAAGTTCGATGCTAGAGCTTCCAAATGTGTTTTCTTAGGCTATGTACATGGTGTCAAGGGTTTTAGAGCCTTGGATCTTCATTCCATAAAGCTCACTGTGTCTAGAGATGTCATGTTTCATGAGGCCTCATTTCCTTTTCTTGATAAAGCTCCAAGCTTAGCAACATTTTTTGAGCAAGCATCTCCTGACCGGTGGCAGTTAGAGGAATCTACCTTACATTCAGAATGCTCACCTTAGATTCCACACCCTCATTCTCCATCTACCCTTCTTTCTAGTGATCCCTCCACTGATACAACCCACCAACCTTCCTCTAGTACTTCTATTGAGAATCCAAATGGTCAGAGTGCTCCCTCTACCATTACTAGACCTCGAAGGCAAACCAAAGCTCCTCAATACCTTAAAGATTATCACACTAGAATCAATTGTCTCCCTAGAGTATCAACAGTCAAACACCCTATTTCCCATGTTCTTTCCTATAACCATTTGCCTCAGCAACATAAGATATTTGCCATGAACATTTCCACTGTTAGTGAGCCAAAAACCTTCACTGAAGTTGCAACTCACTCTTGTTGGCAGAAGGCAATGGAGGAAGAAGTAATGGCATTGAGGCTAGTTATGAAGAATTAGTTAAGCTTGTTAGTTTTCTGTAATATGACTTGACATACTTCTGTGATGACAGCTAGCATCAGGCCTGCCACGTGGTCAAGTCTATAACAACTTGTAACCGTCTCCCATCTCATCCAAGCTATATAAGGATGAGGTAGCAGTAGTTCAATATTAATCAAATAATCAATTATGTTCTCTTTACAATTCGCATTAGCATCCCCTCTAAGATAGGCCAATTACAATCTCTTCAATATCTTGATCTTAGTGGGAATTTTTTGGCAGGAAGAATACCAACAATTCTTGTCGAGCTGCAATCCTTGGAAACTTTGAACCTCTCACATAATAATCTTTCTACTAAGATTCCATCCAGCCTTGATGGTATGTGAAGCTTGACCTCTGTTGACATATCTTATAACCAATTATAGGGTCCACTTCCAAATAATCAAGCCTTCCATAAGGCTCCAATTGAAGCGTTGAGAAATAATAAGGGATTGTGTGGTAATGTCTCTGGCTTGGTGGTTTTCCTTATATCAAGTTCTAATTCTCTTGCTCAACACAATAAAAAACTTATGCTATTGGTTTTGTTCCTTGCACTAGGCATTCTAATGCTAGTGTTATTTGTAACCGGATTTTCATACAACCTTTGTTGAAGAGCAAGAGGAGTAAGAAACCAAGATACAGAAGCAGAAAGTCAAAATCTTTTTGCAATGTGGAGTTACAATGGAAAAATAGTGTATGAGAACATAATTGATGCCACAGAGGTGTTTGACAACAAATACCTCATCGGGGTAGGAGGGTTTGGAAGTGTTTACAAGGCTGTGTTGTCCACTGATCAGGTTTTTGCTGTGAAGAAACTTCACTCAGTACCAAATGGAGAAATGTCGAATCTAAAATCTTTAAGAGCAAGGTTCAGGCCTTGACAGAAATTAGGCATCGTAACATTGTGAAGTTATATGGCTTTTGTTCACATTCACGGTTTTCATTTTTGGTTTATGAGGTCTTGGAAGGAGGCAGCTTGAATAATATACTAAACAATGAGACACAAGCAATTGCATTTGATTGGAATAGAATGGTGAATGTTGTTGAAGGTGTTGCTAATGCTTTATTTTATATGCACTGTGGCTGCTCACCTCCTATAATTCATCGAGACATTTCAAGCAAGAATATTCTTTTAAATGTGGAATATGAGGCTCACATCTCTGACTTTGGAACAGCTAAGCTTCTCAAACCTGACTCAAGCAATTGGACCTCAGTTGCAGGCACTTTTTGGCTATGCTGCTTCAGGTTTGGTTCTTCTATTTTTATTGTATGTTAATTAGAAAACACATCATAGTGAAAAGCTTGCAAACACACAACTACTTCATCATAACGTGAATGATCTACTTCATTGCTTTTATATCTTTTGCAAAGCTTGCTTACACTATGGAAGTGAACGAGAAATGTGATGTTTATAGCTTTGGAGTATTGGCTCTAGAAATAATTATGGGAAAACATCCAGGAGATCTCATCTCCCCTTTGTCATCAACCTCTTTTGCAGAGATAGCAACATCAACATCCTATAATTCGTTATTGAAGGATGTGTTAGACCAACGGCTTCCTCATCCTATGAACCTAGTTGTTGTAAAGGTGATCCTGATTGCAAGGATAGCATTTTCTTGCTTGAGTGAAAGTCCACGTTCTCGTCCAACCATGGAACAAGTATCTAAGGCTCTTTTCATGCCAAAGTCTCCTCCACTGGACCAATTCCACAAGATCACACACTCAAACAACTCCTGAAAGATTGAACTCATAATGTGCACATTATTGATATCTTCTCTTGTTCTATTCCCTCAAATCCCTTATTTTCTTTTGTTTTGTAAGCTTGTTCGTATTTATCAAGTATAATTTAGAGGTTTGTATAAGGTGAGAGTAAAACAATAGATACAACAAATGGTTGTATTATTGGGAATGTAATTTGAAACTAGGATGTGAGAGATTACCAATACCAGTTGTATTGATTGTGTTGTATTAAGCAATGATAATCTATGAAAATATTAATTATTTTAAGTAATATGCTACAACTCTATTATTATGAGTTTCAATTTAATATATTGTTCACACCAGCGCTTGATTCAGGGATGAAAAATTCAAACTCCTCGCTCAAATGGTTTGAGTTTGAAGCCGTGAGAATCTATTAATAAGGCATCCTATGTTAGCCATGCTCATGTGGTTCTAGAGTAGTCCAGCTGTTTCCTTAATTTTTGAACACCATCTATGTAAAATTCTATACGCTATCATTATACAAAAATGTGCCAAGTCATTGAAGTAATTAAAGTATTTTATTCCCAACTGAAATTTTTAACAATTTTTAATACATTACATCAGAAAATATATTTCTAATTTTCAAAGTTAAATTATATATTTAAAAAAATTTCAAATAAAATAGGAAAAAAAATCTTTTTAGTCCTTAAAAGATGCATTGAAAATCACTTAAGTTTCCAAAAAAAAAAAATTGTATCACTTAAATCCTTAAAAGTTTAAAAAATTGATCAAAATAATCATTTTTAGGGACTAAAGTGATAGTAAAAAATAATCATTTTAATCATCTTTTTAAATTTTTAGAGACTCAAATCATATAAATTTTTTTTCAAAGATAGTGTCTTTTAGAGACCGAAAATATCTTTGGCTTAATTGTAATTTTTGTCTTCCTATTTTAAACACTTAAACTTTTTGGTCTCGCTTCTTTAAAAATTAACAATTTAGTCCCGTTATATTAATAAAATATGTAATTTTGGTCATTTTTTGTTTAAGCCAAAAAATTTTAGGTCTATTTCAAAGTGTAAAGTTTTTTGATTCATAATCCCACTGTTCAAATTGAAGAGTTACGTTTTATAAATTTCTCCACAAAATTTTAACTCGATCTAATGGTGGGATTCAGTCAAAAATACAAAAACTAAAGGTTTTCATCTTACCAAAGATTTAGACGCATTCACCTTTAATTCGAGCTGAAATTTTGTGAGAAGGTTGACAAGATATAACTATTTAATCTAAACGGTGAGATTATGAATTAAAGAACTTTATACTTTGAAATAAACCTAAGAAATTTTAACATGACCAAAATTA
>QAOA01008238.1:374602-441871 GCA_003255065.1 Cercis canadensis | reverse complement strand
AAAAAACAGTCTATGACAATTTCTTGTATAATGGAAGAAGCCATTTATGTATTTCAAAGTACTAATAAGATCTATTTATACTATTGAATAGCTCTTTATAGAAGATGAATTTTATATATCCAACTATTAAATTGAAAGTTCTCATTATGTAAATCATACTTACAAAAATTCATAAAATTTGAGAATTAATTAACACTCTATTAGATTTTCTTATTTTAACAGACATAAAATTTTAAAATATAAGTAAACGTCAACAATAAAATTAGGTAGTTAGAAATATTTTATTTATCAAAAAAATTTAACGTGTAATATCAACACCAGTGTTACATGATTCAACAGTTTGATCAGTGACATTTATCTTCTAAGAAAAAGTAATTGAAAAATGTAAATGGATCGATCTCATACAGACAAATAGATAGATGGATAGATTAGACAGATAAACTGAACATTCAAGTTAGCAGTGGACGCTTTACTTTCCTCTGTTAGTTATGCTGTTGACTTGAACTGTGTAATTGGGGACCATGTAAGTTTTAGCTAGGAAGGAATTAATTATTTTCCATGTGAGAATAAAATATAATTCTTTTTAACTTACAAACCAACAAATAATTCTCAACTTCAGTTTACTTTCATTTTATAGAAATCAAGCAAGTGTCTTATTCTATCCCTATTTAGATTGTTTGATTCTATCGTTGTAAGTAGAACTAATTGGGAAGAAATAAATAAATAAACAGATAAACGTGACTATCATATAACGGTGACATTTGCGTATGAACTTTGATGATTTTAGGAAAAGCAATGCAATTAAATTCAATTTCTTAGTCTTCTCACCCTTCAACACCCATTAAAAATAGTGTTAAACCACCTCATCTTAGATGGGCCACTCAAGTTGCAACAAGTGTATTAACAGTGGGGCTCATACATTTACTCCATCTGTTATAGGCATCAAAATATTTAATATAAATTTTCACAAGAAAAGTTTTACTTATTACAAATCAGCCCCATTATTAAAAAAGAAAACTAAAAAGTCTTAATTCAATTTCATAAAATTGAAAACTCTCTAATTCAATTTTATGCAATTAGTTTTAGTTGAACTATAAGTGTTGAATTAAAAAATCTTCAATCTCTAAGGAAGTATGACTAATGGGCATAGTTTCAATAATTTTTTTCATGATGCAAAATAAAAATTCTTATTAACTACTCTCCTTCTACTTGAAAAATAGATTTACCTCCAAAGATAATATATGAGAACCATCTTGTTCTAAGAATCATTGTCACATTCTAATTGTTAACCTAAATGATAGTTAAAACCCAAATTAATATGACACTACACTAACAAAGTGATATAATGTAATGTTATATAACTTCATTTCATTTGAACTTAATTATCATGAAAGTGAAAAAAGGAAGTCCCATTTTAGTTTCATATACTTGAATTGAGTCTTGTTTGAACTTGATTAGTGTTAATTGGAGAGAACAAAAAATATAATTTCATATAATTCCATTTCAATTGAACCTAAATAGTGTAATTTTTTTTTTTTTTAAAAAGACCCAATTTTATTACACTTGATTAGTGTCAAATTGAAAAAAGCCCAAATTAATTTTTTCCCATTATTTTCAATTAAACATGATTGTGTCAAGTTAAGATAGAGAACCGATAATTTCATCCAATCCATTTCATTTGAACTTAATGAATAAAAAATTGAAAAAGACTCAATACGTAGTGGTGAATGATATATTTTTATTTTTGTGGCAATTGAAGAATATATAATTCATTTTTTGAAAAAAAAATGAATATATTATTGACTAAATGGTGAATTAAATTAAATTAGTGCAAACATACTTTTTTAAAATTAAAGTGGAAGTATAATTATATAAAGTTAGTTTTTAGTTTTGTTAGTGCTTTCTTTTTCATCTTAATTTTTAAAATAATTAAGACTTCTTTCAAATGATAAAAATTCACTAAAGGAATTTTTTTTTTATAAGACTAAGAAATATTTTTAAATAACCAAAAGTGTACTTTTTTTTTTTTTTAACTAATAGCAAATATGATAAAATTTTATTATTTTTTGGGTTCAAATTAAAATAAATTTGTTAATTAATAGCATTAATATAATTTCTTTTTCTTTTTAATTAACGTATTTAAGTATTTTTTTCAAAAAAGGAAAAAAATCATCTTCTTCCTTCTTGGGACGCTCCACCTTCAATAGCCCAACTCCTTCTCTTGAGCAATGGCGGATGCACCTTTCCTTGAATTTTATTTCCACTTTTCTATTATTGTTTACCTATTCAATTAATAAAAAATAATAATTAAATAATAAAAACACACAAAAAAAAACACAAAGGGTGGGAAAGAAAGAGAACGACAAAGAGAAAGAACAGAGAGACAAAGAATAAGGGAACGATCAGAGAAATAACAGAGATACAAAGAAAGAACAAAAAGAGAACGATGGAGACAGAGCTAGAGCAAGAGGAATAGAAACAGAGAGATCAAGGCAGGGAGAAAGGGAGCAGATTGAGAAAGAGTAATTGAAATTTCAGATTTAGTGTATCGATAATCCTTTCTCTCCTTAATTCTGAGTAATCCTCTGTCTCCTTTATGAATCTCAGCTAAAGGCAAAAAAAAAAAAAAATTGTCTTAGGCGAGGAAGAAGAGATGTTTGTTTCTTTGAAAAAAAAATATACTTATTGACAAAGTAAAAATGGCTACAAGTAGTAAATAGATGACTGGTCTTATGGGAGGAAGAAGAGAAATGCGAGCTAGCTAGACAGAGAGAGAGGGAATGGCAGCTAACATATTGAGGAAGGACAATAATGAAATAATGAAAGAGAAATGGGTTTATGTGTGAATTTAAATAGTTAAGAGGATCAACTTAAAAAAATATATATAAAAACTGGACATTTAAGTTTGAAGTGGGTATATTATTACTATCCATTATGTCATGTAGAGGCATTGACGATAATAATTTGGCCACATAGCATATTTTAGCCTGGGGTAAGTTAAAGGTCCCATTATGGGATCTTTGGAAATGGATTGTCCCAATTTTTTTCAGCTAATAATCCGTAGGCAATCAGTCAAAAAAAAAAAAAAAAAATATAGCTCAGATTGACTTATAAAACGTGAGTTTCGAACTGAAATAGCGAGTGATTCTTCTGAATAATGTATATCTGCAAACTAATTACACATATAAGGCACATTTCAAACTAATTCTGCAACTACGGTAGTTTTTTTTTTACTTTTNACTTTTTCTCTTCAGTGTTGCATTTTGAACCGTAATGAGGAGTCGAATTTTCGTTTGAGGCTCCTTTAAGGAGCCGAATTTTGGCATGTCAATTTTTTTTTTTTTTTTTNTTTTTTTTAATTTTCAATGTGGGAGTCGAATTTTGGGATAGTAGGGAGCCGAATTTTGGCTCCCTCCTCCTTTAAGGAGCCGAATTTTGGCATGCAAATTTTATTTTATTTTTTTAATTTTTGTATAGGGAGTCGAATTTTGGGATAGTGGGGAGCCGAATTTTGGCTCCCACCTCCCTTAAGGAGCCGAATTTTGGCATGGATATTTTTTTTTTTTTTTTTTTTTAAAGAAGGGAGTCGAATTTTGGCAAAATTCGACTCCTTAAAGGAGCTTGAAATCAAAATGCGACTCTCCATTGGGTTCAAAATGCGACACTGAAGAGAAAAAGTAAAAAATAAAAACTACCGTAGTCGTGGAAATAGTTTGAAATATGCCTTATTTGTGTATTTAGTTTGTAGAAATGCAATATCTACAAGAATCACTCTCTTTAGATGGTGACAAATACTATAATTTTTTTGTTCTATGCAAGGAAGTTACATATATATATATATAATAATATGTTAGAAGCATTTCGACCAAAAAAAAACACAGACTTGGCATTGGCAGCACACAAGATCTTAGATGCTGGGAGGGCAGCTGCATCTCCAACAGTGGCTAATGACAAGCGCAGCACAGCTTCCAACAGCGGTCCCAGAAATAAATGCTTTGCAGTTTCCTTTCCACTATTGCAACAAAGCAAGATGAATATCTCAGTGTCAGCCGCCATCCAGTCAAACCCACGAGCTTTGACCAATAAAATAATTAAAAACACTAAATTTGTACACGCTGGCAAATTTTCCACGGTCAAACCTTACCCCTTAGCTTCCCAGAAATCTCCTCGCTATTAAAAAAGAAAGCCTTGTCCAATACGTGACCATCTTCTTAACCTCATCTCTCTCTCTTTCTCTTACTTCATCGTATTATAAACCTTCCATTTCCGTCTTTCAAAAGCTTTCCCTCTCTAAGTCTTTACTTCAACTTCTCCCTCTCTCTTTCTATGGCCTCTTCTTCTGGTAGCTTAGATACCTCTGCGAATTCCCACTCAAGCTTCAGTTTTTCCACTTACCCATTCATGACCACTTCCTTCTCCGACCTCCTTGCTTCTCCGACGGCCGATGAAAGCTCTGCTGCCACCAAAAACACCGCCGCAAATAAGCCACGTGGGTTGTCGGAGCGTATAGCAGAACGAACTGGGTCGGGCGTGCCGAAATTCAAGTCGATCTCACCTCCATCTCTGCCTCTCTCTCCTCCTGCCATTTCTCCGTCTTCTTATTTTTCTATCCCTGCTGGGTTGAGCCCAGCTGAGCTCCTCGACTCGCCGGTTCTACTTAACGCGTCTAACGTAAGTTTCACGCGGTTTCCTGCTTGGTTTTTTTTTTTGTCTTGTCTCTTGTCTACTCTGTTTGGATGCTGAGAGAATTTAAGACAAAGGAAACTGGAACAGAGTATTCAAGGTTTAATTTTTTTTTCTTCTTCGCTTTACAAATCGGGGTATTGACTAAGACTGAGTTGACTTGGGAATTTCATTTTCTTTGAGAATTCCCCTATAGTTTGGAAATTTTGAAGAAAATAATTACTCAAACATGCTTAGCGTGGAAAATTCTCTTTGAACGATTCTCGTTTTCCTTATGTTTTGTGTTTCTTAGAATATCTTGTAATTCTGTGTGAAAATTGAATTAATGGGTATTTGTCTTTTTGTCTGAATATAGATTCTGCCATCTCCAACTACTGGAGCATTTGGTGCTCAGGCCTTCAATTGGAAGAGCAATTCTGCAGCAAACCAGCAAAGCATCAAAGAAGAGGAGAAGAACTTTTCAAGTTTCTCTTTCCAACCTCAACCAAGGCCTCCTGCTCCATCCACAACTACTTATCAATCTTCAGCTACCACAATCCCAAATGTATGTGAACAATTTCTATTCATATTCTCTATTTTCGCCCCTTTTTTAGTGTTAATTGCAATTTCTCTGACATGTTCAACCTTTCTATTACAGCAACAGGCATGGAGTTTTCAAGAAAACACCAAGCAAGATAATTTCTCAAAGGATATGGTAAAAACCGAAAACTCTTCGATGCAGAGCTTCTCTCCTGAAATTGCTAGCGTCCAAACAAACAATAGCAGTGGATTCCAATCTGATTATAATAACAATTACCACCCTCAATCTCAAATATTGAGCAGAAGATCAGATGATGGGTACAATTGGAGAAAATATGGGCAAAAGCAAGTGAAAGGAAGTGAAAACCCGAGAAGTTACTATAAATGCACATACCCCAATTGCCCAACAAAGAAGAAGGTTGAGAGGTCAATAGATGGGCAAATTACTGAGATAGTTTACAAGGGTACTCATAACCATCCCAAGCCTCAGTCTACCAGGAGAAACTCATCATCTGCCTCTTCTCATGCACTTGCACCTTCAAATCCTGCCACTGCTGAAATCCCAGATCAATCATTTGCCACCCATGGCAGTGGACAAATGGATTCGGTCGCAACACCTGAGAACTCATCAATATCAATGGGAGATGATGATTTTGAGCAGAGTTCTCAGAAGAGTAAATCAGGTGCAGATGAATATGATGAAGATGAACCTGATGCCAAAAGATGGTAAATTTTTAATTGATAACTCTTCTAGATTATTCAAGTATTGTTGTTCATTCATTCATTCCCTGATTACTTTTCCAATTGATTTTCCAGGAAAATGGAGGGTGAAAATGAGGGGATATCAGCACCTGGAAGCAGAACAGTGAGAGAACCCAGAGTTGTAGTTCAAACAACCAGTGACATAGATATTCTAGATGATGGGTATAGATGGAGAAAATATGGGCAGAAAGTGGTCAAGGGCAATCCAAATCCGAGGTAAAAGAGCTCACCTTTTGTTCTTTTTTTTCTAATATTTGTCTTACTTTTTGAAAGTGGATCTGTTTTGAAGTTCTATGTTTTATTTTTTTTTAAGGAGGTAATATTTTGACAATCCCAAAACTGAGTTCCTCACTCTCATGGGAGTGATAGTATACTGTATACACATCATAAATACATTATGGATACTATTTCTATGTATCTTTTTAGGTTCATAATTGCTTTTTTTGGTTGGAATTCTTGGCATATAATCAGTATCTAGTCTTGCCTAAATTTTCTTTAGTCAAAATTGGCAACTCTCGTTTCTTTCACATGTGCATGTGATATAGAAGCATGATTGGTGGTGCTCCAATATTGTCTTTTTTCTGGTGTTGTTTGGCTAATTTATGACTATTGCAGGAGTTACTACAAGTGTACACACCCTGGATGTCCAGTCAGAAAGCACGTGGAGAGAGCCTCTCACGATCGAAGGGCAGTGATCACAACCTATGAAGGAAAGCATAACCACGACGTGCCTGCAGCCCGTGGCAGTGGTGGCCACTCCATGAACAGACCTGTGCCAGGCATTTCCACAAACACCTCCAACGCAACTGCAATAAGGCCAGCAGCTATGACCCACCACTACACTAACAATTCTACTCAGAATTTAAGAGCACCACAACCACTACCAGCAGCAGCGTCGGAAGGGCAATCACCCTTCACACTAGAGATGCTGCAGAGCCCTGGGAGTTTTGGGTTCTCAGAGTTTGGGAACCCAATGGCTTCATACATGAACCAGCAACCACTATCTGACAATGTGTTTTCTTCCAGAGCCAAGGAGGAGCCAAGAGATGACAATGTGTTTTTTGAATCTTTGCTATGCTGAAGAAAATTTCTTTGGCATGGTTTTGGAAAGATGGGAGTTTTGGAAAGGTATAGAATCAAAAAATAATAAGCAGATCAGGTTCATTCCATTTATTGCATTTGTTAGTTTGTTTTTTTTTGCTGTATATTTCCACAGGATTGGGTATATACTGTATATTTTTTTCATAATTGTTGTATGTTTACACATGGGGTTTGTAAAATTTTTTGATTATTTTGGGGCTTCTCAGACTGATAGCCTCATCTTAATCTTTTATAGTATTTTTTATTATTATTATTTTCCTGATCTCACAAATGAAAATAGGAAAATTTCACAACAAATGTGCTGTTGTACACTTTTTGTTTAATCACTGAATTACATTTTCTCCAAACTTGAGCATTAAGCATGAGAATGTGTCTGAATTAATCACATGAATTTAATTATGGTAATTCCAAAAGGAAAAAAAAATTAAAACATATGCTATTTTGATTTTGATTGAATTTCTTTATCTAATCTAAATTCTAATGATATGGTGAATGATGTGTGAATCTAATAAATTTCTTCTAATCACAAGATGTGTTAGATGTTAAGAATTCTACTTTTTTTCCCTTTGTTTGGATAAAGCATATAACAAATTCAAAATAATTTAAACAGAAATTTTATGCTACTATATAAATATGTCATGTTACATTGACGTGATAAGTATACGTAATTTTTATATTTTATTATATATAAATATAATTTCTTTTATTTTTTCAAATAAACTTAAAAACAGTTAACTTGTATACATATCATTCACACATTAATTATTCTCATGTAGTATGACATATTACATACATATAAAAAATATTTAAGAAATTTCTTAATTTAAAATAGATGTAATTAAAATACATACTTTAAAACCAACAAGTGTGTAGATCAGTTGGTAAGGGGTTGTTCTAGCTTAATCAAGGGTCTCAAGTTCGAGGCCTTGAAAATGCAGCTGCGTTTGTTGGAAGAGCTTTACCGCCCTTGTGTCCTTTCTGGCTCAAAACCGGATTAGTCGGGTGAAGCCTGGACACTGATAAAAAACCAAAAAAAAAAAAATACGTACTTTAAATGCCTAAATTTTAAAAATACTTTGTTTACATTTTATTATAAAAAGAGAAATTTAGTAAAAATAAAATCCACCAGCATCTTCAAAGATTCTATGGTTCCTTCCTCCCCTTATCCATTATTTTTGTCTCAATGAATGGAATCCATCATCCGTCCCCAGTGGAAACATGTGTTGAAGTGATTGGGTTGGTTGAATTTAATAAGATGTTTTACTGAGTCAAAGATGTGGAGCTGGGGATTACTTTCCCTGGTGGTTAAGTTGGTGAAGGTCAACTTTTGTTGTCTTTAATTAATGAATTTATTTATGTACTAAACAAAGAAATGGATGTTTCCAGGTTGCTGCCTGCCTGTGCCTTGGGTGGGGTCATGACTCTTACCCTTTTGTGCCCACATTCGTTGTACATTTAGTGTAGGAAGAGATAGTTAGTGTGTGATATTTTATTTATATTTTTATTTAATTTAATGGAGATTTTATATATATATATTTATATATATATATATATATATATATGTGTGTGTGTGTGTGTGTCTCATTGGCATAATAAATATTTTTAATTTTTAATTTTATTTGATATAAAATTAATTTATCTTATTTTTTTAAATAGTCTTAAAAATAATTAATTTGTACACATATTATTTATACATTGATTATTTTTATATAATATAACATACAACTAAATCAACGAAGGTTGGCCTGAGTAGAAGGGGGCTCTGGTTACTTAAGCAAGTGGTCTCGAGTTTGAGCCCTTGTAAATGTAGCAAACTTTCTTAGGAGAAGTCCCCACTTTAATAGTGCTAGACTGTACCTCGAATAATTAGTCTTAGGTAATGCTTGAAAATACCTTAAAAACCAAAAAAATGTAACATACAACAAAATATCTAAAAAAATTTCTTAATTTAATGGTACACAACACGAGAATTGGGGCATTCACATGATTGCACACGCTTCCCTACACCTTAGCCTTTAGGACTAAATTAATATAATGTTTGTTTCTTTGTTTTTTTGTGGTAAATTTCTAAAAGATGAGATTTTTTAGGAGGCCACTTATTTTAATATTATTTTCGTCTAAACATGTTTAACTGTAAAATATTGATGGGATCCAATGCATTTGTGCTGGTATGATCGCACCTGTTTTTTTTGTTTCTTTGTTGCATAATTCATTATTGAACGCCCATTTGTCACAAAACAAATCAATACTTACTTGCTGCGGAGTGCGGATTACCCAAACGCCGACCAAACTATTAGCGGAGCCCATACCTTTTGGAATTTGGACTCTATCCCTCTTCCGTACAACGCCCTGTTTGTTAGTTTGTGTCTGTTTTTTTCCTGGCTAGTAGTGTTAACCAGCTGCATATCCGTTTAATTCACCGACAACTAAAGCAGAAGAGAGAAAAAACTTGTAAAAAAAACAAAAAAGATAAATAAAAAATAGCAAATATAATAATTATAAATAATTTTATAGTAAGAAAATAATTTTTTTAAGTTAATATAATAATTTGTGTTTGGCTCTTAAACGGATGAGAACTGCTTTTTATTTTTTTAAAAAAAACTAAAATATGAGAAATGCTTCTCACACTATAAATCAACCATTAAACTTAAATAAGTTTAATTAAAATAAAAATAGATACAATGTTATGTGTATAGACTATAGAGTAGTAGGAGAAAACTATGCATATGAGAAATTGTGAATTGAATTTTGCTTGGATTTCTTTATCTGATTTGAAGTTAGACCATATACTCATTTGTTGTTATATTCATGCACTTATGAAATATGTTGCAAGTCATCATCTACTTAAGTATATTTTGTACTCCTTTTTTGAGTTATGTATTTAAGGCCATGTTTAATCCATCTACTTAAATAATTTATTACTAGACTATATTTAATAAAAATTTCAATATACATTATTATTTTTATTTTTTACAAGATATTTCACATATTTGATATCAGACTAATCTCTGCTCACATATGTGGCCATTAGTGCATATACATTATTATTATGGAGGTTTTTTTATATTTTTTTTATATTTATGTAATATGACATATTATATAAGAATAATTAATGTGTGAATTATATGTGTATAAGTTAACTGTTTTTAAATTTATTTAAAAAATAAAATAAATTATATTTATATCCAATAAAATATAAAAATTACCTATACTTACTATGTCAATATAATATGACATATTTATATGATATCATAAAATTCTTATATTATTATTATTATTATTATTGAAGGCAAGTTTGGTCTAAGGAAAAAGAGTACATGCCTAGTTCATGGAATCGGAGAAAGAGAACCACAAGTACAAGTACATGCATGCACATAGTTAGTAGTGAATTTGAATAGAGAAGAATAAACTAGGTGTAGGTGTGTGCGTGTGAAAATGAATAAAATGAATCGTGATAATGATGAGGAGTGATCCCCTCACAAAACCCTTGTGGGGTTAATCACATGGACAAGTTAAAAGAGGGGTATGACCAGAATCATCTCTTTTTATGAATTGTTAGGCAGAATAGTATTGCCTTTTTCTTTAAGAGGGTAAGACTCTTGAGAAGTCTTGTTTACCTCAAATTCATAATCATGGACACAATAGTATAATTCAGTCTCTGCATAATATCTCCCACAATTAAGGGTCTGAATCAAGAGCCATCATCTTAAATATAACAAAATCACAAGTAGATTGACTCTGACATTTAAACAAAAAAAAGCATGCACACTCGTGTTTACATTACAAACTGTACTCTTGTCAAACTACACTGTAGCTTTGATGGGACTAATTCACTTATTTAATGTCAGTTTTTTTTTTTTTTTAAAGGATTGAGTGCCGAATTATTGGCTTGAGGTGTCGAATTTGTGAAGGGAAATGTGTTGAGTGCCGAATTGTCAATTTTTTTTTTATAGGGTGTGTCAAAATTTCATGGGGAGAGGGTGCTGAATTTTGAGTGTGGAATAAGTGGGGTGCCGCATTTTAATTTTACCAAGTTTTACCATCAATTTTTTTTTTTTTTTTATTGCATTGAGTGTCGAGTGTCGCATTTTCATAAGGGAGTGCCAAATTTTTAAAAGAAAATTCGTGGAGTGTCGCATTTTCACATTGCAGTGACAAATTTTGAAGAGATTGTGTGACGAATTTTGACATTGCATAATAACTTTTAAAATTTTGTTATGAAGTATGAAATTGCGTCATGCTTATTATGTAACGACTTTTCAAATTGCGTGACGAATTTTGAAATTGTAATTGCCAACTCTATAAATATGTGAAAAATGCACGATAGTAAGTTGCAAGATTTCATTGTGAAAAAGAAAAAGAGTGAACAAAATTTTTAAAAGCAATTTACAATTGAGGCTACAGTTTAGACTAGACAATTCTCTAAAGGTATGTTTATTTAATTATTTTGGTATTATGTGAATAAATATTTTTTTATGTGTAATTTATGCAAATTAATTTTTAAAAATGTTGCATGAGACATTAAAAATTTGGCATTGGTTTTAAAATTTTGGCATTGGTTTCAGATCGTCACATTAGTATATTGTCCTATATTGAAGATGAACAATTGAAATAAAACAAAGATACACTCTGCACTTGGAAATATTGACATTAATAAAAAAAAAAAAAAAAAAAAAGGAAAATGCAGCACTCCACACAACTTCCTTCACAAATTTGGCACTCAACATTATACCAATTCGGCACTCATTTTTTTACAATAAAAAAATCATTAGACATTATAAAAAAAAATAAAAACAAAATAAAAATGCGTCACTCCAAAGAAGTTGCCTCACAAATTCGGCAATCATGTTTGTTACAGTTAAAAATAATATTTGACATTTAAAAAAAAAAATGAAAATGCGACACTCAATATATGGTTTTGTGGAAAATTCGGCACACTTCCATAGAAATTCGACACTCAAGTTGAAAAAAAAAAAAATGCCGCATCAATGGAAATTGTTCCAAAACTACTGCAAATGTGGAATTTGTTTCCAAAACTGTATTATTCAAGGACTTGCCTCTAGATGTTGAGTTTTGCCTTATCTTTCCTTCATTTTGGGAAACTTAAATATTATATTTTAACAAATTATTTATTTTATTGTTGTAGTTTTAAAATTATNATTTATTTTATTATTGTAATTTTAAAATTATTTATTTTAATAATACAAATGTTTTATTTTAAAAAATAAATGTCAATAGGTGAGACTTATTGAACACACTACATGTCATGTGACATATCCCTTGAGAACATGTCACATGACATGTAACGTGTTCGTGAGCGCCACCATGCATAAAAGAAAATGTAACTTTGTAATTATGACACATCACATGTCATGTAATATGTTTGGTGTAACTTACCTGTTGATATTTATTTATTTTAAATAAAAAATATAATATTAAAGTCAATAATTTTAAAACTATAACAATTAGATAAATAAATTGTCAAAATACAATATTCAGATAAAAAAACCAACAAATGCATCAGATATTTTTCTTTTTTTTCCTTGTAAAGATACGAATTGTAGTAAAGTGTTTTCTTTTTGTGCTAATCTTGTGAAGATATAACTTTTGATATTGTGAAAGTAAGTACCCAGAAATGAACTCATTTTCACAAGTCTTGAAAATCCTGCACAATTGACACATAACATACTGCTAATATCCGCAGCAGTAGTATCAACCTCATGAATCGAGGCCAGATATTGGGCCACAACGTTCAAACAAGATATTGGGCCACAATTCCTGCTTCACCTGCTTGAACATCTTAGCTGTATTTCAAATAATTTTATCTGTGGGGATTAAAGGAATTCAATGATATCAAAATAGAAGTAAATTCTGCGATAAGATTCATAGTCAAGTCTATGACAGAAACTGTTCTAATTAGTAATTATATCTCCCTCCAAAGACCACTATACAAGAGAACACAAAAGCACTTTTTAAGCTTTCAAGCATGGGCAAAAAGGGCTAATTTCTCTAGGGGAGTGTTGTTGGGGCAACCACAGCTATAATCATCGTCTTTGATGTTGATCATGTATGATGTTACGCTCATCCCAGATTCGACAGGAGCATGTCGCTTTCTTGTTCTTCCACTCTGCTCCACACGTGTAGCAAAATTCATAGCCACATCTACGAAAGTAATACAAGAAATGCATGTTACAAGAAATAAAGCAGTCTCATAAACATAATGCAATAAATTTATAAATTTAAACATTCATCACAAAAAAAGATAATTGGAATTTAGGAAAGGAGAAGAAAAGGAGGAAGAAATAGATTGCAATTCAATGGAAAGACCAAAAAATCAAAGTAACCACTTGAGTTTAAATTAATATGTTGCCAATTGTTAAATCAGTTGATGGTTGAACAATTTCCAGAGTGAAGGCAGGTTGATTCAGCAAAATATGAAAATCTATACATTTGATTTCCACAAGCAGGATTTCAAAACTTAAATCTTGCATCTATTATGATGTAGTAAATCACTTGGTTCTTCAGAATCCTATATCTTCTTCAACCTGTTTTTTTAACAAATAATCTTGTTTAGATATCACTCTTTTCTCAATTGGTAAAATGATGGAAAACCTAACAAACAGAAAACAGTGCTATACCTGCATGTAATATGATAGCAACCTTCAGCTAGTTCAACAATGTGATTGCACTTCACACACTGCCGCCACAATTTCCTAGTAGCAAGAGACTTCAGCTTAGCATCTTCTGCCTGAAGATAAATATTTGACCTTTTATAGTCATAACAGATCATACCGTAATGCCAGGGGACCCCACAATTGATACAGAAAAATTTACGACATTTCATGCATTTCCTGGCTCCAGATTGTTCAGCTCCAATAATCGTAGTCTTTGTGTACGCTAAGACCTCATGCTTTGACATCAAAGCTGAGCACCTAGGAAATGGGCAATACACTTTATCTGTAACAGGAATAGCTGATTCCTTAATGCGTTGGCTGATGACTTCAACCAACTCTGGCGCTAAAACTTTTCTGCAACTATCAACTTTCACCTCCGATTTACAACCATCATGAGGGCACTTTGCCATCATCCCATTAAGCAGCTTCACCTCCACATGCTTTTTCATACATGAAAAACAGTACCTATGCAGGCAATTATCCACTGAAAACATTTTATCAGCATCAGTATCTTCAAAACAAATGACACAAGTTTCCTTCAAGCTCTTGCCGTTATCAGTTTCTTCAGACCATGTGATTTGAGAAACTATGGAATCTCTTGCAGATTTAAAAGCATATTTGATATCATTCCTTCCAACAAGAGATGGCACACAAGATACAAATTTTTTTCGAAGATGAGACACCTGATTGACTAGCCCTGCCAATTTTCCGTGGCTTGCCGACTCTCTGCCTGTGACCTGTTAAGGGGGCATTATCAACCGCCTACCTCAAGAGCTGAGAATAAGACTCAAATTGATGGCAATTGCAAATATTTACTGGTGTTTACAAACAATAACAGCAAACATATATTGCGCCATTAATTATTGACCACTACTTCTAATTGCATTTCATTCAACAAATAGCCAAAAATACCAAGAAAGCAAATCACTGAACAGTTCAGAAGAACTGAGATACTGAGTCATTACTGATTACACCAAGTAGTTTCCTCCATATTTTTCTTATATGTAACAGCCATGATTGTTGGATTTATAAAAAAACCAGCACAAGTAACATTAGACAAGGAATAGTACTCTCACAGTTAACCACATTGAGCAATGGTCATATTTCTTACTGTCGTCTTTTGTTTCCCTCTCTCTCTTCTCTCCTTTTGGTTTTTTCCTCTTACACCCTAAAGATTTCCTCAAGCACAGAAGAGTAATGAGTAATGAGTTAATATTTCTCCAGCCAATTACAGACAAGAGGAACAGCAAAATAAACAGGACAAGCATTAAAAGAAATTGCGAGCTATGACTTACATATAGGTAAAGCCTAGAGTCATCACAGAAAAAGGTGAGCCTTTGTAATCCCAAGCTAAAAGCCATATCAAGACCTTCAATCAAAGCTTGCAGCTCAGCACATTCACTGCTCAGCACCAATCCACCAGTTTCCACTGCTTCAAGAGGCTTCTTTACTTCAAAAACCAGATAATCCCTCGAATCACAGATGGCAATCCCAGCGGAAGCAACAACTACCCTCATATCTCTAACCCTCTCTTCGCTCACTAAACCCTTGAAGTAAATTTTGAAATTCTCTGTTTCCAGAGAAGGGCTCCTCAACGACGAAGAAGAAGATGAAGATGAAGCTCCACCCTTGTAGTAGGGCCTATGAAAATTGTCACCGTAGTTTCTCCACTCATGCTCAGCTATATTAAGAATATCTCTAGCGAATCTCTGATCAAAAATCCGACGGTCCAGATCTTCCACCGTTTTTTCCATCTCCGCTTGACATTTTTCGAGGTCCGCCAGTCGTTGCGTGAAACTCTGCATGTCTTCCAGCATAAGCGTCGCCCCCAAGCCCAGAACGGCACCATTTATCTCTTCCTCTGGCAGTGAAACTGAAGATGAAGATGGCGCGAGGGTTGAAGCTGATGGTTGGGAAGCGAGAGAGGCATTAACCGCTTCCTGCATTTGCAGTTGGAAAGCAAAGTCTAAATCGGAGTCGACGGTTTTGGCCCTCACCAACTCTTTGCTTTGCTCGGAAAGTAGGGTTCGGAGTTCATCTGCGTCCGTACAAATCGCCATGCTTGCTGCTCTCAAGCTCTGCAAGTGTAAACCGTAGTGCACGGCAAAGTGTAACCTTTTGAGCTATTAATATAACACAATTAATATAATTTTATATTAATTTGAATTAAATTCCCAGTTTTCTTCCTCGGTAAGCCGTGTGTTTTTATCTATTTATTTATTCTTGCCACTTCAGGGGAAGCTTGAACGATACGACAAAATTGGAAAAGAATATTAGAATTTGATGATATTATATTGATATATCATATCATATTAAGAGATAAGTCTATTTCGTATTGATATAATTTTTATATTTTATTATATATAAAATTTATTTTATTTTATTTTTAAATAAATTTAAAATTTATTAATTTATATATTAATTATTTTTATGTGATATAATATTTTAAAATATCTAAAAACCTAAAAAAAAAAATATTATAATAAAAAATGCTTGATAGCGAAATCATTTCAGAGAAAATGATAGGTTGTGGGGTCCGGTCAACTTCTTTTTCATGTACGTAACGATAAGTGACTCGTGCCTAAAAATTAATTTATTATTTATAAATAATTTATTATAAAAGGAGAATTTCTCCTGATACAATACGAGAATAACGGAACGGAATTAATGGATTTCTGTTTAGTGTAGTGCAAATATTTTCGCGAAAACAATGGGAAAACATGGGAGAAAGTAAATAAATGAACGAATGAGGTTTTTTTAAATATTTTTATATTTATGTAATATCTATATAATATTAAAAATAGAATATACAATGTGAAGCTGACAAGTGTCTATATCAAGACGACGATTTCTTCTTTTCTAGAGTATTTAAAAAATCATCTATAATATGAATCATGTGTGATTTATAAATAAAAATACAAAAAAAAGAATTAAAATTTGTGACATTAAATAATTTTCATATTTAAACTTTTCAGTATTTACTATTTGCTAAATAATTAAAAAATAAAACGTAAAAGACCAAAATCAATCTAATATTAATGTCTTGATTGGTAAAACCAATTAGAAATCGAAAATTTTAATTGAGAGAAGCAAATTAGGAAAATTTTAATGGTTCTTGAAGATCAATTTGAATATTTTTAATTTTATTATTCAATTTTGGTTGGAATAAATTGTCATTTATTCTCTTCAATTTTAGTCACACAATAATTGTTTAATTTCAAATTTGAATCTTGAAATTAGGGTTACACTTTTTTGCCTACATAGTTTTCTATATATATTAAACCCTATGTGAGCTTATTCACTATTGATAGGCTGCTTGTTGTAAAGAATTTCTCCATCTCTAGCCGCACCCAGGTTTGTTTTTCCAAACTATTTTATTTCATTTATTGTTGCTATCTTTTTCCATATAAATTCTATTCCAATATAATTCCTAAACTCCATATGCAGCATTATTTCTATTATATTTTTTCTATTATTTTTCACATATTCAATCTCTAACGTTGTTACTCTTTCAAAACTGCTAAAGAAGCTTTCATTCACGTAATATTCTTTCTCTGTTTAATTACATTTTTATTTTAATTTGATTGTGTTATAGGGAGACCAATGACTCCAAATTCATTTTGCTTAATGAATCAGAAAAATATATTGCCACGAATGATCAAGGTATGAGTTATTCACTTTGTGTTGTTCATTGTAGAAAAATAATAGGACATATCTCTCTTCATGACTCTCTAAATTCAGTTCAAGACTATCAATCTTAGAACGTTTACTCTTTGTCTACAAATTTTTTAAATGTACTTCAAAGTTTATCACGTTGTCCTTGAGTTATATATTTAACCTGAAAATTTTTTCTTAAAGGATTTTTTTTATTATTGAGTAAATGTTTTTTTTTATTTTATATATATGAAAATGTGTTTACGTTTTTAAGTGCTAATGACACTAATTATTTTTTCATTACTTTAAAATTTATCAATGGTAATTAAATAATTGAGATGTGACATTTATTATAAATACGAAAAAAAATCATTGCATATCACATTTAAAGATATACAAGGGGCAATTTAATTTTGCGTAGTTAATTTTTGGGATAGGATGAGAATGTGAACTAAATTATTTTACTAACCATTAGCAGGTCAATGTTTTATCAATAAAAAATGGTATAATACATGATACTCTTGTGATGTTTGAATGAAAAATAAATGTCCTACAATTTTACACAAGGTTATCTCTGTTATAACTTTTCTTTAAATTTATACAAAATAGTAATAGAAATTAGATGATAATGGTACTCTAATTAGGTTATAATTTCTCTATCGTATTTAAATATAAATGAGTTGAAATGAGTAGAGGTCGGGTATGATAATTGAGATGGAGAGGACTGGAAAATGGAACAAAAATCAAAATTATAACTAGGTCTAGGTATAGTCTTTGGGGGAAAAAAATTGGAGTTAGACCATAGATACAAATTTCCTAAAGTTTTAATAGGATTATAATTTGAGTAACCAATAAACTAATCTCATTGGGTGATTAAATAAGATTTCTTATGGCACTTGGAAAAAGGGTGGGATTACACCAAGTGGACAAATTTCAAAAAATTCTAATAGGACTATAATTTGGATAAATACTAAATCAATCCCAACGGGTAATCTAATAGGATTTTATATTTTGTGTTGCCCTCGGCCGTAATGCCCAGTCGCACATCGTGCGGGGCTCAATACTAGTGTTATATTATATAAGATTAGTTAATATGAAAATGACATGTGTACAAATTAATTATTTTTAAATTTATTAAAAAAAATAAAATAAATTATATTTATATTCAATAAAATATAAAAATTACGTATGCTTACCACGTCAGTATAATATGATATACTCATGTAGTATCAGAGAATCCCCAATAAATAAATGATATGTATAAGTGATCATCTATCTAATTTTTAAAGTTGAAGAGAATTTTAGAATTCAAAATCAAATTATCTACTTTTATTGGTTATAATATTTTTATAATGATTTAAATGTATATCATTGGAAGAGAGCATTTTATTAATAACTCTTAAGCTTAAATATAATTTTAATTTTATTTATATGAATATTTTGGTCCTTTATTTTTAAATAATTTTTTTTAATTTCTCAAATTTTATAAAATAAAGGCTTAATTGTAATTTTGGTCCCCCTATTTTAACCACTTGAAAGTTTTGGTCCTCATTCTTTAAAAATGAACTATTAAGTCCCTCTATATTCATAAAATATACAAGTTTAGTCCATTTATCTTAAAGTCAAAATTCTTAGGTTTATTTCAAGGTGTAAAGTTCTCCGATTCATAATCCCACCATTCAGATTGAAGAGTTACGTCTTGTGAATCTTTCCATTAAATTTCAGTTCGATCTAACGGCGAATAAGTCTAAATTTTTGGTTAGATGAAAACTTATAGTTTTGGTATTTTGGACTAAGTTTCACCGTTAGATCGAGCTCAAATTTAATGAGAATGTTCACAAGATGTAGCCCTTCAATCTGAACGGTGAGATTATGAATCAGAGAACTTTACATCTTGAAATAAACCTAAGAATTTTGACTTAAAGATAAATGGACTAAACTTGTATATTTTATGAATATAGAGGGACTCAATAGTTCATTTTTAAAGAAGGGGGACCAAAACGTTCAAGTGGTTAAAATAGAGAGACCAAAATTACAATTAAACCTAAAATAAATGAATTGGGCAACTGGTATATTTCTATCCAAAATTAACGGAAGTACGTGGCAGTGACTTGACAAATGAAAATTATTTTTTTATTCAGAAACCTCTTAACCTTGCAGTTAAGCCTTAAGGGTGTTTTTTTTTTTCTAAAAANTCTTGAACCATATTTGTATCCGACCCACCATCAGATTCACGAACCGGATCGCTATCCTGACCCGAAACGACGTCTTCTCCATCACGCGGCCTCAAACTTGGACCCTCTGTGTACGCTGGAGGTTGCGCCGAAGGCACTGGATCAGAGATTTCTACCTGAACCCATTTCTTGATCTTGGGTTTCCTGAACCGACCCCTGTTCTTGAAAAAGCATCTTCACCTTTTCCTTCACCACACAAGCAAACACCGAGAGGCCCAAACCAGTGGCCGTTAAAGGACAAAAGTCCAGCTTGAAGAAGTGAAGGAACCAACAAAAGGTTGAATTCCCCCATTGAAAGCAAAGCAACGACGCTTGAGGAGTATGGAATTAAAAAATGTCTTCATCTGCAATTTATAAAATTTCAATCAGAAAACAATCACAAGTCCAAACCTTTGTATGATTGAGGAGTATGTAAACCCATCTGTTACTTCAAGTGGCTGTGCTTTGATTGGTATAGATGATCAAAGTTTCACTGAACTTGCTTATAGGTCGATGTCTATCGTGTGAGAGTCTTCAATGGCCCCTTGTTCTTCCTCTCTCTCTCTCTGTGATGCGCATTGAAGTTGAGCAGGAAAAGCTCGAAAACCAGCCTCCATGGCTCCGAGCCGTTCGGGTTGTGAGGGATTGCGATTTTTTATTCTTCTAAAAAACCAATATGTCTGTAATTAGTTAGGCTTAATTGGACAATTAAGGCCTAATTGCTATATTAACAATCTGTTAATGAGAGAAAATAAAAAAAAATTTCATGGTCACATCACCGCAACATGTAAGCTACGTCAATTTTTTCAAAGTTAGACTAGTGAGCAAAGTCGTTTATTCTTTTATGAAACTTGAGAGACTAAAAAATTTTGTTTGAAAATAAGAAGACTAAAATGTTCATGTGAACAAAATAAGAGCACCAAAACTGCACTTATGCCTAACTCTTAATTTTACTGAAATAGTATCCACCTTCAATAACATGAAGATATTCATATTACCTCCTTTCAAAAGATTGTTTACTATCTGATAAGACTTGAGAAAATATATTATGCTGATCATGATATCTAAAATACCACACAATAGGATAATNGTTAGGATTCAACATTTTGTAAACACTGCATGTCTGACCACTATGCCAAGGGATCTTGCAGCTGAGACAGAAAAGACCATGACATTTTATGCATTTCTTGGGTCCTGATTGTTCAGAGTCGCCAAACATCTTTTTAGCATACTCCAAAAGATCAGTTTTTGACATTAATGCAGAGCATCTTGGATAAGGGCAATAAATTTTCTCAGAAATAGGAATTGATGCTTCCTTTATTCGATTCTGCATGGTCTCAATTAATTTATGAGTCAAGAATTTCCTGCAGCTGTCAATGACAAGTTCAGAATTGCATCCTTCATGAGGGCATTTTGGCACCATTCCATGAAGCAACTTCACCTCCACATGTTGTTTCATGCAAGAAAAGCAATACCGGTGTTGACAGCCATCAACTGAAAAAATGTGACTAACATCAGTATCTTCCAAACATATGACACAAGTCTCATTCAGATTCTTTGTACAGCTAGACTCTGCAGGCATTGTGATCTGTGACATAATTGCATCTTTTGCGAACTTAAATGCAAACTTAACATCCTTTCCGGTCACAAGCTTCGGATTGCAGTATGTAAATTTTCTTTGAAGCAGAGTCACCTGATTAACTAGCATGGCAATCTTCCGCTGTTTCGGAGGCCATCTTCCACTTACCTGACCAGCAAAACAAATTATTCACAACCTCTTTAAAAGGGTACATTTTTTGAGAGAATCAAAATGTCAATGGTTCCCAACATCTTAAACTAATGCCATCAAACATTGTTCTCAGGACATATCATCCTTGAACTATAACTCTAGTTTGTTGTTGTGCTGAAAACCACAATCTTTATCACAAGATTCAAATTCAAGGCCAAAAAAAAAATTACAAGAAGGTTCTCCAAGAAGTATTTTCACACTTGAGTTGAAATGAAAATCACGCAGACAGTGTACCAAATCACCTAGAAAAACAGGAAGATATAAGGGAACGCATAAAATCCAATCTTTTGGACCTGCGCACAGGCATGCATTATCACATAAAGAGCACACAAGAGCAATAGCTATTCTTCTCAACTACTTGTAAAAGCTAACAATGTTATACTAAAATAGTGAAGTTGCGCATGTCATACTAAAAAGGAGGATTGTAGTTTTTAAACAGAAGCTACTGAAGATTCCATATCGCAGCAAGTGGTGTACAATATATAATTCTTCCCAAGCAGAAATGAACATGACAATTAAAGGTGATAGAAAAGAAAGAGATACTCACAAATTGGTACAGCGGATAGCAGGTGCAATAATACGTGATACGGTTCAAGTCCAAAGCAATAGCAGCGTTAAGGCCTTCAATTAAAGCCTTAGCCTCTGCAGCATTCTTGTTCATTCCATTCCCAAGCAGTGGCTTCCTCACCTCGAATATCAAATTGTCTATGGGATCACAAATCGCAATCCCAATCCCCGCTAAAAAAATCTTTTCACCCCTAATCATCTCCTCGCTCACCAACCCTTTGAAGTACAATCTAAAAACGGGATTGTCGTCGCTCCCTAAGGTTTCCCGCTTTGAGCTCGAGCAACCCTCGCCCAAGGGTTTCTCGAAATTGTCACCCCATTCTCTCCAATCATCCTCAGGAATTCTCAGAATCTCCCTCGCAACCTTCTGATCATGTATCCGACGGCTGAGATCCTCCTTGAGTTTGCGCATTTCGATCTCACTCTGCTCGCGGTCCTTGATTTCTTGCTCAAGCTTAACCAGCTCCTCAGATTGAAGGGTTGTGACCTTCAAAACATCATCGTTTTTTGTGATTTTGGATTCTTGTACGGAAGAGGAAGAAGAAGAGGGCTCCAAAGCGAGGGAGGCGGCGAGCGCTTCTTGCAACTGGAGACGAAAGGCGAACTCAAAATCGGACTCCATGGCTTCTGCAGCCATCAGTTGCCGGCGTAGCTCGTATAGTAAGGACTGAAAGTCGATCGATGAGTCCATTGGATTCAAGGACTCAACCTCTTGGAATAGTATCCTTCTAATTTATCGGAGGTCGTAATTACTAATTTGTCCTTTTTTCTTTTTTTTCACCATGGTAATTAGTCCTTGGCACTTTGACCGAATTAATGTACTGTGAAAACTTAATTCCCAAATTAATATAGTCTGAAACTTATTTACATAAATAATGCTGTTTTTAAAATTTTCAAAATTTAAAAAAAAAAGGATGTGTCAGTTGCAGGGCCCACCAGACGCACCGAGGCTCTTGCGGCGTATGCTGACTGGACACGCCGTGGGGCCCACGGCGCGTCTCTTCTTGTCGTTTCTACTTCCTTTGCGGGTCCCATTGCTATTGAAATCATGCGAAATGACATACCTTTAAGGGACACGCCGGGGGGCCCACGGCGTGTCCTCACAAGCCATGTCAAATGGCCCCCGACGCGTCCCATTTTGTCTCTGATCCCTATAATTTTGTCAGCGTGACTCCGTTGGCTGGTGGCGTGTCCAAACTCTATAAATTCCTCACCTGCTAGCAGTCTTCATAGAGCGGAAACAATATTTGGGATCAAAGATAGCTCATAGAAGAGAAAGAGTAAAACCACATTTTGGTCCCTCACTATATTGGGCGCTATCAATTGAGTCCCTCACTGCGAAAATAATCTAATTAAGTCCCTCATTGATCAATTTCACTTCAATCAAGTCTCTCTGTCTAACCTCTGCTAAGTTGACTGACGAAAATGCTGATGTGACCGTTAAAAGGCTTATGTGTCACTGTTAAATGTCACGTCGCAGCTTGTGGAGAGCATCATTTGCTAATTGGGCAAGGACAACGTCATTTGTCCCATTTGAAATGCCTCTAAGCATCATTTTCCACGTTTGCAGCCCGGTGGTCCAGTTCAAAGAGGCAGTCGAGGGAGAGAGGGATTTGCAAGAGTTGCATTCTAAAGCTTCAATCCACACCTTGAAGCTCTGTATTTTCAAAGAAAAAGAAGAATGGGTGGTGCTAGGGATTCATTTTCGGGTCACTCTTCATCTTCATATGCTGGTGGTGGTGGAAAAGTATGCGAGTATGGCCTCCCCTGTGTGTTGCTGAAATCGAAGACAATAGCTAATTCGGGGAGGGAATTTCTGAGGTGCCCATTGTACAATATGACTGATTTGAGGTGTAAATTTTTTGAATGGGCGGATGGGTGCCAATCTTCAAACCATGTCAATGTTCATGCCATGGAAGAGATTTCGAGTAGAGTGGTTCCATCTCAAATCTTGTGGATGTGATATAGGTTCCCATTTTCTTCATTTTGTTCCTTCACTTTGCTGAACAAACCAAAGAAAAAAGAGGCCCAAATTTGTGCTCATCCATTAATTCCAAAGAAAAGTTAATGAAGCACAAAAAAAATAAAATTACAGCTGCTCAAAATTAACAATTTAAAAAACAAAAAAAGCACAACATATAACATGACATGAAAATATCAGTTTGTCTATGAAACCCCACACCAACCTCAATAGGCATACCTTTGAGGAAAAACTTATAACACAGCCAACCTCGGAAGGTGGAAACGGAGAGGGATTCCTCATCACCAAGCTCATTCGTCAATTTCTCAACCAAGTTGATGACTTTTGACAGGGTAGGTAGAGGTGGGACCCAGAATGAGGAGCCGGGAACGAAGGGAAGCCAATCACGTGTGGCTTTCTGGACGAGAATCCGTTGGAGGAGGTGGTTGAACCTCTTGAGAGCTAGCTCGTATTTGTCGTCTGCCAAAGCAACCGAAGGTGAGGAAGATGAGGAGGTGGGATCGATCTCGAGGAATTGGGGTTTGCTAGGTTGAGAGGATCGGTGGCGATGAGCGATGGTAATGCAGGAGGGAACCTTAACAGTGGATTTGAGCAGGGAGTGCAAGGAAGAAGAGGAAGTGGTGGTGGTGGTGGTAGAGTGGCGGAGGAAGGTCTAAGAGAGGAACCGAGCCATGAGATAGAGATGGAACCACAGTTAAGGTCCTCTCCACAGTTAACGTCCTTGCCCAGTCAGCAAATGGTGCTTTCCGTAGGCTGTGATGTAGCATTTAACAATGACACGTAAGCCTTTTAACGGCCACATCAATATTTCCGTCAGTCAACTTAGCGGAGGTTAGACGGAGGGACTTGATTGAAGCGAAATTGACCAGTGAGGAACTTGATTAGATTATTTTCGCAGTGAGTGACTTAATTGATAGTGCCAAATATAGTGAGAGACCAAAATGAAGTTTTACTCAAGAGAGAAATTTCTCTCCTGTCTAGTATTTTTTTTAAAACTCTTGTAGAACGATATTAAGGTACGTTTAAATTTTAATTACTGTTTAATATTAGTAAGTGTTATTATTTATTCTAAATTCTGATGATTTTAATAATTGTTCTTATTTATTTGATAGTATGAGTATAAATAAAATATGATGATATTTATATATTAATCATATATGATAATATTTAATTAATTTTTTATTATTAGTTTGATGATATTTAGTAGTTTATATTTTTTATTGTAATATTACTATAAATAAATGTTTACATAAAATTTGTATTTAGCTTAATATTATTATGATTATTGTATATTATTATACTGAAATATGATATATTTGATTTTAAATTTAAGAGAAAAATGCTGATATTCATTTATTATAATGGTCGAGTATATAATAGAGAACAAGAAGTCACGTATGAAAGTGCGAATCCTGTATGCATGATGTTGAAACATAAACTTTGACTACAAAGTCTTAAAGAGGTGATACAACAAAAATTACATCTTGATCTCAATAAAATGATAAAGAACATCAAATATAGATTTCCTATGTCAGCTAACCTCTTATATTATGGTGTCATTGATCTTGTGACTGATGAGGATGTAATGTGCATGTATGAAAATCACTTACAACATGACAATTTTGGAGCAATTGAAGTTTTCATGGAGACTAAAACTACAGAACATGATGATAGTGATTTTCATATCGTTGATGATTGTGGGCCAAGTTCCATTCCTTGTTCAGTTCAGATGCATAGTCAAACAGAATTAGAGAATGAACGTTGTTATTGGCCAGATGTTGACTCATATGGGTTTCAGTATGGTATGCCTAGTTCGAGTCAAACTTTTCAACCACCAGAGATACATGACTATGATTGTTATGACCAGTGGTTCAATTCAGATATTGGACAAAAGAGAGACATCGAAGAATAGGAAACTGATCTAAATATAGAAAGTCACGAAGATGAACCATTTCTTAATGGTGCTAATTCTCCCATTGATCGTCTAATTACGTCGAGTAATGATGAAGATTATATTTCAGAAGAAGATGATGCATCTAGTGATAAAGAATATCAACATAGTTTGGATCTGAATATATAACCATTGGGCGATGAATCCCGTTCTAGGGCGAAAATGGTGCAACCGTTGCAGTGGAGTAAACTTTTTCCAGTTTATTCAGTAGTTAACTGGGATGCAATGCGAATTCCTGATGACACCGAGATATCAGATGGATATGGAGCGTAGGAGAGAGGTGAAGAGTTATCAATTGGACAATAATTCTCAACAAAAAAATGACGTTCAGCTTGCTGTGAAGGAATACTCACTGTAAATGCATCAGTCCTTCATTGTGATCGAGTCAAATTTGACTATGTGGAATGTTATTTGTCCAAATAAGGCTATTAGTTGTAATTAGAGACTTCGAGCATGCCAAAGGAGTAAGAGCGGAATATGAGAGATTAAAAAGTATAACGGTTCGTATACTTGCACAAATCTCATGATAACGCAAGATCACAAGAAGTTAAATATTAATGTGATAGTGTCAAACATTCAAGAGATGGTTGAAGAGAGTCCTGATGTATCAATTAAGTTAATACATGAGCAAATATTGTCAGACTTTTCCTATCAAACATCGTACATAAAAGTATGGTTAGCAAAACATAAATACATCAAAAAGTTGTTCAGTAATTAGAATGAAAACTATAATCTATTGCCTAGATGGATAACAGCAATGTGAGCGACAAATCCTAGAATTGTTGTAGAATTGTTCTTGGATAATAATCATATAAGTAGTCATTCAAATATTCAGGAAAAGATATTTCGTCGTGTCTTTTGGACATTCAAAGCATGTGTTGATGCATTCACTTTTTACAAATCTGTGATTCAAGTGAATGAGATTTTCTTAAGTGACAAATATCGTGGGACGTTGCTGATTGCTTCTACACAGGATGGCGACAGGTCACCATTGCCTCTTGCATTTGCTATTGTCGAAGGTGAAGTTAAAGATACATAGACATAATTTTTTACCTTAGTTTGTCGTCATGTTGTTTAAGATCGACAAAATTTGACGATAATTTTTGATCGTCAAGTAAGTATACTATATTCCATTGCAGATCCTAGTGTGGGATGAAGTTCACCATTTGTTTACAATTTCTTTTTCTTACGACATGTCGTTAGCAATTGGAATACATACTTCAAGAACAAAACTTTGAAGACAAGAATCTATGTAGCAGGTATGTTAAATTTTTTTTAATGTACTATTTGTCATCATAGTAGTGCATTTGGCTTAGACGAACTATTTTTTAATAGTCAAATGTTCATGACTCTATTTGACAGGTAGCCAATTTGAATCTCTTAAATTTAAAGAGTTTATGAGGGATATACAGGGTCAATGCGAAGACAGTCGGACTTGGACGTATGTGAAAGATTTTGATGAAACGAAGTGGACTTTGCAAAAAAATACCGAGGGAAGACGTTACAACATGATGACCACCAATTTGGCTGAAAATATTAATAACACATTGAATGGTGTTCTCAACATACCCATTACTGTCCTATTACAAGCTAAACATTATTTTCACTAAAAAAAGAAATGAAGCTAGTAATATGAGAACTAGTGGACAACAGTGGATCGAGTATGTCATGGGTAAGATGCGTGAAAATTCACGAGATGCGTCATCACACAAGCCTCGTTTGTTCAACAGGGACACCGGTTTATTTGAGATAGATGAACGGTATAATATGAGAACTAGGACAGCTGGATGAACGTTTGTTGTCAATATAAATAAAAGAATGTGTAGTTGTGGTAAATTTAAAGCTTTTCATTTCTCATGTTCACATGCAATATCTGCTTGCGCATCTGTTTCCCTTAATGAATGGTCTTATGTGGATTCGGTATACTCTATTAAAAATTTAGTAAATGCGTATCGTGAACAATTTATGGCTATTGGTGGACAGGAATATTGATCAGAGATCCAGGGGATACATATTAGCCCCAACCCCACGATGCTAAGGAAAAAATATTTTCCTGTTACAAATCGCATTCAAAATGAGATAGATTGACGAGATCCAAGCAGAACTCGAACAATAATTAAATGCAGTATTTGTCGGACATAAGGGTATAATAGACGAAACTGTCCATTTAGAAGAATGCTTCATCCATGACCGCAATACTTATTTGTGCTTCAGAATTTAAATTTTTTATGTTATATTTCTTATTATTTTGATTACTAATGGCAAATAGTTTGGATATGCGGCATATTATTTAATTATATATTGTTTAAGTTTTAAAACTTTAAATCATGATATGACGTATGAACTTAAATATAATAATAATATACATCTCTAATAATAATCATATCATATTTACAATAACAATATAATAATAATGTCTATGTCGGTACAAATGCCCCCTGTCCCACATTTGGGGGGTTTGCTGACATGATATAGCAATTCTTCTATAGCAGGTTGGGTGGCTGGTGTGGCAGTTCTTCCTCAGCAGGTTGGGTGGCTGGTGGTGTCATGTAATAAAAAATATCCCTTGATGCAAATAGTCTAGTTTCACTCATCGCCGGATCATAGGGCTGACGTACTGTCAGAGGAGTCATCGTCAGACCGATTTAATCTCCCTTATACTCTGCTTGTGAAGAGAGGACGACGTATGTATCAATCACCGATGAGAAAATATGAGAATCAACATCAAAAAAATTATATACAAGAGATTATGCTGCATGTGGTGTCATATCAAAGTACCTCTGGTTCTCTGTAAATTATACTGGATCGGGCCGATACAACACGTCGATCGATGAACCAGCCACATCAACGCGATGACCAAAGTGAGATGAGCTCTGAGATTTATCACTCGAACGCTGTCGGGACCTGGTGGAGTGTGAGGCAGGATGGCGTCATGTTGATGTAACATATACCTCCGAACACATGGATGCACTCCCTACTGAGTTTGTTGCCTCAGGAGTCATCTAGGGTTGCATCACCGGTGGGAACATCTCAAACTCTACAAACATCTCGGTTAGCCTCGAAACAAATGCCTCATATCGCTGAGACGTCCAACCTTGCTGAGTTCTCTATCCCTGCTGAGGCATCCCCTGCTGAGGAACAATCTGTTGAGTTCCCCAACCCTGCTAAGGCACCCCCTGCTCAGGAACAGTCTGCTGAGGAGTTCCTCATCCTTGCTGACTTCTCAAACCCTACTGAGTTTGAAGATAAGTAAGAACTTGCACCGTAATAAATTATGGATCACAATTTAGAAACAAAAACATATAGTAACTTAAAACAAATTAAAAAACAAGCATAATAACTGTAATGCTTTTACCTGTTCGGCGGCGACTATGACATTTTCAGGCCTCATCCATCAATGCGTTATGCGTGAGTACCATGCAATGTAATCCGGGTCTACGCCAAACGGCTTGTCTAAATTAACTACATATTGACGTTGCTCATCCCACAAAAGGTTGTGAGTCATATGATGCACCGTCCATAATGTAGCTTACTTCCCCCCTCATATTAACATTGTGTAGTTGTCTATCATAAATACTAATCTCTCAAAAAATGTGTTATTTACACTCAAATTGGCGTAGAACCCGATCTGGATTGTGGTGCTCCACAATGTAATAACATATTAAAGATACCTTAGCAGTCCAAATTTCATGCCCCCTAACACAATAGTTCGGGAGTCGTGCCATCAAATGCCCTAATATATGACTGCCACATAATCTGTTTACATGCAATATTAATAACATGAAACATATTTCTTACAACAAATTCAAGTAATAAATAACATACATTAATTACTAGTAACAAAAATTCTTACATCATCACTTTCAAGTAGATCAAAAGCCCGTCAATACCCTATTTGGTCCAAGCCGTAGGTAATATTGGTTCAATCTAGAGGAGATTTCCACCTAACATGTTTCAAATATTACACTACAATTAATTACGTTTATTACACTAAAAAAATAATATACTATTAATTACGTCTATTATACTATAAAAATAATGTATTGTAATTTTAAATAGATTATCATAATATAAAGTAGCTTAATTATAAATAACTTTAAATTTAATTTACTTACCTACTCGCAAGTAGCCCAGTTAGATCACGCTCTTTTTGCCTTAGAGCTATATATGAGAATCTCTCTCACGCTTAACATTGAAGCAAAAAATAACATCCTGCGATGTTATCAACTTCCTCAAGAGAAGTCATGCAAAGACTCCTATAAAGATAAGCAAGACAAGCTGATCCCCAGTTGAATGTCCCAGCTTCATTCCAATTTTCTAACAACTTCAAATACATAACATGTACACAATTGCCACTACGATCAGACATAAGCCACATGCCAATTAAACGTAATATTGACTAAATATCCGCGAAAGCCAGTTCAATTTCAATCTTCCTCCAGCTAAAGCTGAATTAGGTGGGGTTACACTAAGCAATTACCGACAAAGATTACTCAATGTGTAACCAGTATACTCGGATACTGCTTCCCCATCAACATGCAGACCAAGTAACACTTTACATCTTGCAATGTGATAGTACACTCACCGTAAGACATATGAAATGTATGTGTTTCTAGTCTCCACTGTTCAACTAATGCAAAAATTAACTGGACATCAATATAAGCAGGTTCTATTTCTGCAACCCTACCAAAATCTGTCATTCTCACGTATTCCATAACTCGATCATCAGGTCTATATATATTACCATGAGATTGAGGACGCAACTCTATATTAACCTGTATAAATATTACAATAGTTTATAAAAAAATTTACAATAATAAAAAAAATTCTAGAAATTCAAAATACTCTGACAAAAATATTTATAAATTACTTGCTCCAGTATTCCATACTTTTATCGATATGTGATTATTTTGTTCAGTCAACAGAGTAGGATCTTGTAGTCCTGGTACTATAATTTGATCCGCCATAATGTAGACCAGAAAAATAAAAATTAACTTCTAGTAGAATGGATACAAAAATAAAAATAGTTAATCAAAGTAACAAGAAAAAAAAAATTATAGTTCAACAAGGGGAAGAACAAGAGAAGCAGCAAAGAAGCAAAACAAAAAAGTAAAGAAGAGAAGCAAGGAAACAAAGAATCAAAGAAGCAGAATGACCAACAAGGAGAAACTCAGAGGGGAAGGGCGGAGGAAGAAGGAAGAAAATGGCAAAAAAACTGCCACGTGGCACGTCTAGACTCGATCTTCAAATGGCTCACTGGGGAGCTGACACGTGGCGTTGCAGGGATTCATTTTCGCCGNAGCTGACACGTGGCGCTGCAGGGATTCATTTTCACCAATCAAACATGAAATCTCTTGCACAAGGTTGTAGCGTAAGACAAGAAGAGACACGTTGTGGGCCCCACGGCGTGTCCAGTCAGCATGCGCCGCGAGAGCCCCGCAACTGACACGTTCCTTTTTTTTATTATTATTTTGAAAATTTTAAAAATAACATTATTTATGTAAATAAGTTTCAGACTACATTAATTTGGGAATTAAGTTTTCACAGTACATTAATTTGGTCAAAGTGCCTTAGTCCTTTTCGTGTTTCTCATTTTTTGAAAAAAGAAAAGTTAATTAAGTCTTGATTTGACGAGGAGGAAAAGGAAAAAGGAACACTACTAGAGATATATTTGTAGTGATTTTTTTGTTTTTGTTTTTGTTTTTGAAATAAACTCTTTTTTTTTGTGATTCTCTCTAACCATTTTTTTTTTTTTTATAAAAAAAGCTGTAAAATGAGAACATCTTTTAGATGTTTTCAAAAACAAGTGTTTTGGGCATCTTTTTTATTTGTTTAGGGTTTAAACACAAAATTTATAAATTTTAAAGATGATTTTAGTATTACTTAATTATTAGCTATTTAATAAAATTATATGTATCATAAGCAAATACTTTTGTTATAAACTTAGAGCATGTTTGTTTATAAAAGAATACTTTAATGGTTGAGCATTTAGTCTTTCATCAAAGATATCTCTTGTTCAAATTTTATTAGGATCGAGTGAAGTGAAATTTAAGAAAGGAATAAACTACTTCCTATTGTGTAACCTTCGCTTAACAAAAAAAAAAACTTAGAACATGTTTGAATTTCACGAGAAACTCGATTTCATGCCTCAAAACTGAGTTTCTCCTTTTTTTGGGTCATGTTTGGCAGCACTTAAACCGATTTTGCTCCTTGGGAGTCGGCATAACTCTTGTATTTATACAACTCATTACTAGAGCTAGTAAGAAGTTAGATATACATTATTGTTATAGAATGTAGTTTTGGTCAAAGCAAAAACGAGGACATGCCTAGTCGATGGAATTGGATAAAGAGAACACGAGTACACATACATAGATAGAAGGGGGATACAAATCCCAAGTTAGTCAGAATAATATCTATTTGTGACTTGTTATGCAGAAGTAAATTGTGTCTTAAATATTATTGCTCTTTTTGTTTTTGTTTTTAAGAGTGTAAGACTCTCAAAACATTGGTAATATGCTTTCTGAATGATATCGTTGATATACATGGTTTGATATTTATGTATTGAGATCAATTTTTTCTCTTTAAACCTCATATTCCTTCCCTTCCTCCTCCTCTCACTCTTTAACTTAAATATTATATTTTGACAACTTATTTATTTTATTATTGTAGTTTCAAAATAATTTATTGTAATATTATATTTTTTATTTAAAAAATAAATGTCAATAGATGGAGCTCATTGGACACGCCATATATCATGCATCGTGTCCCTTGAGAACATGCCACATAGCATGTGACGTGTTTGGTGGGCCCCACCGCACAGAAAAAGAGATGTGACTTTACAGGTGGGACATGTTGCATGACATGGGCGTGTTTGATAGGTCTCACTTGCTGACATTTATTTTTTTAAATAAAAAATTATAATATTAAGTTAAATAATTTTAAAATTATAATAATAAAATAAATAAGTTGTCACAATACAATATTCAAGTCAAAAACCCCTTCCTCTCCTCTCTTAACTCTTAGAGGTGTATTTTTTTTTTTTTGCAAAAATCCTATAGGTGCATTCATGTCGCACATAAAATGTTTTCAAAACTTTACTACAATGATGTGTGATTTTTCATTTTTCTTTCAATTTATTTAGGTAATCTTAAAAAATTTGACAATTGTAAATCGCAAAATATATATATATATATACGAGGATTCTNATATATATATATATATATATATATATATATATATATATATATAAAAGATACTTTTAGTATTTATGTAGTATGCCATACTACATAGAAATAACCAATAAATGAATGACATGTGTACAAATTAACTATTTTTAAATTTGTTTAAAAAATTAAATAAATTATATTTTATATATAATAAAATATGAAAATTATGTATGCTTGACACGTCAGTATAGTATGACATACTTACGTAGTATCATAGAATCTCCGATATATATATATATACATACACAAAAAGTGTGGCGCACTAGTTTTTGTTTGTGGGTTGTGGCTTAATGCCTTATTTTTCTTTTGGGTTGGGCAACCTGCTGGGCTTACTTTTGGACCTCATCAGCTGGGGGGGCCATGGTCATTAACGCTAAAGGCCCAATACAAACCCCACCAAATGGCTCAGGCCCTAATGGCATCACACGTGTATTTTCGTTATTTCCCATCTGACGCCGTTTCCTTCACCGAGCAACGCGTTTCAGTCACTGCTTAGTGCTCACAGACCGCGCCGCCACAAGTATAAATCTCCCGCGTGGCAATGGGCGTTGATTTCCTATTTTATCCTCAAAACGTTCCTTAATTTTCGTTTCGTGCCCTCCGATTGTCTCGCTCTCAGACCCCTCTACAGCGCTTGTTTCTTCAGCCATTGCTTCTCAACGATTCATGGAGCCACCTACAGGGAAATACAGCTTCTTAAGGAACATTCTTGTTCGCGTTCTTTCCTTCTGTGTCCTCATCTTCGCCGCACGTTTCGCTTACATCGTCACAGTCAAAGGAGGATCCTGCGACTCCGGCGATTTCTGTTTCTTCCCTGAAAATAGCAACGTCCCCGGTCCTAAACTCCACTCCTCCTCCACCGTCTCCGGCGACGACGGTGATATCTTGTCCACAAGAAAATGGCGCAGGTCCGTCGAATACTACACCGCCATTTTCCAGGATTTGATCGCCGAGGGGTCTCTTTCCCCCAATTACAGAGCTCTCTGCATCGATACCCCCACCGGCGAGGACGTCTTAGCACTGAAAGAAGTGGGTGTCATTGATTCCCTCGGAATTTCCAAGAAACCGTCGCTGCCGTTGATCGTCCTCGGAGAGGGACGCCGGCAACCTTTTGACGGGGACGCCTTCGATTTCGAGTTTTCCGGAAATGGCGGTCTCGATCAGTCGTCTACGCCGGCGAAATTAGCAGCGGAGATCTGCCGGACCCTTAAACCAGGTGGCTTTCTGGTGGTTCACACGGCGGCAGCGAAAGACATGTACAGTTTCAATTCCTTCCTTGAATTGTTCAACTGCTGTAAATTGATCAGGTCCCGCGATATCAACGGTGTTGATTCGAGCACCATTTTTGAGATTGTGATGAGGAAGAAAACTACTGAAATTCTTGTCCTTGAGGAGACAAAATCAAATTCAAAACCATCTCATAGTGGCAATTCAGAGGATAAATGCTCTGTCCAGGGGTATAAACAGGAAATAGTTCAGAATGCAGAGGCATTGATAGAAGAAGAGCCATTGAAGCCTTGGATTGCATTGAAGAGGAATATAAAGAACATAAAGTACATAACTTCAATGGTTGATATAAGCTTTAAGAATAGGTATGTGTATGTTGATGTAGGAGCTAGGAGTTATGGTTCAAGCATAGGAAGCTGGTTTAGAAAACAATACCCAAAACAGAACAAAAGCTTTGAGATTTATGCAATTGAGGCTGATAAGGCATTTCATGAAGAGTACAAAAGAAAGAAAGGGGTAACTCTATTGCCTTATGCAGCTTGGGTGAGGAACGAGACATTGTTCTTTGAGATAACAAGGGATCCAAGTAAGAAAATAATGGAAAAAGGAAAAGGGAGAGGAATGGGGAGAATCAACCCAGTGCAGACATCTTCAAGTCATATGGGAGACAAGGATAAGATTCTGGGGTTTGATCTTGCAAATTGGTTAAAAGGAACTGTTACAGACAGAGATTTTGTGGTAATGAAGATGGATGTGGAAGGCACTGAGTTTCATTTGATTCCAAGGTTGATTGAAACAGGAGCTATTTGTTTGATTGATGAGCTTTTCCTTGAGTGCCATTACAATAGGTGGCAGAGATGCTGCCCAGGCCAGAGAAGTCCTAAATATCACAACACTTATGCTCAATGCCTCAATTTGTTTACTTCATTAAGAGATAGTGGAGTTCTTGTACATCAATGGTGGTGACAAGTCATAACCAAACTCTCACTTTTTGGTATACATTTTGTTTCTTTTCTACTATATAGGACTTTATACTGTTAATTGTTTGTTTCTCAAAATATAATACATGCAAATGAAGAGTTGAATGGAATGGAACATTGTTTACTCTCCTACACTTGTGTCTTCACTTGATCACTTGAATTACAAGTTAACACATGCAGTTGCTTCATTCAAGTTATATAAACAGAGTGGTGTTCATAACAACATTATTTGGAGAATAATTCCTCTGTAGTCAAGTACATGTCCCAATTTGATGATAAAATAAACATCCATTATAGTAAACGGGATTGTGATAGAATTTTTGGAAAGTATTTGGAACTTTAGCTATGATTTTGAATTTGAACATGAAATTTATAAGCCTATTACAGTACCACTCGATCACATACCGTTTAGTTGTATTTAGATCTTTTTTATTAGTGGAATTACATAACTAGCACAAAAAAGAGAAAAAGGGGGGTTGGGGGGATTGCATTTTTCTTTTCTGTGGCTATGCAGGTTAATTGCATGATGATATGAAAAGGACCAAACTATGAACTTGAAATTAATGTAGAAAATCTTCCAATATTTTTTTTAGAGCTTTTATTCCAAACATATGGATTCACAATAAAAGAAAACAATATCAACATTTTATAGGAGCAGAAGTTAAAAACTTTGGCAATACTTTTAAATAAAAAAGTAGCATGATTTGTTGTTTACATTCTCTTGATAATATTTTTATAGTATTTTATCTCTTTTGAAACAATGTGTCTGTTTGATTTCAATTTTTAAAAACTGTTTTTTATTTTTGAAAAAAATAAAACAAAAAAACTTGTTTGATATGTCTATTTTTGTTTACATGTTTTGAAAATTTATTCTCAAAACATTGTTCTAAAAACAAGAAAACAAACACAAGAGTGTTATTTTCAAAAACAATTTTTTTTTTTTTAAAAAAACAAAAACAGAATCAAACACACCCAATATTTTTCTTTCTAAAAGCAAGTCATTTCTCTAGATTGTTTCATTTAACAGTAATATTTTTTTTGTTGATTATTATTATACACGTCCTATTTTTAGTATGTTACATATGTAAAGCTAGAAAATAGTTAGTCAAAAATTATGAAAGTGTATTGAATAAAAAAAAAATGACGGTTAATATCTTTAAANTTTATTCTCAAAACATTGTTCTAAAAACAAGAAAACAAACACAAGAGTGTTATTTTCAAAAACAATTTTTTTTTTTTTAAAAAAACAAAAACAGAATCAAACACACCCAATATTTTTCTTTCTAAAAGCAAGTCATTTCTCTAGATTGTTTCATTTAACAGTAATATTTTTTTTGTTGATTATTATTATACACGTCCTATTTTTAGTATGTTACATATGTAAAGCTAGAAAATAGTTAGTCAAAAATTATGAAAGTGTATTGAATAAAAAAAAAATGACGGTTAATATCTTTAAATTTAAAATTTTATGTTAGAAGCATTTCTTTTAATTGTCAAGGACTCAAGATATCTTATGATTCTATAATTATTGGGCTATTTTTTTTAATCAAATTAAGTAGTTATTTTATTCCTACAAAATTGACACTTTCTCCACAAAATTTAACTTTTTTCATACCATTAAAATTTGGAGGCTTATTAGACACTTTTGTTATGGATATGATATATCATACCACATGATAACAAAATCATTAGGTTTGGTCTAATGGTGAGGGGTTTAGGTAGTATGTAGGAGGTCAAGGATTTAAACCTCATTGCCGTTATGTAACAAAAAAAAAAAAATACCACATGATAACAATTAATATGTGAATGATATGATAGTTGACAACCTTAAGTCAATAATTTTTACGTTTGTTTGAGAGAATGTGATAAATTATATTTTATATTTAATAAAATATAAAAATTATGTATTGATATATGTTTATCACATCAATATAGTATAACATTAGCCTATATAAGACCATGGAATCCCAGCTAAAATTTTTCACACCTTTACACAAGTGTGCAATCACCATTTGGTTGATGGACTCAAATAGCAAGGAGCGTATGGCATTGTGCATGTGGGTGAGGTAAAAGGTCTCAACGTATAAAAGGGAAGCATAACCATTCATTATCATTAGGCATTAGCGCTCAATTGTTGCTTTCATTCTCTCTCTCTATATCGTCCATCCGTATTCTCTCAATTCTCTCCCAATTCCAAATGGTTTCTCTAACAATCCCTCTATTCCTCTTGTTTCCACTCTTTTCCTCCCTTAGTGCTTCTCAACGATTCTCATGGAGTTCCGAACCAGGCCAAGCTGATTCAGGATCAGGATCAGGATCCTCCGCATACTGGAAATTGGGGAAAAATGGACCTCGGAACCACATACATATGCCATGTTGTTGGTAAGATCAACTCGAGAGGTATCTGGTTGGGAGAAGACCCACTTTCCTTTTCACTCCCTCTTTTGTTGTTACAGCTTTCTCTCATGTTCATCGTCACTCGCTGTATATGCTTTATTCTCAAGCCCTTCGGTCAACCCTCCATTGTTTGTAATATTCTTGTAAGCTTGCAACCTTCCTTATTTATTCTTAATATTAATGTTGAATTTACATTTTTGATTATTCTTCTGTTGTCTTCATATTATGGGTAATTGGAATTAGTCAATTTAGGTTATGCAATTTGACTTTTGGGATTCTAGTTTTGGTAGTTAACATCATATAATGTTCTTGAAGAGTTTTTTTTTTTTTTTCCTTGCCATTAGATAGATTTTCTAGCTAAGGATATAAGGGAACGAAGATTTGAACCTAAAACCTTCTCAAGCTTTTAGGGAGATCTCTGGACCCATTTGTGTTGTGTGTGCTTGAAGAGATTATATGAGACAATAATGTATTTATTCATAGATTTAACTTTAATTATTTATTGGTGATTGCTATTCTACCTCTCATTCAAAAGATGTAGCACTACTCCACCACCTGAGGTATTCTAATGGGACTAACGTCTTAAAATTTGTGTCATTGCAAAAATATTTAAAAAATGAGTCACCCAAAGTGATGAATTAAAAATAACTAAGAATAATAATTTTTTTTGACACAATTAAACACAAATTTTGTCAATTTTTTGGAAATTTGAGCCACACTTCGTGACTTGATATTTCGAGATCTCCGCAATGACGCAGATTTNATGTTCTTGAAGAGTTTTTTTTTTTTTTTCCTTGCCATTAGATAGATTTTCTAGCTAAGGATATAAGGGAACGAAGATTTGAACCTAAAACCTTCTCAAGCTTTTAGGGAGATCTCTGGACCCATTTGTGTTGTGTGTGCTTGAAGAGATTATATGAGACAATAATGTATTTATTCATAAATTTAACTTTAATTATTTATTGGTGATTGCTATTCTACCTCTCATTCAAAAGATGTAGCACTACTCCACCACTTGAGGTATTCTAATGGGACTAACGTCTTGAAATTTGTGTCATTACAAAAATATTTAAAAAATGAGTCACTCAAAGTGATGAATTAAAAATAACTAAGAATAATAATTTTTTTTGACACAATTAAACGCAAATTTTGTCAACTATTTTGAAATTTGAGCCACATTTCGTGACTTGATATTTCGAGATCTCCGCAATGACGCAGATTTTATAATGTGGTCCCATCAAAACTCGATGGAGTAACACTATACCTGGGTAGCTTAGCAATACCTTATTTAAAATTGAAAGTAGTTAAAGAGCCTATTAAAATGGTTCTTTTGAGAGTCAAAACCCACTTATTGCCCAACTTTTTCTTTGTAGATATTAGATAGAGAGGTAGAAGGTTAAAATTGAAAACCTCATCTATTTGTTGGATTAAATGATTTTATGAGAGTCATCAAAAAATGTTTTACTGGCCAAAATGCAGGCCCTTCCCAACATTTTCATATGTTCTTTTGGTTGCTTGAGCAATGACCACTGGCCTAATTTGCACTCGTTAGTTGATAGCTTAGCCAATGAATAATAGGTACCAAAATATTGTGTTTATAGCTATTCTGTAATTTCATCATGAGTCATGACTATAGATAGTTGGCAGCAATTTTCCTATGTGTATTTGTGATGAAAGCTAGAGACATATTTCTGATTCATTTCTTTAATGATGATGGATGTTCACCAGGGTGGTATGACTTTAGGTCCTTCAATTCTGGGACGCAGCTCAGCATTTGCAGACAAAGTTTTCCCCGCAAGAGCAAAAAGTGTGCTTGATACCTTTGCATTTTTTGGTTTCATGCTTTTTGTCTTCCTAGTTGGAGTAAAGATAGATCCAAGCATAGTTTTCAGATCAGAAAAAAGAGCCTTGGCCGTTGGAGTTTTACTCTTCTTTGTTCCTTTTGCACTTGCCGGATTGGTTGCTTCTATCCTTTACCACTTTGCATCATTAGATCATGATGTTTCCAAGGTGCTTCACATTGTGGTAGCAATTCAATCGATGACGGCCTTTCCAGTAATTACCTGCTTTCTTTATGATCTCCAGATCCTCAATTCAGAGATTGGGCGCTTGGCCTCTACTTCTTCATTAGTTTGTGATATTTGCTACTGGTTTGTTATGACAATAAAATTTGCCACAAATATAGCTGTCAAAAAGTCAGTAAGAGAATTTATTGGGTCCTTCTCATCATGTGCCCTTCTTATTTTGTTCATTGTGTTTCTAGTCCGTCGTGCAGCATTATGGGCAGTTCGGCGCACCCCAGAGGGAAAACCAGTGAAGGAGATATATATATTTGGGGTTCTCATGATGCTAATGTTTTGTGGATTTATGGGTGAAGTAGTTGGCTTAAATGCTTGTGTTGTATCATTCATCCTAGGGTTGGCTATACCAGATGGGCCACCATTAGGAGCTGCACTTGTAGACACACTTGACTGCTTTGTTTCACTATTGTTGATGCCTATCCTTTTCATGATTAGTGGATTAAGGACAGATGTTTATGCCATTCAGAAGGTGAATAATGTGGCTGTCATTCAGTTGATTATTTGTGTTGCTTTCTGCGGGAAATTTATGGCGACAATGTTGCCTCTCCTTTTCTGTAGAATGCCGTTTAGAGATGCCATTTCTCTCTGTTTGATAATGAACTATAAAGGCACCGTTGAACTGGCCTTGTTGATTGTCTGCAAGATGCAAAATGTAAGCCTTGTTTTCTACTCGTGTATTATAACACCTACTAGAGCTTGTCTCGAATGTTTAATAATTCTGGGTATTTTTGTGGAGCTGCAGGTCTTGAATGAAGAATGCTTTTCCATTATGATTATTTCGTTAGTGCTTATATCAGGAATTTTGTCACCTCTTGTGAAAGCTCTTTATGATCCTTCCAAGAGGTTCCTTGCTTACAAAAGGAGGACAATCTTGCATCACAGCAATGATGAAGAATTACGCATACTTGCTTGCATCCATAACCAAGATAATGTGCTAGCAATTTTTAACCTTCTTGCTGCCTCCAATGCCACTGGAGCAAGCCCCATTCAGTTAGTTGTGCTCCATCTTGTCAAGCTTGTAGGCCGTGCCTCCCCTATACTGGTTGCACATTTTCCAAGTGAAAAGACTGGCCAACACCGTACTCAATCTGAACAGATTTTCAATGCATTTAGGAAATTTGAAGAACAGCGCAAGGGCCAGCTCACTTTGCATTGCTATAAAGGCATCTCCCCATTTGCTACAATGCACAATGACGTTTGCTATTTGGCACTTGAAAGGAGAATAACCTTAATAATCATACCATTCCATAAGCAGTGGATAGTTGGAGGGGGAGTAGAGTCATCTTTAGCCTATAGACACCTCAACAAGAATGTCCTAGAGAAAGCTCCTTGCTCAGTTGGGGTCCTCATTGACCATGGGAATCAGAAGAAATTTTGGTCTGAGCATGCCAAGGCATCAACATATCAGGTGGCTGTTTTCTTCTTTGGGGGTGCAGATGATCGAGAAGGACTTGCATATGCAAAACGCATGTTGGAACATCCTAATGTATATATCACTCTCTTTCATTTTTCTTCTTCGATAGAGATTGTAGCTGGTTCAGCAAGGAGCAAAATACTTGATACCCAGATCTTGAGTGAATTTAGACTCAATGCCTTCCGAAATGATAGAGTTTCTTACAGAGAAGAGCAGGTAAGCAATAGAAGGGGTGTGCTTAACGTAATTGAATCCATGGACAGTGTTTATGACCTTGTTATGGTTGGGAGGAGGCATGGTGATTCACAGTTGATGTCGGAACTTACGGAATGGAGTCATGGAGAGTTGGGAAGTGTAGGAGAACTTCTTGCTACCGTAGATATTGGCGCAGAAACATCAATTTTGGTGTTGCAACAGCAAACTAGATTATGGGGATTACGTGACCCAGAGGATTCCACACATTTAAGAAGAGCAAATGTATAGCAACCTTTAGGCTCTGTTTGGGAGAAAGGAGAGAAGAGGAAAGAGAGGAAAAGGAAAGGAAGGGAAGAGATTTTGATGATTAAAATGAGCAAAAAGAAAGGAAAGGAAAGGAAAGAAATAAAACTTGAGCACTGAATTTAGATATTATTACTATCATCATTATATACATAAGTAGCCATTTAGTGCAAAAGCACACATACAATAAAATTGGTTCAGGAATCTCTCTGAAAAGGTGAATGTCCTTAAACAGATCAGACTTTTTGGTGAATGTCCTAGAACAGGGTTCTAATAATTTAATGATATTCGATTGAGGAACTCCTTCTTCCCTTAATAGTTTGATATTAGGTACCAAATACTTGTTAAACTCATGAAGAATAACCAAAGAATGTTTGAGAACTTTAATGAACTTGCCGTCAGGCTGAAACAAATTTTCAAAGACAAAAAATGCAACAAAAGTTATAAAGGATATTTTTTGTCCAAAAATTAAAGGACCAGTCATTTAGAAATTAGGTTTCACAGCCTAAATTTTGAGAAGCCAAAATATTTGGCTTCTTAAAAAGTCAGCTTTTAAGTTTTTTACGTGCTTTAGTTTTTACACAAAGCTCAACAAAAACACTATTTAAAAGTGCTTTTATTTAAAAAAAATACTTTTTGATCATAAATAAGCCTAATCAAACTGGTCTAAGAGTCCTTAATATAAGCTGTTATGTTTTAGCATATTACACTCTTATGTAACTAAGTGTATAGGTATAATAAAAGTGTAAACAAATTCTGTATATGTTAATGATTTATCAATACCTATATTACTATATAAAGGTAATATCTCTTGGTTTCTCCAATTTAAAAGTAACGGATCTCAGAAAACAATGATAAATAAATGTTGGAAGTTTCTTAAATACTTTGTTGTATGTCATACTACATAAGAATAACCAATGTGTGAATGATATGTATACAAATTAACTATTTTTTAGTTTGTGAGAAAATAAGATAAATTAATTTTATATAAAATAAAATATGAAAATTATGTATACTTACCATGTCAGTGTAATATGACATACACATATAATATCATAGAATCTCTGATAAATATTTAATTTTAAATTTAAAACACTTCACAACTTGAAATAATTAGCTCACCAGTTTCCACTATATATCCCTCACTCAATTTTCTCATTGAATCACACCCTCACTCCACATATTAAGATGGTTTTACTCAAAAGTTAATTAAAAAGAAATCAAAAAATATTCAAAACCAAATTGTTAGAAAAGTTTCATAACTCCTATACAATTATCTTCATCCTATTTATGAGCAGTTGTCTTCTATATTTTTTTTTTTACAAAAATAAAATAAATTTAAAGAGAATCCTGTCAAGATGCTAATAATCTAGGCTTAATTACAATTTTAGTCCTCCTATTTTAATTACTTGAACGTTTTAGTCTCCATTCTTTAAAAATGAACTATTGAGTCTCTCTATATTCATAAAATGTACAAGTTTATCCATTTATCTTTAAGTCAAAATTCTTAAGTTTATTTCAATGTGTAAAGTTCTCTAATTCATAATCCCACCGTTCAGATTGAAGGGCTACATCTTGTGAACCTCCTTACTAAATTTGAGCTCGATCTAACGGTGAAACTCAGTACAAAATACCAAAATCATAAATTTTCATCTAACCAAAAATTTAAGCTTATTCACCGTTAGATCGAGCTGAAATTTAATGGGAAGATTCACAAGACGTAGCTCTTCAATTTGAACGGTTGGATTATGAATCAGAGAACTTTATACCTTGAAATAAACCTAAGAATTTTGACTTAAAGATAAATAGACTAAACTTGTATATTTTATGAATATAGAGGGACTCAATAGTTCATTTTTAAAGAAGGAGGACCAAAACATTCAAGTGGTTAAAATAGGGGGACCAAAATTACAATTAAGCCAATAATCTAATAATATTTCTTTTAATCGTAAAATTAAAGTGTTTGATGTGTAAGACAAAACTTTTATTTCCATTTCGTACTCCTCTCAATAAAAAAATATTGTTAGATATGTATCACTACTCTTAGGATTTTATCAACTGAAATAACTAACACTTGCAACAAATGATAACTTGACACGTATTACTATCCCATTAACACATGTACCTCATAAAAAACCAGACATCAAGATTTGTTTCCAAACTACTATTCTTGCCTAGCCAAATTTAGCGGTTAACAATCAGCTAAATTACCATATTTTCAACCATAAAGTTTTTTAACTTCCTCATCCATCCATTTTCTTATCTTGTGTTTTAGTCACCCTCCCCACCATGCATCTTTCTCTCCATTGAATTCCTATGCACTTATCCCATCTTTCATCTGGGTTTCGGTCATCTTGTTTGTTAGTCTCTTAAAAAAATCAACACAAATGGCAAATGAAGCGACCAGTTCCTATGGAATGATTGGCAAAGAAACACTAATATGTCAATCTGTTATCAGGTTCGCATACAAGGGCCTTTGGTATGCAGACAATCCTCTCAGAATGCCCACATCTCTCCTAGTCCTTCAGATCTTTGTTATTTTCGTAGTCAGTAGAATCACTTATATGCTGCTAAGACCGTTTCGTCAAACAATGATCATTGCACAGATCTTGGTAAGTTCTTTCCTTTTCATTATAATTAACACTCAAAATTTACCTCATTGGTTGGTTGATCAATCTGATGATATATATATAAAGATATGATATTTTGTCTTCTCATCAGGCTGGTATCATAATGGGTCCTTCATTTCTAGGTAAAAACAAAGCGTACTACCACACGTTATTTCCATTAGAAGGCAAAATGGTAATTTCAACGCTTGCAGAATTTGGTAGCATGATTTACTTCTTTAAAGCAGGGGTGCAGGTGAATCCAAGACAGGTCTTAAACATTGAAAGAGAAGCAGTGGTAATTGGTATAGTAGGGTACGGGTTTTCTATAGCATTAGGCATTGTGGCTTTCAGGATTGTTGAGTATGTCGCCCCTATGCCGAAGGAACTAGAGCACAGCGTTATGTTTCTACTGATCAATGGGGCTCTCACTTCTTTTGTTGTTTTAAGTGAGTTCCTTCGTGAGATGAATATTCTCAATTCAGAGATTGGACGCTTGGCTTTATCGAGTGCAATGATTACTGATGGATGCGGGTGGTTTATGTATTTTGTTGTATTCAGTATTGCTAGATCCATTCAAATCTTGTCATATAGACCAATTGTGGAATTGGTTATGTCTCTGTTTTATTTCTCCATCGCGTTCTTTTTTTTTAGGCCAATGGTTATATGGATCTCCAAGCGCAATCCAGAAGGAAAACCCTTGACAGAAAGCCAGTTCTTGGCAATCATTTGCATGCTTCTTTTGATTGTATTATCCGCACAAATTGTTGGCCAACAGGCTTTCTTTGGTGCCTATATGTTCGGCTTGATTTTACCAGATGGTCCACCTTTAGGTTCTGTTCTAACAGAAAGACTTGATAGTATTGCTTCTGCTTTGCTTCTTCCTGTCTATTGTGCAATTAGTGGGTTGAAGACAGACGCTTCTACATTAGCAGCATCAGACACACTAAAGATTGAGTTTATCTTAATATCTGGGTATATAGGCAAGTTTATAGGCACCATTTTATCATCACTCTACTATCAGGTTCATATGGGAGATTCTTTTGCACTAGCTCTCATCATGTGCTGCAAAGGCATTTTGGAGCTCTGTCTATACAATGTAATATATAACACCACGGTATGAATTACACAAAACACTTCTCCCCCCTCTTTATGGTTATATAATAATAAAGAGAAATAAATATAATTGCACCAAGATTGGAATGAAGATTAGAGTACTCAACTTATTTCATTCAGCATGGTCACATCAACAATTAAACTTGTGCTATTAACAATATCTTGAATAAGCAAATTATGTCATATTGAAAATTATCCCTTGCAATCTAGTATCTAGACAATTAAGTTAATCTATGTTGCTAACTTGCTTCTATAAATTTATGTATCAACAGGTCACAGCCAAGCAGCCTTTCACCATTCAGATGTTTAATTTGGTGGTTGTAACGGGGCTTATAACTCCAATTGTGCATTATATTTATGATCCTTCAAGGAAATACAGAAGCTACGTTAGAAAAGCAATTATTGATTCCAGGAAGGACCGTGAACTCAGAATACTTGCTTGCATCTATACTGAAGAAAATGTATATCCAATGATCAACCTTCTCCAAGCCTCAAACCCAGTAAATGATAAACCCTTGTCTGTCTTTGTCATCCAACTCATGGAGCTCACAGGCAGGGCAGCCTCCGTCCTTAGAAAAAATCAGATCACAACCAATTCATTTTCAAAGATGACTTCATCTCAACACATAGCTAATGTCTTCAATCAGTTTGAGCAGCTAAATAAAGGGGGTATCACGGTGCAGCACTTCACTGCAATTGCACCATATGCAACCATGCATGAAGACATATGCACCATGGCAATGGACAAGAGAACAAACATTGTAATTGTTCCGTTCCACAGGCAATGGACTGCTGATGGAAACAGTGAGGTTTCTCATCCTTTGATTAGGACAGTAAACCAGAATGTTTTAAAGAGGGTTCCTTGCTCTGTTGGAATTTTAATTGACCGAAGCCGGATGACAGGAAAACTGTTAGTTATCTCTGAGAATTTATACTACAAAATTGCTGTGATCTTCCTAGGTGGTGACGATGACCAAGAGGCACTAGCTTATGGCATGCACATGGTGGAACATGCGCATATAATTCTCACAGTATTATGCATCACATCAGAAAGAGACAATCAAATCATTGACAAGAAGAAACGTGATTGTGGCTTGTTGGAGTATGTAAGGGCCAGTGCAATGAATCGTGGCGACGTGAGTCAAGTGATTTTCAATGAAGAGTTTGTGCAAGATGGGGCAGGAACTACAAAAGTTATCCGAAAGATGGAGAGCAAATTCGATATGGTCATAGTGGGTAGACACCAAAACGCAGGCTCTTCATGTACACTAGGCTTGACAGAATGGAGTGAGCACCCTGAGCTTGGGCCAATCGGGGACTTGCTAGCCACTTCAGATTTTAGATTTTCCGTTTTGGTGGTGCAACAACAATTCTCTAGATATGATTCCTGTGATAATTCGTTTATTAAGTGAACCTCAAGCAAAAATAAGAGTTTCTTTGAAATTTTCTCTGCAAGATTTTTCATATGTTTGTGCTTCTGTGTTTTTTTCAAGAAGTAGGAAATTGTAAAACTAGTTGTGATTTGATAGAATAACCCATAAGCTGAAATGGCGAAATCCTTTGCCATCATCTGAAAACTGACATTTCCTCTACTAATGTGTTTCACAAGGAACTTAATTATATCATATGTTGATTTCAAATTGATGCATTACATCAGCATAATCTTACAATTTAATCTAGAAAACATGCTTTAACAACAAATACTAGAACTTCTATTCTGTAGAATTTGAGCACCTCCAAATGATTAGTAACAACTCCATCATGAGTAGCAGCACGACTGCTAACAAACAATAACTGAGACAAGTAAACAAACGGTTGGCATTAAACTCATTAGTTGTGAATGTTCAAATGAACTGTACATATTAAAGGCGCTACAATGTTTACTCAGACAGAGAAGACTATTGAGCTTTCCAACCATGTTTTCTGTCCATCTCTCTCGCCAACCATGGACAGTTTGAGACTCTTAGTAAGCAAATATTGTTCTTCATATATATAATATTAGATGTAGTTGTTAGAGTAATCTTATGGTTAAGTACTATTTCTAGCTAAGAATATAGGAGAATGAGTATTTGAACTTAAGACCTCAATATTTTTTTAAAGATTTTTGGATAAATTGTGTTATGTATGCTTATATTCAAAATTAAACCTTAAGTTCTTATAATAATAGAAATCGTATAAGTCACAATAACATCCATTATTTAATAACATATTATTATTCACTCCATGCACATGGTGTGGTCAATATGTGAAAAATTATAATAATCTTCTTACAATATTTTTTGTGATTAGTATTTATTTCTTCTTCTACTTATTTATAAAGATGCACCTTATTCTTCCTTACCATTTTCCAATAAAAAGGAAAAAAAAATAAAATTGTTCCTTATCATTATGTCATTATTTTCTTTTTCCTTCAACATTATAAAATTCTTTTTATTGTGAGATTTTTTTTTTAAATTTTGTTTTTTCGCTAAGTTGTTTATTGTGAAATGATAGAAATGGCTGTCATGTCATCTGAGCTTCATATTAACCAAGAAGTCCAAAATTAGGTGATCTTGTAAACTAGGTAGATTTATTTGAGTCCACTATTCTTAATTGGTTGGCCAATTTTAACACATAACAATGACCTCAATCATCATTTTGTAGCCATCAAAGTTGTAAGTCCATTGTCCATCCATTTTCCAAAGTTTCCTCTTTCTCTCTCTGTGTGTTTCCTGTTTCCATCTTTCATGTAGGTTTTGGTTCTCTTTTTGCAATGGCAAATACACTACGGAGTTCCTCAGGACTTGTTGGCGATGTGTGGCTAGTATGTGAATATGTTCAACCACCAACACACAGAAGCATTTTCTTTGGAGATGATCCTCTCAGCTCCACAACAGCCGTCTTGGCGCTTCAAATTTTTATAATTTTCATCGTCACTAGATTAACTCATCTCCTATTAAGGCCTCTCCGTCAAACCACGATCATTGCACAGATTGTGGTAAGATACATTTCATAATTAATACTTACACTTCCTTCAACTGCTTCAAAGGAATACATGTTTATTATTTGATGATGAAATTAATTAATGTAGTATCTTTAATTCCTTTTTCATTTTTCATCAGGCTGGTATCATAATGGGTCCCTTATTTCTAGGTCAACTACACAAGGCATATTATGAAAAGTTATTCCCAGCTTCAGGCAAATTGGTTCTAACAGTCTTTGCAGAATTTGGAATCATTATTCATTTCTTCAAAATAGGAGTACAGGTGGATCCAAAACAAGTACTGGAAATAAGGAGAAAGGCACAGTTAATTGGTTTGACAGGTTACATGCTTGCTTTAGCATTTGGCATTGCAGCCTTCAACATTGTTCAATATTTCTCCAATCTGCAGACTGAACTAGAAAATGGAATGGCATCCATTGTAGTCCTGAATTCTCTGTCTTCATGTGTTGTCATCGGCAGCTTTCTTAAAGAACTCAACATTCTAAATTCGGAGATAGGACGCTTGGCTTTATGCACCTCCATGATTAGTGATGCAAGTGCCTGGGTGTTAGTATTTATCATAGTTAATGTCGGTAGAGCTGTGGAATTCTCTTCATATAAACCAGTGATGGAAGTTATATCAATTATCTTCTATTTTATTTCCATGTTCTTATTATTTAGGCCATTAGCGATAAAGATAGCTAATCTCACTCCAGAAGGAAAACCCATGGCAAAAAGTCATTTTTTGTCAATCATTTGTATACTTCTTATTGTGGCACTTGTTGGACAGTATGTAGGCCAGACACCCTCTTTTGCTGCTTTCATCTTTGGCTTGTCCTTGCCTGATGGACCGCCTTTAGGCTCAGTGCTAGCGCAAAGAATCGATACTATTAGTTCTGCTATCCTTGTTCCAGTTTATTGCACTATTAGTGGGTTTAAGTCAAATATTATTTCTTCATTAGACAAACCAGAATCAGCATGTATAGAGCTTGTCATCCTTGCAGGCTACTTGGGCAAGTTCACAGGCATTATCTTGCCATCTCTCTACTATGAGATGAGTTACTTGGATGCTTTTGCTCTGGCTCTCATCATGAGTTGCAAAGGCATTGTAGACCTCTCCATGCTCAATATGCTAAGTGATGCCAGGGTATAAACATTTCCCATATTTTACTATTAACACAAGTGAATATATCATATACTGATTTGCATCTATTATATGTATATGGGCAGGTCATAAACAACCAAATTTACACCCTTGTGATATTCACAATAGTGATTATGACTGGACTTGCGACCCCAACTGTGGCTTACATATATGATCCTTCAAGGAGATATGCAGCCAATATGAGAAGAACAATTGTGGACTCTGAGGAAGATCTTGATCTTAGAATACTAGTTTGTATCCATAACGAAGATAACGCGTATTCGATCATCAATTTTCTTCAAGCCTCAAACCCCAAAAGAAGTACACCATTTTGCATCTTTGTACTCCACCTAATGGAGCTCTCTGGAAGAGCAACCTCCATCCTCAAGTCAAACACAGATCTTAAAAGGTCATCATCTAGGGGAATCTGCTCAGAACACATAGTCAATGCCTTCAATCAATTGGAGCAGCGTAATAGAGGGTCTGTCTTAGTGGAACATTTCACTGTGATTGCGCCATATATGAGCATCCATGGTGACATATGCTCGGTTGCTTTAGACAAGAAAGCATGCATTATAATTGTTCCATTTCACCAGAAATGGGCCATTGATGGAGTAATTGATGCTTCTTCTTCTTCAATTAGGACACTAAACCAAAATGTTCTAAACAAGGCACCCTGCTCTGTTGGAATTCTAATTGATAGAAGCGGGATAAAAGGAAAAAGCTCAGTTTTCTCTGATGATTCACTCTATTATATTGCTGTGCTCTTTCTAGGTGGTCCTGATGACCAAGAGGCACTAGCTTACAGCATGCACATGGCTGGCCACCCAAATGTAAGTCTTACAGTGTTTTGTTTAAGATCAGAAAGGCACAACAAACACAGGAATGAAGAGGATCTCGAGAGCAATTTTATGGAAGATATATTCGCTAGAACAAGACATAACAGCAGAGTTATATACAAGGAGGAGACTGTCAAAGATGGTGCAGGAACAACTCATATTATTAAGAAGATGGAAGGCAATTTTGATTTGGTTATAGTGGGTAGAACACATAAAAAAGAGAGTCCACTTACTCTTGGCTTTACAGAATGGAGTGAGTGCCCAGAGCTTGGGCTAATAGGGGATATGCTAGCAACTTCTGATTTTACATTTTCAGTTTTGGTGGTACAGCAGCAAATGTATAGTTCCTAGAAAACTTGATATTCATTGAATCTGAAATAAAAAATTTAGATTTCCCATTACATTATTGTTGGAAGACCTTTTGTTCCTTTTATTTCTCTCACAATCAGTCTTCCTCACTTTATTCAATCCCTATGAAGATATTATTATATACAAAGAGTCATTGCTCAAAAGACAAAAGAAGATAACTTAACAAACAAGTTTACATGGCAAAATATAAGAGAAATTTGATCTATGTTTTCCCAGTTCAGCAGAACAGTAGCCATGTCAATAAAAAATGAATCACATATGCCAACTCTATCAAATAAATCAAAACACCATGTCAACAAATTGAAGACTTGCATATTTACAATCGAAGTTAAGGGGACTAAATTAAGTCATGTTAAAAAATTGAGAGGACTACAAGTGTAGTTAACATGATTCATATTTTCTCATAAGTACAACGGAAAAAAAATATCTTAAATGTAATAAATTTATATAGATAAGGAGGAAAGATCCAGAGGAATTTTCTTTGGATTTAACCCATTTCATTTTACATTTACAGTGCTTATTCTACAAATCTCCTTAGCCACCATGCTCACCACATCCTTACAGATGCTACTTACACCAATTGGGGAGAGTAGCTTCATTCTCCAGATGTTGGTGAGCTTCTCTGTTGCTGTTTTCTTTTCTTTCTTGTTTTTGTTCATTCTTCTTTCACCTCACAAACTCAAAACCTGATTCTACAGCACTTCCAAAAAATTATTACATTATGGTTGCAGTTGCATTGATGATTGAGCAGGGATTGCATTAATTAGAACAAAAAATTGTAAAATGCTATTGATGTGGACAAACACAATTCCAAAGGACTTTTTTCTTTTTTCCTATAGATAAATAGACTCAGATTTACTAGCTGGGGATATAAGAAATAAGAATTTGAACCTAGACCTTAAACCTTTTTGAGAGAACTTGAAGCAATTGTGCTGTGCGTCCTTATATTATTTCAAACAATGGTTAATATAAGTTAAATGCAGACCTTCATGAGATTAAAAAAATTAAAAAAAAACTTCTGTACCATTAAGAGTACTTTGTAAAATAAATATTTCAAGTAGACATGTTTTCTTTCATCAACTCTACTTTACATCAAGATCTTATATATATATATATGTGTGTGTGTGTGGGCGTGTTCAAAAATGTGAGATATTAGCTATAAGTAAAATAATTAATTAATTGATTTATAATTTGATATTTACACCAGGTGTTTGCATAAAATCCAACTAAGAAGGATGCTCAAAACATGTAAGAACTTTCCTATATTGGTAACCATATTTAGCTTCTTCATAGTCCATAGACCTTTGTCTTTTTGTAGCATTTTCTTTGGGGATGTTATTGATGCAAGAACACAGCTGAATTATTTTGGTGTTTGAATGTGTTCAGACTGGTATAGTACTGGGACCTTAAGTTTTTGGGAAAATTGGGCCACTCACTGCTATCTTTTTCCCACCGCGCGAAAACTTACTATTTAAGTGAAACTATTGCCTTGTTTGGGTGCATGGTGTTCTTGTTCTTGGTTGCAGTTAAGATGGATCCAACTGTGTTAATGAGAATAGACAAAAGGACTTGGGCCATTGGTGTATGTTCTTTTGTAGTTCCCCTGCTATTTAACACAATTCTTGCTGTTATTCTCCGGAAAACGATCCCCATGGAACACAATCTAAATAAGTCACTACTTCATATCACATGTTTCTTATCAATTAGTTCCTTCAATGTCATTACTTGCCATTTAGCAGATTTAAAGCTCCTCAATTCAAATGGTCGATTAGCAGTCAATTCGTCTATGGTCAGTGGAACAATCTCTTTCTTCTTGATGATTGCCTTATTCAATGAGAAGAAAAATAATCTAACAATAAAAAAAATTGACTATGTGGATGATCTTGTCTTTGCTTACTATGGTGCCTCTCGTTGTATGCATATTTCGGCCTATCATGCATTGGATGTTTCACCAAACACCCAAAGGGAAACCAATCAAAGAATCATATGTGCTATCCATTTTTGTCATGCTGTTGTATTCTTCACTGCCTAGTGAGGTTTTTGGGCAGAACTACATGACGGGGCCTATCATTCTAGGCTTGGCATTGGTCGAAAAGCTTGGTACCTTTGTCACATCGATGTTGTTGCCATTGTACTTTGTCTTCATTGGTGCCAGTTTGCAGTTTTCTATAATACGTATCAGTAACTTTGTAGTTGTGGAGCTTTTGGCTTTATGTAGCATTTGTGGAAAAGTTTTAGGAAGCATGATGCCTTTGCTTTACTGCAAAATGCCGCTGATATGCCCTCTCCTTGGGTCTCCTCATGAGTGCCCAAGGCATCACTGATATCCTATATATACAGGCTTCCTTTCGTCTCCATGTAAGAATACTCTCTTCATTACACTTGATTTTTCTAGCATGCCAATTGATTGCAATGACTACCACCCAAGGTGGTGGCTTAGTGGTGAAGGCTGAGGAGGAACTCATTTGACATTTATTGGGTTCTGGGTTCCAATTATTTGCCCTACTGAGAATTTCCTGTTCTTCTCCACTATTGCTTGGTTAATTCCCAGCCGTAGTTATCTTGTGTTTAAAGAAGCAGGGAACTAAGATACCATCAAACGAGCTCACCCTTTTTTTAGCAAGAAAAAGTAAGTTTATTGCAATGACTTTAGCTGCATATGTTTGGCTCCCTTTATTCTGTCTTATATGAATGACTTGAATTCCTATGAATATAATTTGCAGATTATTGATGAGCAATCATAGGGTATCATGGTTTTATGCACAGTTTTATTTACAGGAGCTGTCATACCCATAGTGAAAATCCTCTATGACCCATCTAAGAGATACTTGTCCATGAATAGGAGGAACATTGACATGCCTCACCAAATCAACTTCGTCTACTGGCTTGCATCCACCATCAAGAAAGTACTTGTGCCATCATCAATCTTCTAGACATGTCCAATCCAACACACCAAAGTCCCATTGGCTTTTAAGTCGTGCATCTCATGCTAGCTAGAAGACAGATCTGTCCCACTTCTTATAGCACATCATCCCAGCAAAAGAAACGTATTCAGATTATATGAGCAGCATAACAAAGCAAAGTGATGATAAGCCCCTTCACAATGCATGATGAGATATGTTCATTAGCTGCAGATAATAGAGAATCCCATGGTGATTATGCCTTTTCACAAACAGTGGACACTGAATGGAGCTTCAGAATCAGCTCCCATTAGAGCTTTGAACCACCATGTTCTCAGAACTGCACCTTGCTCAGTTGGGGTCCTGGTTGAACGTGGTACCTTGAGTAACACCAACACATTCACAAGCATAACCTATTACAGTGTTGGAATGATCTTTATAGAAGGGGCAGATGACCGTGAAGCCTTAGCATATGCAATGCGCATGGCTGAACATGATCAAACGTCACGTTTCCAGAGAGGAAATCGCGAGGGATAGCATGGAAATGACCAATGTTATACGGTCATTAGATAGTGGCTTTGATTTGCTTGTGATGGGTAGATGCCATGCAAATGAGACACCATTGTTCACAGGACTTAATAAATGGAATGAGTTTCCAGAACTTGGCTTCCTTGGAGATATGTTACTGTCTGCAGATTCTAATTATGATGCATCTGTGTTGGTGGTCCAGCAACAGAGATTATTAGGTGGTAATCTTTATTTACCTGTATATCATAGTGTCAAAGATATGATGGAAGAACCCTTTTCAATTGTGGAAGTACCCCGTGATGCCTTCAAGTCCAAGGTGTGGTCAACTCTTTAGTCCTATGGCAGATTAAAAGCTTAGCACTTAGTGTTAGATTATGGTTTAGGACTTACTTGATTACAATTAGTTAACTTGCTTAGAGACTGTATATTAATTTTTATAGTCTCTTGACTTGTAAATTGTATTGCAAATAAAATTGTGAATAACTCAAATGACAGAGATTAAGGTTAAATTAACTTTATTTTGATGTGTTTCTGTCTGAATTTCGCATAGATTTTGGAGGGTTTGATGTCTTGATGATGAAGTAATCAAAATGAAGGAACAATGACCCTTTTAATCGAATTGGTTTTAATATTGGCTACTCCAATTGAATTCATAAGCAGACCAAAACAGTGCAAAAGAGTTTGAACTTGAACACTACCAACCACAAAGCAGGCAAAAGGGAAGAGTGTAAGTCAGTTATTTATTTATATATTAATTTATTATCATTATTATTATTTTGCTGAAAGAATGTAAGACAATATTTAGAGTGATGAAAAATTATGACAGTTGATAAAATGGGTGGAATTCATAAAAATATCTTTTGGTATAGAAGATACTCTATTGGATTATTTTATTTTAATGTAAACTATGTTTCTAAATATAAGAAATTTCTGTAACCAAACAAAAATTATAAAAAAAAATTATCAATTGGATTAGGTACTTAAAAATGTTTGATTTATCTAAAATTTGACATGTATATATATGATCAACACCACAATATTTTATTATTCAATATAGGGTGAGATTTATAAAATTTATATTTTATAAGAAATTATTTAAATGGTGTAAGTGTTTAAGTTGTGCACCCAATGTCAATTAATAAATCCCCATCCTAATAGAACATATTGTATAAAAAGCTATTTAAACAATGGCTCAAGCATATGTACATATCTTTTAAAGACTAAAGTAAGTTGGAGAGGTTATCAAGACCTAAAATCAAACATCTTTTGAGAAAGAGTGACAAGTGGAGGTGAATCACGTATTGAGAGAAGCTAATCAAGGTGCAGACTTTATAGCAAAAAAAATGTTGGTCTTTTTATAAATAACCCCTCGTAGAGGTATTGATAATTTTGCTTATAAATAAGATGATTGTTGTTTTTCCTAAACTGTTTATAACTCTTTGTAACAAAAAAAAAAAAAACTATGATATGCTTCCTCTTTAGTGACATGGTTGTTATTAATAGCATTATTAATGACTTAATGTTTACTTTTTTTCTAAAGAAAGACTCCTAAAATATAATGTAATATATATATATATATATATATATATATATTATAATATAAATATTATGACAAAAAAATATTAAGCCTATATTGCGTCTTGACTTGATGTTTCACGACAAAATAGTACAGATAATTATGAGGACAACAATTGAGTTTAGCAAAGTAGGAGTACTCATGGTACGGATAAAATGTGTGCGCACATGTTCTTTGTCATCCACCAGTCACCAACGCTTACTTGACAACTATTTTTGTACTTTGGATTGGAGCGTGTGATAAAAGAATGCTGCTTTATCTTCATTTAAATTTTAGAAAGTAAATTGCCCAAACACTATTGTTAATTGGTTACTAAACTATATTTAGTGACTTATAGAAAACACAAGTTCACTTCAGGCCATATGCACTCAAATTGAGCAATTGGTATAATTGTTTGCAATATATATATATATATATAGTATTTTTAACTATGACTTTAAATTATAACAATAAACTCATAAGTTATGAGAATGACCAAAAGAAAAGTAATATTTTTTTGAGGCAATTATTTTGAATTTTAGTACTTGAGAGAAGACCAATAAATTCTAAATGTAAATGTTTTTAAGAAAGTGTTTGTTACATAAGGGGATTAAAATATTGTTTTCGTTTTTAATTTTTGTGCACATTCTAAGTTTAGTTTCTAACTATAAAGTGTTTTCAAAAAGGTTTCTCACTTACTATTTTCGCTTTATTTAAATCCTTCCGTTAAGATGCCGTTTAGCACACTAACAAAAGTGCTAACATGTCCGATGACATGGTAGCAAATGTCAACTAAAACCCCAAAAGCATATGTTTTGGTCTCTGACTTTTGTGCACATTCTCAGTTTAATCACTGAGTACAAGCCATTTTTAAAAAAGGTCCATAATCTATCATTTTCACTTCATTTAAATTATTCTGTCAGAATGCCGCTTAACACATTAACGAAAGTGCTAATAGAGGATCGGAATTTTCACTCCACTACAATACAATCTCTATTTTTTTGTTTGTTTAAGAAGCTTATGCTATAACTATTGTAGTAGAGTAAAAATTTTGATCCTTTGTTACCTATTATATTTTTTTTTCTTGAGAATGAAAACAATTTACTTTTTTCGAATGCATTGTTGATACAAATGACACTCTAGTATTTTGCTTGTTCCATTTCCTTTAATGACAAAATATATTTGTTAGAAACAATTGTTTACACAATTAATGCCCTATTAGATGCAAGCTATGAAACCAAGCTCCAAGATTTTAAATCAACTAAGTCCAAATGATGTGGTTGGGTTATTTAGGATCTTAGTTAGCATTTTAAGCTGTTATGTCATTTTTTAACTAGACACATAAACACTTTTGTTAGTATACTAAGCGACATCTTGATAGAAGAATTTAAATGAAACGAAAATGATAGGTGATAGACCTTTTTGAGAATGCATTGTAGTCGGGGACTAAACTGAAAATATACACAAAAGTCAATGACGAAAATAGTATTTTAGTCTTACACAAGGTAAAGTAACTAAGATACTTGTTGAGACTATGTGATTATTCTATTTATATATGTGGTTATTCTGTTTATATTTGAACATGACATAATCATATACTAAATAAAATAACCACATATATAAATATAATAATTACATAACACAAAAAAATATTTTAATAATTTTATCCAAAGTGATGGATACCTCTTTAAAAAATATTTTTTAAAAAATTTATTGGTCCATATATATATTTGAACAAGTAAAGTTATGTCTTGGTCCGAGTGGGGATAACATTTATCTTCTGCATGTCCATGGAGTTTTGAAAAATCCAAACATCTCATAAATAGATAGAGGTAGGAATGTATCGAACGAACTGTACTCCTTTGTATACGTCAAGAGTCCATTGATGAGAAGAGGCTGGAAAAGCTTGAACCCAATTCTTACGGTGATTAATATAAGCGCAATTGAAATTCCTGGGGAATAGAATCCAAATTTAAATTTAAAACTTTTAACCTCTCATCACAAAATCATATTTAGTAACTTGTATATATAAAAATTAATACTTAGTAACCTCTCATTACTAAATTATATTTAGTATAAAAAAAAAATTTATCTTTAAAATTGCTTATAAGAAAATATGTTTAGTTTTTTTTTTTTATTATTTGATTGTTGTCAATTGAAAAGTATTGTGAATAATGTGTTATTCATGGTTGGCTATGGAGGGGCAAAGTTCTTCGGGTTAAAGGAAAAAAAAGAGTGGAGGTGAGAAGATGAAATGACAAGTCCTTAATGAGATTCCCATGAAAATGTCTTATAAAGTCTCTGATCAATCCAACGGACAAATGATGTGAGGTTAGATTCGCACAAATTCATTTCACTCCCATCAAAATGTTGAGGCATCATACCAAACTTATTAAAGTGCAAACTTATGAAGCACATTTTAGTCACGGATAGAATTTCCTTTTGAACATCACTTTTAACAATCACATAAAAAGAAATTTTTCAATGGATATTGTTGAGAAGTCAAATATTAAATGGAAGAGTAGTTGTAAAAATAATATGGATTTATAATTACCATTAAATAAATAAATATTTTATTATTATTTTGTTTTATTTAATAACAATATTTAAAGAGTAAAATGTCATTTTAATCTTTGAAAGATGCACTCAAAATCACTTAAATCCTTAAAAGATTTTTTTTTTTTATATCACTTGAGTTCTTTAATGTTTATTCAATGAATCACTTAGGTCCAATGTTATGTTTCTATTTAGAAAACTTAACAAATTTGTACATGTAGACTGTTAAGTGTCGCTTGAATAGTTAAGTAAATAATTTTTTTTTGACAAACTTGTTGTCAGAATGAAGAATATTTATAATTTTTTGTTACAATTCTAGATTCAAACACAAAACTCACAAATTCTAAGAATAACCTTAGTACCATTCAACAACAAGTGGTAAGGACTTTATATTTATCTAATGGTGATTATAAATACACCTCGGTTTCATAACAAGTTTGTCAAAACAAAATCTAACTATCTAATATTTTCCATATTTAAATTATAGTAATATTTAAAAAAATAATTTCTTACTAAATAACGTGACTATTCTAATCTTCTCCTAAATATAGTTTTTCTTTTTTTAAAAAAATAAAATAAAATGTAAATTATCTTTATAACAAAGTTTAGTGAAGCCCATTTTTTGTAAGGCATTTGATTTAGTAGCCACCAATAATTTTTTTTTGTGTGGTTGTTCTTTGATTCAGCCATCAATAATTAGAGCAATAATTCCTGCACATTCTTTTAAATTTATATGGAATAGAAGAACCAGAAAAACAAAAATTCATAAAAACGCTTTTGCAACCCCAAAAATGATATTGCTCCTTGCAAACACAATGTGAATGAGTGCCAAACATGCCAAGAGACTTAATAATTAGTGGAATCATACATCACTTTTCAAACTTTAAAACATAATCACACTATTCTTAGTCTTCATCAAGTTTCAAAACCTTAAAAAGTTTCTTGTTATCATGTTAACTAATATAAATAAATTGAGAACTTTGAGTCCAATCTCCAATCAATCTCCATAGATATGAGTAGTGAGATTGTAACAGGCCACCCACAATGACTGGATGTCTCCATTCTCACAGATTCAACCAAGTTCTCCTCCGGGAACTTAGCGTCTTGATCTGCTTTGTCCTAACCAATGCCGATTACCGCGCAAGGCTAAATGCTACTTATTTCCTTGGGATCTCCCTCCCTATTCCTACCTCTTAATCAATTATAGCTCTATTTCAAATGCATTATCAATTCACAAACTTTACATCAAATTCAATTGATACACACTTTAATATTTGAGCATTGGGCATTTTATCGTAGAGATCTGATGCTCAAATTTTACTAGGATTTACTAACCAGTATGTGGTCAAATAGTATTAAGGTCTTCTTTAAAGCTTGTGGATTTTCTGTGTTTGAATATAAAATTGTAGCTAAACCAAAAAAAAAAAAAAGTTTAATTAGAACCAAATAGGAGAGAATATACTAAACCTCTTGTGTAACTTTTAGCGACTAAATAAGAAAGATTCAGGTAGCCACTTATATAAACTTCCTTCAGTTAAACTTAAATGAAATCAACCTATACAAGTGTGCAAGTGGTGAGTGTAAGAGGTGTACATGATAGATGTTTTCTTTTTGCTATCTCTAATTACCAGCTAATTAGTGTCAAGCTTAAGACAAATTACCAATTAATGTCCTACCTTTTAATCAAATCGATGAATCTTTGCCTTGTAAGAAGGGCATCCAATCAATCTTAGTTTGTGGTTTAAACAATTTGATTAGATTGTGTTTTTTACTTTGTAGTTCACCAAAACAAATGTTCATTGATCTAGGATCTATAGAGGAGTGAAAGCAAAGAAGGTGTAGGGTGGAAACAAATTAAGAGAGTAGCATATAATATATAGATGAGTTGGAGTTTGAGAAAGGGATGTGGAAGGAATTGTCTAATATTAGTATGGGAGAGATGAGAGGGAATCCATGTGATGAACTGAGTAATACGAAAACAAGTTAATTTAGGAAGATATGCCAGCTTGTGTTGCATTTGTTTTTATTAGTGTTGCGTGGAGATGTCGCTATTTGAGTTGTATGACAAGAAGATAAGCTAACCATTTCTTTATTTCAAATCAGGGGCATGGAGCCGTATTCCTCCTTCATACACCTACCTAGCCCCCACCATTTTTCCCTATCCTCTTTCTAATGTTCTTTCTAGTCATCATTTTTTTTTTCTTCCCAAGTCAATTGTTTCTATCTAGAATAGTAACTAGAAGCAGTTTACTTGTTTTACTTGAGAAGCTTTTTTGGACAAAAAATCGGAACTTAAATATATAATGATTCTTTCAACTTTTTCTTCTTACTTAATATATATTGTATTGCAAATTTGTATATATTTACATCTGCATGTGAATGCTGATATTAGACAATAAATGTAAAATAAAGACAAAATTAAGAGATCTAAAGCCCACAACGCTATATTTTAGGGTATTAAGGAACTCTCCAACCTTATGCTTTGTTTAGGAAAATATTTTGGAGGAAATGAAAATGGAAAATAGAAATAATTTTCTCAATGAAAATGAGAAAAAAGTTATAGAACATGTCCACTTGTAACAATCTTTAATGAGTTGATGTTATAATTATAAAATTTAAAATGCTCTGAGCTTAGTTTTTTTAGTTTTCTCATAATTTTCACTCCATTTTTTTTTTTTTTGGTTTATACTCAGAATATTCCCACATCCTTTGAACTTTTCACCCAATTTTAAAGTAATTGATTATGGTAGATTGAAATCCGATATTCTCTCAATTTTCATTCTTCTCATATTCTTATTTAGCTTCCTAAAAAGAAGTAATATAGCTTCCATCCATAAATTCATTCCTCCTAAATTATTCCCTCAATTTTCAAGCATTGCAAATGGATACATGATGAATTGTGGACTTGAGCTTTGACATTAGATACTAATATGATTTGCAATGTAGAACACAAAGAAAATAAAGTCCAAAAGTGTTATCAAGTAATTAAATACTTTGAAATTGTAATATAGCCAGCTAGTTGCACCAACCTAGCTTGAATTGACTCAACAATTTTAGAATTAAAAGAATAAAGGTTGGGAGATGGGAAGCGTAGACTCACAATCATTAACTTTAGTTAGGACATAATCTATATTTTTTCTTAGCAATTTAAAAAGGTTGTTACCCGAAATTCCCTCCCATTATTGCCTTAGAAAGTTCTTGTGTGGTTAAGTTTTATTTTGCTTCTTCACATCAACAATATGTGCACTCTTTTTCTCTTTTTTATTTTATTTTATTAATATTACCAATATTTCTATTTTACCAAATTGAGCGTAAAATTAATTTCGTTCGAGGATTAAAATAATTACAATTTTTTTTTTTTTTAACAATGCTCTCACCGAACATTATTTGTACTTTGTTCCAATACTTACTACTAAAAGTGGCACAACAATCTACCCAACTAACATATTGGTTGCTTATTTAAATAATAACGTCAACTCAACCCCTTTGTATTTTTGCCCCTATAATAGATTCCTTGAGTACACTTACGTGCCTAACATGCATGTTTCAATTAAATATCCACTTGGCTTAATCATTGAAATATGGATCCAACATTCAAAACTATGTTATCATAATTAAATTCAAAATGGATGATTAATTGGATTGTGGTTTAGATCAACTGCGCATTAGGACAAGTAATTTTAGTGCACAAAATTATTAATACCCATTTTTCTTCAACATCATAATATGAGTTAGAGAATGAAAAGGAACATATTTACATGGAATATTGAGGTTGTAACTTGTAAATAAATTTTGATTGGCACAAACTTTAATCCTTTTCTTTGTTTTTTTTCACCTTATTCCTTGAAGAGCAAACATATTATAACTTGATGAACTCTGCAATCGTAAACAGAAGCCACAGAAATAAAATGAAAATCGGATGCATAGAAACATAAGGTAATCTTTTTATCCACAAAATCAAAAACAAAACTCACATACATTTAAAAAGAAAAAAGAAAAAAAAAAGGGTGTTGTTTCTCTGTTTTAATAATTGAACCACTTTGGGTTCCCCTTCCCCTACCGAGATTGCCAGATTCCGGCACCGGCAACCCGAAGAGACATAAAACTACAAGTCTTCTGAGATGCTCTCTAAATGAGGCCGCCATACTCCGACCCTCCCGGTCCGGCGATCTCGCCGTGACGATTTCTTCTCAGAGACTAGACGATCATTAACATTAAGATAACCACCATCACATTTTGATGAGAAATCAGCATCACACTTGGTTCTCTTAGAAGATGATTTCTTTTTAAGATCACTATCTTTCCCATATCTTTTCTTCTCCCGCAACGATGCCGCTGGGATCAAGAAGTATATGCTTCCTCTCTTGAGCTCAGTCTCCGGAGAGAGTATCAAAATCCGGCGAACAACTCCTTGAGAGCTTGGTTTGCTAAGAATATGATTTGGGTTTGCCTTCAAGACCTCACCAGCTGTGATTGGACCTGTAATTTCCTCTACATAGCCATTCAAATGGACTATTCGTATCAAGTCTAGAGCTCCACAAGGAAGAACACAAGCCAAACAGCACCTTAAGCTATTACCCATTACTGATTTATGCAGAAGAAACTGATCTGGGTTGAAGCTAAGTGAGAGAGTTAGAAGCTTCTCTCTGTTTTTGGCTGAATTTTGAATCTTGGGAATATGTGAACAGGGGAAGGGTTTGAGGGTGTGTTGTGTATATATAGGAATAGGAATATGAATAGCCGTACTCATAAGAACAAACAAGGGTGATATTATTAATATTATTACTTATAAAATAAATAAATAATGGTGATAATTATATGGGAGTGGATTTGAATTGACGAAACTGTCCTATCAGAAGAGTGGGTTTGGATTCTCTCATTCTCACATGGTGGTGGGGTTTCCTTCTTTATGTCAGTAACTTGAAGCCGCCTTGTGTTTTGCTTTTGAAACTATTGTCATTTGTGACTGTTTATAGTCGTAGACATTGCCAAGTTGGTTTTGGGTTTTTTTAGGCTTAATTATAATTTTGGTCCCCTATTTTAACCACTTAACCGTTTTGGTCTTCATTCTTTAAAAATAAATTATTGAGTCCCTCTATATTCATAAAATGTACAAGTTTAGTCAATTTATCTTTAAGTCAAAATTCTTAGGTTTATTTCAAGGTGTAAAGTTTTTTGATNCAAGTTTAGTCCATTTATCTTTAAGTCAAAATTCTTAGGTTTATTTCAAGGTGTAAAGTTCTTTGATTCATAATCCCACCGTTCAGATTGAAGAGCTACGTCTTGTGAATCTTTCCATTAAATTTCAGCTCGATCTAATGGTGAATAAGCTTAAATTTTTGGTTAGATGAAAATTTATGGTTTTGGTATTTTGTGTTGAGTTTCACCGTTAGATCGAGCTCAAATTTAGTAAGGAGGTTCACAAGATGTAACATTTCAATCTAAACAGTGAGATTATGAATCAGAGAACTTTATACCTTGAAATAAACTTAAGAATTTTGACTTAAAGATAAATGGGCTAAACTTATACATTTTATGAATATAGAGGGACTTAATAGTTCATTTTTAAAGAAAGGGGACCAAAACGTTCAAGTGATTAAAATAGGGGGACCAAAATTGTAATTAAGCATTTTTTCTATTCTTACTCTTTTTCCTTGTTGCTTATCCTGTGTCTTTTTTTTTTTTTTTTTTTTTNGAGTACATTATCACTTTATTTAATTGAGTGTAAGATTAATTTCGTTGAAGAGTTAGAGTAATTACTATTTCATATCTCCTAACAATACTCTCATTAAACCTCAAACCTTTAACTACAGCTAAGGGTGCACGCCCAAAGTTTAATTTGCTACCGGTTAAACCAAATGTTTGTTGGTGTCTGTCCTTTGTCTTTGATCATAGCTATTTAAGGAAATTAAAGTACATATGATTGCAACAAATAGTTGATTCAATTAGTGAGATTGAGTAATGCAAAATTCTTTGATTCAAATCTTATTAGTAATTTTTTTTAATTAGCAGTAATTCACTAATTATATAGTGCATTGCTTTGGCTGGAGCAACTTATCCACTTTTTAAATTATTATTTTTTGAAAAAAAAAAAAGAAACCCCATATGATTAATGTGGGTTTAGTATTAAAACTATAATGATTGCTATTGTAAATCTTGCCAAGTTGGTTAAGAATTTTGCTGTTTAAATCCTTTTTCATTTTTTTCTTCTCCTTTTCTCTCGTTTGCTTTTTAAGGAATACCCATATGATTAATGTGCTTTTAATGTGAGACAGGAAGTCAAATAATGTATGCGTGAAGAAATAACCAAGAAATGATCAGTCTGAGACTATGATTAGAGTAAGCAAAACATTATATACTTGAAAAGAAAACATCCACTGCATTGACATTGTAAAGTCCCTGCATTTAAATGACTTACGTAAATAGTTATAGGATTAACTTTTGGTAATTATAAGTAATCAGCAAGTTACTTTACTTTTACTGTACTTGTCATATAAACAATACCAAATTAAATCAAATGAAATATTGAAGCTTCAATCTTTTTTATTATAATGTTATGTTCTGTATGTTATATTATTATTTTATTATAATGTAGACAGAATTGCACTTTGACCGGATTATTATACTTCTACAATTTTTTNAATGTAGACAGAATTGCACTTTGACCGGATTATTATACTTATACAATTTTTTTTTTACATATTTATCATATTTTTAAACTTATTTATCTTAATATTATATTTTTAAAAAATTAAAAAAAAATAAAGTCAAAATGAGTGGGTCCCACCGGACACGCCAATGGGCCCATGACATGTCCATGTGAGACACGTCAATAAGCCCACAGCGTGTTCTCTTGTTGCCTTTTAAGAATAATTAAAAAAAAAAAACAAAAAGCTACAATGTCCGAAAATCATGAAAAAGTCAATGTAAAAGCTAAAACATGAGAGAAAATGTTTATGAGGGACATGCCGTGACTCCTTTAGCGTGTCCCACGTGAACACGCCGTGGGGCCACTAGCGTGTCTAGTGGGTCTCACAGGCCAATTTTTTATTTTTTTTAAAAAATAATATTAAGATAAATAAATTTTAAATATATGATAAATATATAAAAAAAAATTATAAAAATATAATAATCCGATCAAAGTGCCGAATTATTAAAAACAAAAGAAACAAAACACCATTTCCTATAAGTTGAGACCTTGGTTGATTGAGATTTTAATTATGTAGATCCAGAACCTGCCATGGGAACTAGTGTGCTGGTAATATATAAATATTGGCATCTGACTAAGAAATCAGTTAGAAACACATTCACCGATAGAAAATTACATTATCAATATTAACTTTAATTAACTATAAATGGTAGTGTCTATAGAAAGCTATTTTAATAGTTACGTAATGTGAATTTTAATTTAAAAGTTTTAGACTCAAATTCAAGGATAAGAGATGTGAGTTATTTATAAATAGGGGGTAAATTAAGTTTGTCATTATATATTAAAAGATACAATTAGCTAACAGATGCAAGTTTGAGTTATAATTAAGTTGTTAGAATATAATGAACAATGATCTAAATTATAATTACATCTCTCTTAAGTATGTTTATTTAGTTTTATTATATAGCACTTATCTTTTTAACATAATTATTGTCAAAAATGGAAAATAATTAATGCGTATCAAAAGAGTGTATTACTTGCTTAGCCAACGATACCATATATTTAAGAAGTTGTCATATTTCATTCTTTCACTCTACTAATTTTGCACGGTTAATAAAAAGATTTTTATATACATGTATGGCTTTTGTTACGGTGTAAAGTGCCTTTACTTTTTTATTTTTTCTTACATCTCTTATATTTTAGTTAAGTTAAAATGTAAAAACGCATGGTACACAAATTTACTTGTTTTTAATTTTTTTTTTTACAGAACCTTTTACTTTTAGTTTAAAAATGTAAAAATGCTTCCACTCTTCCGTACTGAAGAAAGACTTTATATATAAGTTAGTGACTTAAATATTACACTTTAACAATAAAATTACATATTTATCACACTTTTTAATTTAATTACTTAAATATTATAATTTTTAAAAATTAAAAAAAAAAAGCTTTTTGAATATGTGAAGACTACTAGACATGCCATATCTACATAAGACATGCCAATAGCCATTTGACATGTATCTTCATAGTCAAATTTATTATTTTCTAATTTTGACTAACTTGAGACACGCCAATAGCTTTTCCTTTTTTTATTTTTATTTTTTATTCTTATTTAAGGTAACAAGAAAGGACATTCCATAGAGCTATCGGCGTGTTTGACATGGATACACCACTTGGCCACTGTCGTGTTTTGTGGTTCGCACATGTTAGTTATAATTTTTTATTATTATTTAAAAATTATAATATTTAAGTTAAAATCTGTTATAGATTGGTAAATTTATTTGTAAAGTGTAATATTTATGTCAAATAACCTATATATATATATATGTGTGTGTGTTTAATTCTGGTTTTCACTATTTAATTTAAAAAGTTTAGAATAATTTAGTGATTATGTGACAATAATCGCAATTTATCTTTGAGAGGTTGCAACAAGTTCTATTTTTAAAAAAAAATCTATATATATAAATAACTATTACTAAAATTAAAAAGATGTACGTAGATAAATAAATCTATATAAGTGGTTATTAGCTTACCTAACTTTGATGACAAGTCTGGCCTATGACTGAACGTAATTATTGAGACCAAGGAGCTATCACATCATCATTTAGCAATTATCACTTAATTTTGTGACTTTTAGTTAAATATTGTGGACCTGAGCTACCTGTTTCATATAATTGTGGGGGAAATGGGGACTACCATGATTTGATAGTTCAAATAAATTTTCTTTTCATGACAGATATTAATTTGTTTGTTCCCATATGCATGTGATGAAAATTAAGTTGCAACTTAATTCTGTTTAATTAATTTTTGAAAGAATTAAATATTTTTTTT